>CM076572.1:640652542-641010845 GCA_034641835.2 Pinus albicaulis
TTTCAGAAGAAAAAAACAGTTGTTTTGTATTAAAATGTCAAAACAGTACATGATACATAGCGATACAGTGCATGATCACTGTATCAGTGGAATAATAGAGCTAAGATGAAGCAGTCTTATACAACGTAATAGGCCCCATAAACTCCAGCGAAGAGTAACCGACGTAAGCCAAATGATGATGATTATGAATCAAAAATTAGATCAGAAAGCTGGCACCATAAAAAACTATACAGAACAACGACATAATACCACGACAAAGAACAAGGATCCAGAGGAAACCTGTAACAAGAACCGAACCCGAAAATATAAAAGCCACCAACTTCCAGAAAAGGAAAGAGAGATGTACAGACATGAGATAGACAGAAGAACTGGCTAGCAACAGCAGCGTTTGCAATAAAAATCCTCGCAAGCAAAAAACATCCAAAAACTGGCGCGCAGGACCTGTGACGAGGGAGAAACCTGCCCCCCAGAAACAGACCGCAGGACCAGCCCCATCATCCATCCAACCCGGGAAGAGAGAGTACCAGAAACTTAATAATCGAAAGCCGGAAACACATAAACATGTCCCAGAGGTGTCTTATGTTAGAGGGGTCGCCAAATCCCTCCGAAAATGAGAGACAGAACGGAAATCATGTCTCACCACCAACCGGGCGAATTGCACACTGTTACAATAATGAGTGCATGAACCTTTGGATTGTCTCGGCTTGTTGCAAAACCATTAACTGCGCATCCGCATCGGAATGCCTACAACTTGGTTGGAAATGAAATGGACTCCGTTTCCAGATAAATTTTCTTGAAATTATTTAAAGAAGTCTTTCTTTATGTAATAATGAGAAAGTTCAAGCAAATGATTTGGTTACATGGCAGGTGATAGATGACAAACTCATGATAAAAACGAAGCACATGGAATGAGTAAACGAAGATATTTCATATTTAAGAGGGCATTTGAAGCTAATGAAAAACATAAATGAAAACAACTAAAATATAACATATACTAACAAATTTTTAATTAACAAATCAGTAAAAAAATTATCAAATCATTTACATTAAAAACTGAACATACATATCAGTAAAGGACGACGAGGAGAACATACCCGACATATTTTAACGATGGCGCTCGTAACAACGACCAGCAGCAACTCGACAAGTTGCGGCAATCAGACACACAGCAGCAACTCGCCCGCAATCAGCAACAGAGCAGCAAAAATCGCGTGCCAACAATGAAAACAGTAACCTTACTGCTTTCGTGGGCGATTTATTTATAAAAAATAGTTCGGCCGAACTTAAAAGTTCGGCCGAACTCCTATTGCCGGTTTTCCAAACCTCCGGCAAAAATTCTGTTTGCTGCGCCGTCACTGTGCTGTCAATCTAAAAGGACTCAAAAGTTCGGTCGAACTTTATAAAATGTTCAGTCGAACTATTGCCGAAAAAAATTTCTGCCACCGATTCTCACAAAAGTGTAACCGAGCTTCACGTTTCCGCCCTAGTCCAATGCTCTCCATGCTAATGGGTGGTGTTGATGTTGTACTACGAGCCCAATGGTTACAATATTTGGGTACGATAGCTTTTAATTTTCAAGAAGTTTTCTTGAATTTTTTTTGTGAAGGAAAGGAAATTGAATTAAGGCATATTACAGGGAAACCATGAAATATAATTAGCTCTAATGGCTTGAAAAATATTATAAATAAACAACCACGTGGCGTAATTTCACAATTATGCACACTAGAGGTTCAAACATCGAAATCATCTATTTCTTCATATCTCCAAAAAGCCTTGGACAAACATTCCAAGGTATTTAAGACTCCCAAAGGTATTCGTGATCATTATCATGTTATTCATTTGATTCCAGGAATTGTTCCTCCAAACATTAGGCCTTACAAATATCCTTATGCCCAAAAGAGTGAAATTGATCATATGGTTCCAAAAATGTTATAGGTCGATCTAATTCAACCTAGTCAAAGTTCTTTTTTGGATCCAGTAGTATTGGTGTAGAAGAAGGAAGAATCATGGCACATGTGTCTGGATTATAGCGAGACCAACAAACTCACTATTAAAGATAATTTCTCATTCCCGTCATTGATGAATTATTGGATGAATTACATGGAGCAATTTAGAATGAAGACATTCCAAAAAAAGAATTTAGAACTCGTGAGCGTCATTATGAAATTTTGGTCATGCATTTTGGCCTTGCCAATGCACCTTCTACATTTCAAGGTTTGATGAATTCCATTTTCACACCCTTCCTTAGAAAATTTGTGTTAGTATTTTTTTGATGATATAATAATCTACAACAAGTCTTGTAAGGATCTTTTTCAACATGTTAAGAGGGTACACAAACTATTGGAGGAGAAACAATTATATGCAAAAACCTCCAAATGTTTCTTTGGAGTATAGGAGGTCAAAGATAAATGACATATTGTATCTCATGAGGGCATTAAGGTAGACCCTAACAAAATTAAAGCCATTAAGGAATGGAAAATCCCCACAACCATAAAGCATCTACGAGGATTTCTCAGGTTTACAAGGTGTCATCACAAGTTTGTTAAGAATTATGGGAGAATAGTAGCACCTCTAACAACATTAGTGAAGAAATATGCATTTTCTTGGACTCCAAAAGCAACTAAGGCCTTTGAACATCTTAAAGAGGCAATGTGCCAAGCACTAGTCTTATCTACGCCAGACTTCACAAAAATTTTTATTATAGAATGTGATGCCTCAGTAAAAGGAATTAGTGTTGTTTTAACTCAAAAAGGAAGACCTGTTGCTTTTGAAAGTCGTCCAATCAAAGGAAAGTATTTACACAAACCTATTTATGAGAAGGAAATTTTGGCAATACTACATGCACTAAAGAAATTGTGGCCTTACCTAATGGGAAGACACTTCAGGGTAAAAACAGATCATGATAGTCTTAAATCATTTTTGGAACAAATATTATCTTTAGAAGAGCAGAAAAAATGAGTCACAAAAATGTTGGGTTATGACTTTGAAATCATCTACAAAAAAGGGAAGCAAAATGTTTTTGTAAATTCATTCTCAAGAAAGGAAGAGGATATGGAAACATTTCTTTGTGTCATTTCTATTATCCAATTAGATTGGATAACCGAAGCAAGGGATGAATGGAAGAATGACGAAGAAGTGTGGACACTAATTCAAAAGTTGCAGCAATATCCCAGTACATTAGATACATTTAGATGGAAAAATGATTCATTATGGTAAAAAGATCTCTTATATCTTTGTAAGAATTCCCAACTCAAACAAAATATTCTTTTGGAATTGCACAACTCTCCTTTAGGAGGGCACTCACGATTTTTAAAAACTTACCACAGGGTCAAGAGGGATTTTTTTTGGGATGGCCTTAAATTTGATATTCAAAAGTTTGTGGCAGAATGTTTGGTTTTCCAACAAAACAAAGTTCAAAAAATTAAGACCCCAAGTTTGTTACAACCTTTACTCATTCCAAGTAAATGTTGGGAGGAGGTTTCAATGGATTGTATCACAGGTTTACCCAAGTTCAAAGGAAAGAGTGTCATCATGGTGGTAGTTGATAGACTTATCTAGTATGCATACTTTTGTGCATTATATCTTCCATTTAAATTCAATACAACTGCTACTACATTTATGGAAACAATTCAAAAGCTACATGGAAACCCAAAGATTATTATAAGCGATAGATATCCCATTTTCACTGGAAATTTTTGGACGGAATTATTTTCTTGTTTGGGTACACAATTAGCTCATAGCTCATCTTATCATCATCAATCTGATTGGAAAACAGAGATAGTGAACAAATGTTTGGAAGGATATCTTTGTTTCTTTGTATCTGATAAGAAAACACAATGGGTCAAGAGGTTACCTCTGGTTGAATGGTGGTATAACACTTCCTTCCATACTGCAACAAAAATGAACCCATTTATGGAAATTTATGGATATGATCCACCGTCCATCATCATATTTAATAGAAAATTACAAATTTCAAGTAGTGGAAGATCACATCGAGCATCAACAAAAAAAATTCCAACTCTTAAAGGATAACCTCACTTTGGCTCAAAATCGAATGAAACAATAGGCATATCAACATCACAGCAAAAGAATTTTTGAGTAGGCGACTAGGTATTTTTACGTCTACAACCATAAAAACAAATGCCCCTCAAGCAAGATAAGAAGGATATTAAATTATGATGCAGCCATAACTGCAGTTTACACAAATACGGTGGACTTGTGGGTTATGGGTCACATAAACCCTTTTATACAAAGCAGATTTAAATATATCGGAGTTTGTTTAACATACATACATGCAAAATCAAACAGCGACCACCTTAAACAGATCACATATTCCCATATCACTTTACATATAGGTGGAACCGGAGCTCTCAGGGTCCCACATCTCGATAACCAATCACAGCACATCTGTTGGTGAGGTAAATCCCCTCTGCAGATAGAGGCGATCCCACTAGCCCTAGAGTGGGTCTAGCCACAAACGAGACAAGCTATAACATTGATTCCTAGTTAATGAATGGACAGAGATTCGATAGATGACTTACTGGAGGTCCTACGCTGTTGTTGTCATCGGAAAGAGTGGCTGCCTCTTGCTCCTGGTTTGACAGATCACGATCTGCTCGCCTTCACGCTTGGATACCTGCACACACACAAGAAACAACGACGGTATACAGCGTGCTATTTCACATTCGTAACTATCAGTCAGTCGAAGAAGACTAAATAAATTGCATTAAATAATCAACATAACACAATGATGGAACCAATACCATAGTCGAGTATATTAATGAAAGAAAGGAAGAGTAAAACCAAGCTTCAACGTTGCGGTCTCCTCCAACAGGGTTCCAGCGGAGCGCGTCTCACAAAGGCTCATCGGGAATTCGGACAGGGCTCTCTCTACGGGATTCTCCTTGGTTCTACCTTCTCTATAACAATTACTCGGCTATAGTATCTCTTCTCCAAGTTCGACTTCTTGGCTATATGTTCAGCTAGCTTTCATAAAGGGAGAAGGCATGTTTATATAGAGGGAGAGGGAGAGGTTAGGATCCCTATAATCATGGAGGGAAGTCCCATCTTCAAAGAGTGTTCCAGGGGAGGTAAAAACCACTACCTAAAGAGAGAGATCCGTGGCTTATCGACTTTAACCACTTCTAATGAGTCACCCCTGAGGTAGTTAGAAGAAAACTTCCACCTCTATTTATTAAAAAACATTCCTAAAATAGCTGGCGCGGGCAATACACAGAGACAGAGCGCCAGGTGGTGCAGGCAATACACAAAGACAGAGTGCCAGGTGGCGCAGGCTCTAGTGAAAATCTTCCCTATTGGCACGAGGGGTGAACTGGTTACCCATGCCAATGCCAAAACATAGGTTTTTGTGTGATTTTTGAGGAAATGTTCAACAGGAGAAATGATGTCCTTATGCAAAAGAATGCAAAGAAGGTATTTGCAGAGTATGACATTGCTCACAGGTCACGGGAAATACCCTCCAATATGCGGGGCGAGGGGTTGCACGGACGATGACAGAATGCTGTGTAACGGATGCCCCCTAAAGCATGAGGTCCGAGAGAGAGGGAGGGATGAAATGCTTTATGAGAACGCGTTCGACCCAAACACTGCTATCAGAAGACCTGCAAGTACAAGTACAACTGATACTTCTGATACATGACATGTGGCATGGGTGTAGCCATCCATAATAGAGTACATAAACAGTAAGATCCAAGGTATGGACACAGCCATCCAGTAATAAGGATCAACAAATAGACTCAGGTATGGTCACAGCCATCCAATCAAAAGAGTCATGCAATAAGTCATAGTAATCCACAAAGAACCCGTAGCCTGGGTTTCATCAGACAAAACCCAGGGTCTTGCACTCCATCTCAACCCGAACAAAGTACAAATTCGAGCATGTGAATATGTGAGCTGAAGTCGAACATGCAAGAAAATTGTATGACTACCAACCAATGATGAAAGTCGTTAATGGACGCGAGAGAAACCACCAATGGTGGCAATGGCTCTCAAGGTACTAAAGGTACAATCCACGGAATGTGAACAGTGATCTAACGTCGAACACCCGCAGAGTCAATCGATCGAAGGCCAGTGATGTGGACCTCGCGTCGAATGCGAAGAACCTACCATTGAGGCATGCAGGCTCTAAGGTACCTGAAGGGATTCTCTAGATCAACTTCCTAGATAATGAGCTGGAGTCGACAAGAAGTGACCTAATCGAAGCTGGGCCATAATGCTTCCCACATCATCAATACGAGACAGAGGAATGTAATGTTTGTGAATCAAGACCAACAGAGAATCAGAGGGAGGTTGAAAACTTCAGAGGAAAACTTCTCTTGAACATATCGGTGGCACGACACTGGATTTGGTAGTATTTTACATCAAGGGATTTAAGGTCATGGTGACGTGGAAAAGAGAAGATGAGCGATCAAAAGAGATTACCCAAACCCATGGAGGCAAACAAATAACGAGATGAGATTTCCCCAACCCGACACGAATGCAGACAAGTGCCATGTTCAACAGTGACATACTGCCAATTACGACTACAATCTGGTTCTATTTTCCCCCACCATTTCTGTCGAGCACCCCAATTATTTTTGAAAACAAGCTTGAAGGGGATAGCATGTGCTTGTGATGTAAGTTTGTCCTTAAGACAAATCCAACCTAGTACATTTTACGAGCCCTTGGAAGGAGGAACTCGAGTATCATCATAACAATGGAGTCCGATGTCATCAGTTTTTAACGAGTCTGGAAAAGGGAGAACTCGGCATATTTTCATATTTAGAGAGTTTGAAAAGAAAGCGGAAAAGAAAACTCCATCAGTCCCTTTTCATAAATAGTCTCACAGATCCGAAAAGGTAGAAAATTGTGTCTAATAGAACCTCTTAGTCGCGATAGGCTAAGGTATTCCTTTTTCGTAATTAATCTATTCTAGCCCGAAAAAAGGGTAAACGTATACTGGGTAGATATCGTTTCGCAACCAATTTAATGAGTTTAAAACGACAAGCGTCTCAGCAATATTTTTATTTTTAAAGATTCAGAAAAGAGCTGAAAGATGACTCCAGTAGTGACTTTTTCGTATTTTTACCGAGTCTGAAAAAGTATAAAATACAACTCATTCTTCGTCATAACCATGTGAAAACCTGTTGCTGCACAAAAAGACGCGTGTAAAATGTATTTCTCGAAACCAATATGATAAAATAATCGAAAAATATGTTTGAAAACCTAATTTAAGATTTTGAAAAGTATTAAAGACCATAAGTGGTAAAAAATTATTTACTTTTCACATTTACCTCTTTGTGGAGCAACAGTGGTCTATTTACCTTGCAATCTTGTGGTGACGATTGCGAGCAATCCAGTGAACCAATCTTGATTCCGTCAGTTTCAGGTAAGAGCCAACACCATTTGCCATCTTTTAAGCTAATTTTTATTACCTTGATTTGTCATTTTGAATCCTTTAGGGGAGGATTTGTCAAAATTAGGGCATCACGGTTGGCACGGGTTTCGAGCACGGAACCACGCCAATTGCCCATTTTTTACACAAGGGTCATGCCCATTGGTGCGAATGTTAACAAAACATTCGCGCCAACTGTGCAACTCAAAATCCGCCTAAATTTAAAGAAAATGCAACCATTTACTTGCAAATTTCGATGCTTAAAGAGACTTACAATGCTCATGTGAATAATGTATGCAGGTACCAAGCAAAAAAGATAGTAATTGAGTGGAAAGAGAGAGAACACAGTGAGCAGGATGAACTGGCCATGGAGAATGAACAATGCATGAATTCCCTCAGAAAATGTGGGCTAAAGAAATTATTTCTGACACCATGTCTCCGGGCTCAGCCCGAATTGCTTCAATATCTGATAAGCATTTGGGACAAAGATCAAGAAAAGTTTGTGCTTCGGGATCAAGAACTCGAACTCAAAGTCTCTGATGTGTATTTCATCACTGGATTGTCGCAGTCCCTATCTTGACTGGTACCCGCCCTTCCAGGGAAAGCATGGGAATGGTGATTGACAGGGTGTGGCGAGGGGCACGAAAAGGAACAGGGAGTGGAAAAGTTGACATCCAAACCGTTCCTGATCTGGCACTAAAAGTAGTGTTGCACACTATCATGCGGGTTGCAGGATCGCAAGCACCACATGAGGCCACGAAGACACAACTGCTTATTGCTTCAGAGTGCATGAACCTGACTCTCTTCAACTGGGCCGAGGTCATGACCATTAACATCAAGCGGCAACTCACCAAGTGCAAGAAGACCAAACTGAAACAGTTTGGGTATGGATCCATTTTGGTATCGTTCTTCTTGGAATGACTACCCATATTCCAACGTCAGGAGGTCATTGTCCTGATGCCACCACTTAGAGAGCCATGGATGGCCCGATGGGCCGCACTGATGCCTAGAGCAAGGGGTGGCCATCAGATGTCCTAGAGGCCAAATTTTTTTGATTGGCTCCAACGACAACTAATTGTCATGGAGAATTGGCCTTACTCTGGTACAGACTTCACCAACGATCTAGACCTCCCACTCCCATAGGGAGAGGATTGGGACGAAGAGCTAGGCGAGACTCATTTTTTATTTTCATGAGTTTATGATTTTTCTTGGATATATATGCATGTTCTGATAGTTAATTTTAGATGTATGCAGATGTTGGCCCAGAGCGACCTACAGGTATGTCGCCGATAGTGAGGCGAGTTCCTCGCGATTTCGATCCTCATGATGAGGGTGGCGAGGAGGAGATAGTACAGAACCTAGAGGGGATCGCCCGTGGGATCCCAGACTATGATCGCTTGGATGATGTGCCTCAGGCCTATCAAAGGCACACTGTAGGGGTGCCGAGTCATATCCACTTCTTTCTTAGGCGGTTGGTATGGGTGGTGACGTGCTATCATGAGCACCATGCCAATTAGGCACTTAGGCTTTTTATTTCCACACATTTTTGTAACTAAAACATACATATATATTTTTTGCATTTTTATGATGCACATGTTGCAAACAATCGATATATATATACATCTATTTTCTACATGGGTCTATTTATGTATGATGATGTTTTATAAATTGTGCAAATGTCTATCTAGCACAATGTTAGCTATTGCATCAGTTAATGTATTCATTCGTCTTGGTATATGTTGATATGTAATGAAATCAAATGTCTTTCAAGTAAACGAATACGCAAATACAATCTCAAAATGTATGGGTTTCGAACCGAATAATGACCGTTAAGTTGAAGAACAACAAGTTGCGAATCCAGATTCACAAGAAATGCGCGTATGCCAAGGTTAACTGCCTCGGTTAATAGTTCCAAAACATCACTATATTTAGCGACATTGTTTGTAGTTGGTCCTAGACAAATACCTTGTAATTTAATCATCTCACCAACAGGATCATGAATTACCCAGGCTGGCGAAGACAAGTTCCTGGTACTGCAGGAAGCACCATCCGCAAAATCGACATAAGGGGAAATGGACATTTTCATAACAAACAAGACCCAATAAGCAGAAAAAATATCACAAAGCACATCAAACCAAAGCATGCACACAAAATGAAAAAAATCACCTATGTACACATATCATGCATGAATGACTCAAGCATAATACTTTTTCAGGTACAACCCATTTCTAGGTTGTGCTAAGGGATAACCTTCATAATCAATAAGATCATAAGCCCCATTTTGTAACACACGTTTAACGATGTAGGGCCCATGCCACATGGGTTTGAATTTACCTGCCCCCAGCTTATCATGAGCTTGGTGTACAGGAGAACGAGGTCACCTTTGATAAAAGAACAAGGGGAAACTGTTTGGTCAAAATAATCTTTGACTCACTTCTTTTATGCTTCGATGACCAAGGCAGCTAAGCGACGAGTTTCATCCAATCTCTCTAAGTAGAGGAGACGCTATTCTTCAGGCGAAGTATTAGGCAGTAATTCCACAGCTAGTTTGAGTGAAGGGATTTCACATTCAATCGAAAGAGTAGCTTCCAAACCATACACCAACTGAAATGAGGTAAATCCGGTTGCACTCTTAATCGACCTTTGGTAAGCCCAAAGAGATGAAAACAACATGAGATGCCAATTTGATTTATGGCTCCCAATTGTTCGTTGAAGCATTGTAGCAAGAACTTTGTTTATGGCTTCAACCTGGCCGTTAGCTTGAGGGTAATATGGCGTTGACCTGTTGTGGCGCAGACCCAACTTAGATGTCAGCTCCGCCATCATATAGTCCCGAAAATGAGAACCCTGATCAGTAACGATGGCTTGAGGAACACCAAACCGAGCAATAACATGATTGAATATGAAATGCGCTGCTATCTTACTATCCGCAACTAGTGTAGGCATTACTTCGGCCCATTTCGTAAAATAATCGACGGCGATGATGATATAGGCATGCCCCCCGGCCGAGTGAGGATTACACGTCATAAAATCAATGCCCCATTTTGCAAAAGGACCAACGATAATGATAGGGTGTAAAGGAACAGGTGGCGCACGCATCTTGTATTGATATATCTGGCACGCATGACATTTGTGTACTGCAACAATGCAGTCTTTAAAAATGGATGGCCAGAAATAGCCAACACGAAGGATCTTGTACGTGGTGGCATAACCAGACATGTGAACCCACAGGCGCCACTGTGGCAGTCATTTAAAACTTTCTCAGCTTCCTCGAGGGTCAGACATCGGTGGAGTACAGAATCGACTCCAACACGATAGAGGGTATCTCTGATAATACGATAATGTTGTGATTGATGCCAAATGTGGCGTTGGACATCTTTCGTTAACTCAGACCTAAAAGTAGAAGTTTGGAGATACACGATGATATCACCGTACCACCGATCGAGGGTGCTAATCAAGAAAAGAGTTTCATCCGGAATATGATCCTCGGAATGAGAAGGAGTAGAGTCGGCGGGAAGAGAACAAATCAAATCAGCGAAAACAAGTGATTTCTTTGATTTGGCTATAGTAAACTCCAAATCAAACTCTTGGAGGATAATGATCCACTTCAAGCATTTTCCCCCCAACAACTGTCGAGATAGAATATAGGTCATGGGGTTACAATCAGAAATCACGGTCACTGTGCATAAAAGGATATAATGACGAAAATGCTAGATGGCCCAGATCGCAGCCAACGCTAACTTCTCGACATGTGCATAATGCGTTTCAGGGTCGAGAAGGTTTCAAGAGAAGAAATAAACGACATGCTCATTACCGTCATCATCATCTGGAACCAAAACCATGGCGATCGTACTGAAGGCGGTAGCTAGATAGAGGGTGAAATCACAATGATAATTCGAAGGACATAATAGAGGAGCATTGACAAGCAACGTCTTAAGCGTATCAAAATATTGCTGAGCAATCTCATCCCAACAGAAAGGGACATACTGCTTTAAAAGTCATGTGAATCCTTTGGCTACTTTGGCATAGTTTGGGATAAAATGACGTAAGAAATTTGCTTTCCCTTGGAGACTCTAGAGCTGGTGTAATGAGGATGGAGAGGGGAGATTAACAATAGCCTCAACCTTAAGCAGGTCAAGGCGAATTCCATCTTTAGATATGATAAACCCAAAAAGTCTACCGGAATTGACGCAGAAGACGCATTTATGCGGATTGAGCCAAATGTTGTAGCTTCTACAACAAAGAAATATCTGGCGGAGATGGTCCGGATGGTCTTTTCACGCAGCTGAATAAGCCGGAAGGTCATCCAGGTATGGTTGAAAAATATGACGAATATCGTGAAAGGCATAAGAAATCGCGCACTGGAACATAGCTCCAGCATTTTTCAAGTCGAAAGGGAGTTTCTTATATGCGAATGTTCCCCAAGGATAGATAAAAGCGGTCTTGTGTTGATCGGACGAGAGAATGTTGATCTGATTATAGCTAGAAAAACCGTCCATAAGGGAAAAAATCTCACTCCTTTCACAATCATCAATGAACTGATCGATGAAAGGGGTGGGATAGTTATCCTTAGGACAGGCCCGATTAATATCGCGATAGTCAACACAGGCGTGAATTTCTCCCTGCTTCTTATCCATAAGAACAATGTTAGAAACCCACTCTGTTAGAGGAATCGGATAAATGAAACCCACTTTAAGAAGTTTTTCAACTTCATCTTTTATGGCGGTAGCTTTCCGAGGATGCACTAGACACAAACGCTGGAAAACAGGCTTCGCACCTGGGTAGGTGGGAATCTCATGCACCACAATTCTAGGGTCGATTCCAGGCATCTCTTCATAAGACCAGGCAAAAACATCATGAAATTCGTGAAAGAGACTAGTGTACACTTGGACTTCATCAAAAGAACAAGTGACTATGACATGGATGTTCTCGACAATTCCTGGTTCCACGGAAATGTCGACAGGTATTGTCTGAGCGATGTTACCCAGGTTACCTTCAGCGAAGACTTCATGAGTCAAAATAGGCGTTTGAAGTGGCGGAGAAGGAACTTGAGATGCAAAACGCTCAAGACAGTTAGACATTTCCCTGAGGCTAGGCATAAACGAGGAACGGTGATGCCCATCGCTCCATGGTAGATCTTCGAGAGACATGGTTTCCATTATAGATTCATCGGATGGAAACACTTCTTTCAAAGGATCAGGAAAATCCGCGTCGCCGAGCCAAGGGGATTGAGATTAAACATCAAGAGCTATGCTCAAAGGAGCACCTTCAGAAGGGGGAGAATCAGATGCAGATGTAAGCTCACAATAATTGATTTCAATTGGACTAAGCGCCATCGAATCCATGGGTCATCTGACCGAGAGATCATATTGACTTGAACGGTATTTGGTGGTGGAAGGGGAAAGATACCCATGAGGACGGGGTCTTTGAAAAGACCCGGCCCTATGCTGTCGAGAGAAGGAATTTGATCCATGTATGGAACATTGTTCTCAGAAGATGAGGTAAATAATGACAACTGATTGACAATAATGATTTTTCCCTCATGCGGAAACTTTAGAAGACGAAAGAGGGTGGACGAAACGCACAACATAGCGTGAGTCCAACTGCGACCAAGTAGAAGATTGTAATTGATTTTAGCATCAACTACTTCCACTTCGACGTTCACCTTCTTTCCTTGTAACATGATCGGCAGGTTGGCGAGAACACCCAAGGGTTTTGATTCCCTTCCATCGAATGCCTCAAGGGCATTGGGTGATGAAGTTAGGGCTGAAGAGCCAATATCCTTCCAGCAGGTATATGACATGACACAAGTGGATGCACCTTCATCTACAACAGCTCTATGGATGTTGAGACCATTAATGCCGACTTGTATGACAAGCGCAATTTGGTGCAGAAGTCGGGGGACGAAATTCTCTAAATCGAAAGAGAGAAGGCTAGAATCAGTAAGATCAATTCTGCCGATCGCAGATAACAACGCTTTCCATTGAGATGGACGACTCTTGAGTACTTCCAATGTGGACAGTGCAGATGGCACCTGTGCTAAATCTTCAACAATACTATAATGTTGAGCAGCACAGGCGTTAAGATTATGAGAAGATTTCCAGAGAACATCTTTAGAAGGTGGTCGTACAATAGGTTCAGCACTGGGCCTTTCAATCTCAAGAGGACCGGAGGCAGGTGGGGGAGGAGGACCATCAACGATCTCTTTCCCAGCTGCTTGTAGTGATCTAGCATAATCTTTCGACTGAGTAGCAATGGAAACGGGTGCAGAACCGTTCATCATGAACACCTGGGATCCAAACGGTGCAGACAGCGCAGGTTGATCGACCATCTGAGTTTGCTGAGACGGAAAAGGTTCCTTAAGGACAGCCGGAGTTCCCTTAGTGCCTTTGAGAAATTTACTAACTTCGGCACATCTAGGACAATCCTTAGTATAGTGTTCCTCATCACAAATCAGACAGGGATACTTCGGCTTGCGCTGTGAACCATCATCAGCACTAGGTTTAGAAGATTCTAGTTTTTGGGCATTGGCTTTGGCCTTGCCTTTACCCTTCTTTCTCCCCTTGGAAGTCTTGTCTGCAGGGTTAGCTTGAACGGCGTTGACCTATGAGGTTTTACCAGAATCCGGGGTAGGCTGAGGAGTAGAAGCATTGGAAGAACTTGATTTCTACTTCCCATTGGAAGACTTGCGTGAAGTCTGAGATACGGAACCAATAACGATGTCGACCGATGGGGTAGTCGGTGCTTTAGAGGTCCCAGGTCGTGGAACCTCAGTCAAGATGTCATACAATATGCTTGATTTAGATTACACTAAATCAAGGTATTGGGCACGAGCAATGGCTTGTTCCTCAGTTACACATGCCCCCATGGCGATGTCTTTTGCTATCTGATTCATAAAAGAGGTAGTGAACCAATGAGTAAGAAGCTGATCAGGAATCTCGAACTTGATCAGGCGACGACGCCATCTCCATTCATGAATGTGGTCCAAGATATGGGTAGCCTAGTCCTGTTTCAAGGATGTTAGGAGATGCGTCCCGGCTTCATAATGAACTGGCAACAGGAAATGAGTAAGGAATGCCATAGCGAGAGTGTTGAAATCTTGAAAGATACCACGAGGCAGTTCGATATACCACTTAGCAGCAGCCCCAGTGAGAGTGTGATGGAAAAGACGGAGTCGAACAGAGTCATCCACCCAAGAATTGGAAGAACACCATAAATGGTATGTCATGACGTGTGCTTGGGGGTCTTCTCCAGATTTTCCCTCAAACTTGGGACAATCACCAGGAACCTTTGTTGGAACCAGAGGCTAATATGGATTATGAAGAATTGGACCATTTGTCAATTTGGACACATCCAGTAACTCCAACGTGGCGAGAAAAGGTAATTGAGGGTTAAAAGACATAGTAGGTCCTCGATAAGGACCCACACCCATACTCAATCCTAGTTGAGTATAATTCTGCCCCCATTGGTTCTGTCCCGGAGGATTCAGACCATAAGGGGTATAGGCCGGATAATTTGGTTGATATGGTGGCTGAGGACCAGGATACGGGGGTTGAAGACCAGGATACTGATTCTGAGTATACGAGGGTCCTGATTGAGAAGCATAAGGATTTTGTTGTGGAATATAAGTATGGCCTGGCGGTTGAGGGTAATAAGTAGGATTTTGAGGCGCATTGTATACCGGTCGATATTGACCTTGAGGGTAATAACCGCCTTGGGGTCGAATGGGCTGCTGATAAGTAAGGCCCTGTTGAGCTAGATAGGTTGGGCGCAGAGGTTGATTCGACTACGGCATAGAGTAAAGCGATGGTTGAGCAGGGTGAATTGTCTATGCAAGTTGTCCTGGCTGAACAGGTTGACTTGACTGATGAGGGCCACCAGGTTTCCCCTACTGAGTAGGTTGGCCTGATGGCTACGGTGGGCCAGGTTGGGCCTGATAACCAGGTTGACCTGGGACAGGACCATAAGATGGCCCTGGTTGTAATGGGCCAGGTTGTACCTGATGACCAGGTTGACTTGGAGCAGGACCATAAGATGGCCCTGGTTGTGCAAAATTTGGACCAATTGGAAAATATGGCTGTTGTGGTTGCACCAAAGGTTGAGATGGATGGATTTTCCCCCAAGACTGTATAAAGGTCCAGGTTGATATACCGGTTGCCCAAATGGTCCTTGAGGTTTCCCTAGTTAGACCACGGGCTGAGTTTGTAAAGGTTGACCTTGAGGATTGTAAGGCTGCCCTTGCGGGTTGTAAAATAATCCTTGCTGGACCGAAGGTTGTCCCTGAAAGGGTTGTCCTTGTGGGCCAAAAGCATACCCTTGCTGAAACCAAGGTTGTCCCTGAAAGGGTTGTCCTTATTGGTTAGAAGGTTTCCCAGGCAAGGTAGGTATAAAACGGTTAATAAAATGATAAGCCTCAGGAGAAAGCAAATAGATGGGGTTGCCTTGCTCATCATATTGAAACAGAAGTGAATAAATTGAGGTTCCATCCACACCATAATGAGAAAAATAAGGAGGATTAGGATCCTGAGGGGACTGATCAGTCTGGGAGCTCTGCTGCTGAACATTCAGTCGATACTCCTCAAAATAAAGGCCATCAGGGATTGCCATGGAAATCGAATTCTCTACCGAAGCCGAAACTCCTGACGACTAAGTGGTGACGACTGGTGTTGATGCAGCCACACAGACAGTAGGCCTAGTCGGGACGGATGTAACAAAAGGTGTCGATGAGACAGGGGTCGTCGGCGACATCCCTAATGATGGGAGAACCGGCCCCCTCAACAGATTTGATTCTGCCATGGAGGCAATACTGGCTATAATCTGACCCAAAGACCTATATCCAGCTGGAAGTGACACCGATGGTGAAGATTGAGCAGGCTCTTGATGGATTTCTTCCGGGAAAAGTTGGTATTCTTCATCAGAAACTAGAATTCCATCACTGCCATTAGGACTAGATGAGTCCATGTCTGAATCCACCGTGAGATCTTGTAAAAGACAACGGGGGCTAGGAGGTATGATAGCAGCCAAAAATGGTGATCCCGATGTGAGAGGGGGGAAATGTTCCCCAACCCCAAACCCAAACCAAGCGTTTGAAAGAGGCCAATGGAATTCAACTGGTTCTCCAAAGGGGTACTCTGAAGGGATGATAGGCTGCTGAAGCTCGGCAGACCTAGAGGTTTGCGAAGTTTCAGATGAATCGTCCAAAAAAGGACTACCAGTAGACGAAACCGATGGTTCCGCCACTGTGACCGTAGCACACTAGAAAAGGAAAAGAGATCAAAAAAGAAGACTCTTGGATCAAAACCAAGGCAAACAAAGATAAGCCATGTAATCAAAATTTAATGGGCGTGTAATCGTAGGTAGTTTATTTTACCACATTAAAACCAAAAATTTGTTGTTTCATGTTTTAAGAGTCAAGAAACACTCAAATATGACTCTAGTCTCTTTCAGTTTTAAGCAAGCGTGAAAGGACAAGTGCTCGATGATCTTTTAAAATTTATGGAGTCAGTAAAGATTGAAAATGACTACTCAGGTAGTCTAGGTAGAAGGGTGTACCAGGTTTTCGTGAACTGCCATATACACCTTGGTAATAAAATGAAAGAAGAATTAACCAAGGACTTGACGTACGTGCAAGTAGTCTCCCCGAATGTTATGTTTTGTGTATCATGGTTACAAGGCGGCAGACTCAGCTTCCTACAGATAAAAGGATTGCAACCTAGAGGGATCTCCCTTTATATACTCGACGGTACGGGGAGCGCAAGTCCGTACTGGTGCTGTCTGAAGCCAGATGGCGAGCGACAGCTGCTGGGTTTAAAGACGCTGAAACACGTCTCTAACTTAGAACACTAAATGTTTCCTTAGGTCTCAATGTTGCCTTAGGTTAATTGAATAAATTTTAAGTTGATCTTGTATTTAAGTTTCAATTCCAAGGTCCTACCGAATGTTGAATCTCACAAATCCCTAAATGCAAGCTACATGCCATAAAATACCATTTCGTTCGATGAAAAGCTATCTAAGAGAAAGTTTAGGAGTTTTCAAGCGATAGAAAATGATGAGAACACACAAAAGCATCCACTACAGTATCTGATGCAAGCTAATGAAAATGAGAAATCTTTCCTAGAATGTCCAATGCTAGTTATACAAAAGATTTTCAATTCCACAATGCAAACAAGAATGCAAGCACAAAATTATTTTTATTTTTCAATGTAACAGGGCAACAATGCACTAAATGACATGAAAAACAAACCAACACACTAGTTCGAGAACGTCAACGCGAGAGTCGTAGTGAAACAATTCAATCAACTCAAAAGCAAACAAAACAAAACTCAAATCAATGTTGCAATCTCTCAAATTGAAGAAAGATGTCGAAACAGACCCATACAAGCAATGTAATCTATGCTTGGAGTGATAAGAAGCACAACTGAATGAAAGAGGCAAGACTCATTTCACCAAATTCAATCACTCAAACGGATCAAGGGAGCCGAATGCAATCATACAAGGAATGAAGTTGACTGTGAAACAAAAACCCAGACTCCTACAGAAGGCCCAGCATACCAAAGCACTAGAAAACCCTAAGGTTATGATGCTGACAGGAAACGGACAAACAACTGAAGGAAGGAGGATGTTCACAATCACAAACAATCCCAAAGCACTCAAAACATGTCAAGAAATCACCCAGAATCACAAGGACTGACCAAAAACTCCAAAATCTAGAAAACCCTAGCACCTACAGGAATTGGCACGACTATTTGGCTGTAATCAGCGCCAAACAGGGGATGGCGCGGGTGCTGAATTAGCAACAAGCGCCAGTGGGCGCGACTGTCAGACCGGAAACTGCGCCAATCAAGTCAACTCTGGTAAAAGGAGAATTTTGGAAAAACAGAGGTCAGATCTGATCCTCTAGGGCTGAACGGGGGTCTTAGACTTAGAAAAAATAATCAGAAAAGGCAAGTTAAGCAAGCAAAGACTAAGAATAAGACCTAATGGATGAAAGAAAAACTCACACTGATCCCCAGTGGAGTCGCCAATTTTTTGGTGACGTAAATCCCCTTTGCGGACAAAGGCGATCCCACTAGCCCTAGAGTGGGTCTACCACAAACGAGACAAGCTATAACATTGATTCCTAGTTAACGAATGGACGGAGATTTGATAGATGACTTACCGGAGGTCCTACGCTGTTGTTGTCGTCAGAAAGAGTGGCTTCCTCTCACTCCTCATTTGACAGATCACGATCTACTCGCCTTCATGCTCAGATACCTGCACACACATAAGAAACAATGATGGTATACATCATGCTATTTCACATTCGTAACTATCAGTCAGTCGAAGAAGACTAAATCAATTGCATTAAATAATCAACATAACACAATGATGGAACCAATACCATAGTCGAGTATATTAATGAAAGAAAGGAAGAGTACAACCAAGCTTCGACATTGCAATCTCCTCCAACAAGGTTCCAGCGGAGCGTGTCTCACAAAGGCTCGTCGGGAATTCAGACGGGGCTCTCTCTATGGGATTCTCCTTGGTTGTACCTTCTCTATAGCAATTACTCAGATATAGTATCTCTTCTCCAAGTTCAGCTTCTTGGCTATATGTTCAGCTAGCTTTCATAAAGGGAGAAGGTCTGTTTATATAGAGGGAGAGGGAGAGGTTAGGATCCTTATAATCATGGAGGGAAGTCCTATCTTCAAATAGTGTTCCATGGGAGGTAAAAACCACTACCTAAAGAGAGAGATCCATGGCTTATCGACTTTAACCACTTCTAATGAGTCATCCCTGAGGTAGTTAGAAGGAAACTTCCACCTCTATTTATTAAAAAACATTCCTAAAACAGCTGGCCTGGGCAATACACAGAGACAGAGCACCAAGTGGCACGGGCTCTAGTGCAAATCTTCCCTATTGGCGCGAGGGGTGAACTGGCTACCCGTGCCAATGCCAAAACATAGGTTTTTTTGTGATTTTTGAGGAAATGTTCAACAGGAGAAATGATGTCCTTATGCAGAAGGATGCAAAGAAGGTATTTGCAGAGTATGGAATTGCTCACAGGTCATAGGAAATACCCTCCAATATGCGAGGCAAGGGATTGCAGGGACGGTGACAAAATTTTGTGTAACAACATCGTAGTCTCTTGCCCACAACTTTTAAATCTTTACCGAATACGCTAAACCACAAAATCTTGCGAAGTGCTCGATTGCATAGTGCTAGCACGTGGCTCTCCCTTGTCACATCACATCCTTCAAATATTACCGCATCGCAACCAATTTAACATATATTGCGAACGCTTAACGGTATCCGCTAACATCTGCGAAATGAGAAAATGTGATTCATCGTCCGCCATTGATCTTCTGCACGATCCAACGGCCTGCATCTATCTCCGCCAACTCATCGCATCTTATATTGTTCGACTTTCGAAGTCATCGCAACCATTCATCTTTCGCCCTCAGATCTTCGATTTAATCACAATTGTCCACTCACCTTCACGCAGCTCTTCTTCACCTCTTCTGCCCGCACTGATCTCTACCGTCAAATCTTAAAACTTCAATTATGCGATCTGATCCTCGCTGTCGATTCCTCCTTAAGAATTCTTCTAAGTGATCTATCTTTATTCAATCTCTGTTCTTTATATTATTATCGCTCCGCAACACCGTTTCCTCCACACTACTCCTCCAGAGCTTTTTTCTGTTTTCTTTAACGTTATTTCTCCTGAGCTTCTTCTTCGTCTCATCATCCCTCGATCTCTACCATAGCTTTTTCTATGCGAAGTGCATAGGAACTTCTCCCTCTCGCTCAATCAGTCTATTCATTAACAGAAATAACACGCATATGTAATAACACACAAATACAAACAAAAACCATACTAACCTTCAGGTTGTATGATTAAATGCAATACTCGATTTCGATAGAGAAATAAAACAAACGGGTTAAAACAAAGAGCCTAATCAAGATACAAAACACTTGGAATTAATTTAGAAATGAAATACACAGATTCAAGCCCTTAGATGGGTGGTTTTTACATTTTCTTCTTCTGTCTGTTCACCCCCCTCTCACACACCTATTTTCCCTGTATTCTCTCTCTCTCTCTATGGATGGCAGAACCCCACAATCGTGGATTTGGTTTGGCTTTATGTCTTTCCAAATTCCCCATATGGTTGAGAAACTGTCATTCTGTTTCAAAACAGTTTATTCAACTAATCCTAATTTAACTATTCTTTAATCTGCAAATTACAATGGTTGTATTACCCAAATTAACTTAACAAAATACTTTTAAAAATAAAGTCTTCAAATTCTTTGAACTGCTAGTCCTCTTCCCAAGCCACAACATGTGACCAGCTTGTCACATTGCTGGCTCTACCTTAATGCTCTTGCATCAGACTCCCAAGGTAGGAAAATTAAGACTTCCCAGTCATATGCATCCAATGTCCATGAACCTGGCTTCCAAAATTTATATGACAACTCTCCACTGCCTTCATTTTCATCACGTTTCAGTTCTGGTTTCAACTTACTAGGTTTCCATACTTTATGTTGCAATTTGTTATTGCTTTCACTCATCACTTCCTCTTCAATCAATGAATTGAAACAATTCATCTCTTTCTTCTGCTTGCTACACATCTTCCTGGAATGTTTCATCTTAAGCTTCCATAACTCTTCAAGTTCTCCATCAAAATCTACATATCCACCTTTAAGTTGCTGACTGATTTCTCCTTCAGCAATATCCATCTTCTATTCTTGAACGTCAACTTTACTTCCATACGCAAACTCCTTCAACAAATATTTTAGCAATTTAGCTTCCCTTTGACAACTTTCACATTCTTCATCATAATGCCAATCATAGCATTCCTATTGCATACTAATTTCACCTTATATCTCAGCAATACTGTATTTCTTGAGATCATCTACCTTCTCTGCTGCATTTATCATTTCAGCTTTTAAACTATATTTCACAACTTCTTTTTCTTCATTGTCCCTTAAGACAACTTTCTATTCATCATCACCATACTGTAGCAACATAATTCCATTATCATTGTGAGACATCAAAGCCTCATTTCTCTCCATTTCAGCTTGATCTTCAAAACCAAATTACTGATTTGAACTCATTTCAAATTTCCCTGTTTCTACACACATATTGTTATTAGAATTATGTAAATTTTCCAGCACTTCTACCCTGCTCTGTTTTCTTGTAAATTTAAGGTTTCTAGCAGCCTTATCTTCAGATTTGTCATTGATGACAACTCCCTCTTTCTTATTCAGCTCATATTTTACAGTCTGAATACTCATCCTCTAGTTTTTTAGCCTCTCTTCCAAAATATTTATCTCATACCACAAACCTACCATCTCACTTGGAATTTCTGCTACAAGCTCTTTACAATCTTCCCCATCTTCTTCCTCTGCATCAATTATCAACCAACTTTCCTTATCTTGGTTGTTTTCAAGTTTAACATCCTTTAGTAACTAATGATCATCTACAGCAACACTCAGTAGCTGCTCTTCTTTGACATCCCCCTGCAATAATTGTCCAATATTTACAAGATCTTTCACAGTAGTATTCAACAACTACTCTTCCTCCTTCATCGTAAGGTTATATGAACCTTCTTTCATCTCTTGAAAAGACAGAATTCGGCTTCCCTCTTCTTCTGTTACAACATGAGATAGTTGTCCTACTTTGGTATTTCTTGCATTCACACACAAAACATTAGTTTTAAAATCATGGGATTCTAAGATCTCTCTAGATGGTTTCATCATCAATCCTTTTAGTTGACTTTCATTGTCAACATATTCCACAAAATTCTTCTTGAATTCCATATCCACTTCATTAGTGTTTCCCAGAAAACTATCTGTACCATATTCACATGGGCAGACCTCTTTCTGTTTCATCAATCCCTGCTCAAACTAGACTTTCTTGAGCTCTCTATCCTTCCTCAAAACTAGTGAATGTAGTCATTTTTTATGCTACAATGCTGACCATTTCATCACCCAACCATGATATTCATCTCCATTACTCTCTTGAATCAACTTCTCTAGTTTACTAAACCTTTCTTTGAATTCAACAAATTCTTTGTCACATTCCTTTTGACCTGTCTTTTGAATGTCCTTGAAGTGAACATCTTTCTTCATCTAATTGTAGTCCTTCTCCCTATTTCTCTTATGACTATGAATAGTCATTGTCCTTCCTAACTTCTTGACAGTATCAAGACATTGTCTTTTATTTCCAATGCCTGAGTAATCTACCTGAACACAGTCTATCATCTTCTCCCTTGTTCGTGTGACAGTTCCAAATGATTGTCTTCCATAGTCAGAGTTTATACAACCTACAAACGTACAATAATCATTTGTTTCAAAACCATAAGGATCCATACCCTCTCTTGTTGTTTCAAACATCAGCTTTTTCAAATGGTTCTCATCCTTCCAAGAATACATGAAATCATCAGCTAGTCTCATGTCTTCATCCTCATTACTACTATCACCAAGAATGGAACCTTGCTCAAGTTCACATAAGGAAACATCTTAGTCAGCACACATCCTATGCCACAACTCAGCTCCTCTGAGTTCTTCTTCTAGCTAAATTCTTGTGTCAGATCTCAGCCTACTCTATAACTAACTCCACTTGACTTTTTTCTTCTGAAGAACCCAACCATACCTTTGGTATTCCATATTCCCTTGTATGGATTCTCTCAACACTCCTAGATGTACTTTTATCTCAACTAATTCTCTATCAATTTTATTCTTACTTGATCTTTCATAATCTCCCTTAGAACCTTTATTATGACTATCAGTAGCCATAGTCTTCTTTCCTTTATGAACTCCTCTTTGTTCATCATGGACTACAAACAATCCATCTCTACAAGATGACTTCATCAACCTGTTTGTAGAAACCACACCAAGATTTTCCGTGCAAGTTAGTCTTTTACTGGCATCTCTGTTGATTTCTTTCTTTTGATTGTGACTCCTCCTTGAGCCTTTCAGATAACCATCGGTGGTCATATCTTTTAGGAACTCCAGTTCTTAATCACATTTTATGATCATTGCATATTCATGTTTCCCTCCATCTTCCATGACAATTCCTAATTGTTGTCCTTCCTCCTCCATACCTGTAATTTATTCAATAGACCTCCTGTTAGTATTATTATCATTTTCTTCAAAAAATAATCCATGTTTCAACTCATATACAAGAACTTTCCTTTCATTCTCTGCTGCTCTGAGTATTGCTTCTTCTTCTTGAGCATTCAACCCATGCTCCATCTTCATTTGCAGCCCATGCCACTTCAATTTCTTCCTCATAATCCATCCACACCTCTGGTCTTCATCACTCCTCTGTAGCAACTCCATAAATAGATCAGTATGGGTCTCATCTCAGCTATTTCTCCCTTATGTTCTTCATCAGTCATCTACTTCCATATGCCATTTGTCTTGGAATCTTCTTTCTTCACTTTGTGGTTGCCTCCTAAACCTCTACTATGACTTTCAATAGTCATCTTCTTGGGTTCTTTCACCCTGTATGAGTTGCACTAACCCCTACAGTAACATTTCCTCCTGCTACAACTTACCTAATGAAAATTCCTATGTTCTTGGTCTTTTGGAAAGTACTGGTCCTCAATCTAGAACCTTGAGCACTCCTCTATGCTCCTTTTATGCTCACCCTCACAACTCATCTGCACTTGAGAACACTATTGTCCTCTTATATTTCAACCTCAGCTGAAATATTAGGTTCTGACCACACTTATTTTTCCTCCTAGAAACCCTTGCTAGCTTCCTTCATCACTGCCGTTAAAGGTTGTGATCTTCTTGCTGATATGTTTTCACTCCTGCTGCTACTTATTTTTTGTGTTACTACTTCATCCATGTTGTTGTAGCTCTTATGATTTTTCATAAGCCTTTAGTCCATAGTCTTACCTCTTAAGTTTCACTTGATTTGAATCAATGAGAAATATTTCTCAACTTTTCTTAGTTCAAAGTCCTTCACACTGCCTCTCAGATCTTGTATGCTCTGAAACCTATTGATGTAGTCATAACTGTAGTTTACACAAATATCGTGGACTTGTGGGTTATGGGTCACATAAACCCTTTTATACACAACAGATTTAAATATATCAGATTTTTTTTAACATACATACATGGGCAATCAAACAACGATCACCTTAAACAAATCACATATACCCATATCACTTTACATATACGTGGAACCAGACCTCTGAGGGTCCCACATCTCGATAACCAATCACAACACTTCGCAATCTCTTGCCCGCAACTTTTAACTCTTTACCGAATATGTTAAACCACAAAACCTTGCGAAGTGCGCGATTGCGCAGTGCTGGCACGTGGCTCTCCCTCATCGCATCACATCCTTCAAATCTTACTGCATCGCAACCAATTTAACATATCTTGAAAACGCTTAATGGTATCTGCTAACATGTGTTAAATGCAAAAATGTGATTCACCGCCCACCGTTGATCTGTTGCACGATCCAACGGCCCACATCTGTCTCCGCCAACTCATCACATATTATATTGTTCGACTTGTGAAGTCATCGCGACCGTTCATATTTCACCCTCGGATCTATGATCTAATTACAGCCGTCCGTTCACCTTCAAGCAACTCTTCTTCACCTCTTCTACCCACACTGATCTCTACCATCAAATCTTAAAACCTCGATTCTGTAATCTATTCCTCGCTGTCGATTCCTCCTTAATAATTCTTCTAAGTGTTATTTCTTTATTCGATCTCTGTTCTTTATACTCTTGCTGCTCCACAACACCATTTCCTCCACGCTACTCCTCTAGAGCTTGTTTCTGTTTTATTTAATGATATTTCTCCTAAGCTTCTTCTTCGTCTCGTCATCTCTTGATCTTTGCCATAGCTTTTTCTATGTGAAGTTCATAGGAACTTCTCCCTCTCGCTCAATCAATCTATTCATTAAAATAAATAAAACACATATGTAATAACACACAAATACAAACAAAAACTAGAATAACCTTCATGTTGTACGATTAAATGCAATACTTGATTTTGACAGAGAAATAAAACAAACGGGTTAAAACAGAGAGCCCGATCAAGATACAAAACACTTGGAATTAATTTAGAAATGAAATAAACAGAGTCAAGCCCTTGGATGGTTGGTTTTTACATTTTCATCTGCTCTCTGTTTACCCCTCTCTCACACACCTATTTTCCTCCTATTATCTCTCTCTCTATAGATGGCAGAACCCCACAATGGTGGATTTTTTCTGGCTTTATGTCTTTCCAAATTCCCCATATGGTTGAAAAATTGTCATTCGGTTTCAAAACAATTTATTCAACTAAAAACTTAACTAATCCTAATTTAATTATTTGGACTGCTAGTCCTCTTCCCAAGCTAAAACATGTGACCAGCTTGTCACATCGCTGGCTCTACCTTAATGATCCTGGATCAAATTATCACCAAAGTATTATGGTCCTTACAAGGTGT
The DNA here is from genome assembly GCA_034641835.2 of Pinus albicaulis. Classification (NCBI taxonomy): domain Eukaryota; kingdom Viridiplantae; phylum Streptophyta; class Pinopsida; order Pinales; family Pinaceae; genus Pinus; species Pinus albicaulis. Next base: position 640,678,375 of record CM076572.1, read on the forward strand.
TGCAAAAGATTGGTAATATGGCATACAAATTGGAGCTTCCTGCATCTTCCCGAGTGCACCCATTTTTCCATGTTTCATGCTTAAATAAGGTTATAGGTGACAAGCTTCCAGTTCAAACAATATTGCCAGAAATTGATGAGGAAGGAAAAATAATAATGGAACCTGAAGCCGTCATGGAAACAAGAGCTCGACATCTACGAAATCGATCAATTTCAGAGTATCTCATCAAGTGGAAGAACTTACATGTTGAAAATTTGACATGAGAGGATGAGAATTTTATACAAACGCATCTAGAACTACTTAAGCATTGAAGACAACACTCTTTTGAAGGAAATTGGCATGTCAAGTCCCTATAATACTAGTGTAGCCCCTTATTATTATCGTTAGTGTAGCCCCCTTATTTTTATTGTTGTGCCTATGTAGTCCCCGTATTATTATTATTGTGCCCCATAGAAGCCTATTATTGTTATTGTTGTTCCCTTACATTATTATTGTTATGCCGGCTCTGATTATATTGTTACCCCTTATACTCCTATATATATAAAGGAGGTTTTTTCATTTGAATCATCCAAGAATTGTTCATTTATGTAATTTAAAGGAGGTTTCCCCCTCGAAGAGGATATTTTTTAAGTTGTTGATATACTATTTCTATTGTTTTGTGAGTTGGTTTCATAACATAAATTTACATTATGATTGTTCTACTTCAAAAAAAATTGCAATTTTGTAAAACGATTTGGTCAAAAGAATATTACCTATAAAATAACGAACTAAAAAAAATGATTAATTGAAGGTTAATACAATCAAACACAACACTTTACGCACATAAAATTTAAAACTAAGACTTATACTTTGCCCATCATCATGATTACATCTCTCTCAATCACCCCCAATGAATGTTTTGTTTTTGTAACTATATTTAAACTAAGCAAGAGTATCTACAATGTAACCCTTGTTAAAATGTGGCAATTGGTTCATGCATTTCAAATCTCAATAATTAAACTAAGTTGCGGGGAATGCTAGCTATGCGGCCTTGTTATAATTTGTTTGTTTTGTTTTGAGAATGAGTATGTATGGTGTTTTATATTTTTTAATAATGTAATTATTAAATTATATTTTGAAAAAAGAAATCAGTTTTTTAAGCATGAAAGTAAAGGTGAAATTGCTAACCAACCTACAATTATACACTTAAATGTGTTTTGGCTCAACAATTATACTCAAAAGTGTTTTGGCTCGAAATCATTAATACAATATTCTATGCATGTGTTATTTTCAGAACTTCTATGTATAATATCTAGTATTTTTTAATATATATTTTTTAGATTTTTTGATAAAGTAATAATTAAATTATATTAAGAGGAAAGAAATTTCCCTCTCTAAGTTTGAAGGTAAGAGTGAGGTTGTTGGTACCAAGCCAACCTACAATTCTTTATTTTCTATTTCACCATCGTGAATCAACAACTTGAACTCTGTGAGGGTGGTGATACCCCACATTTTTTTTTCGCCATGGTGAATGGGTAACTCAGACTCCAAGATGGTGGGAGAACCTACTTCTTGATCCTTATCACAAGGGGCCAAATATGTCTCCGTCCCTATGGGATTTGTAACTAGATGGAGAGGATAACATCCCATTGAGCCAACAACTCGTTTGTCCCACGACGATACTTTGAAAATTACAATTCAACTTCATTTTTAACTAGTCGATATCAGTCAGCTAGTTTGGGAAGTCAAGTCGATGTCATTCATCTAGTTTGGGAAGTTATAACCCAGTTACAGTTCCAAATACATTTTTAACCAGTCGATATCAGTCAACTAGTTTGGGAAGTCAAGTCGATATCAATCATCTTGTTTGGGAAGTCAAGTCAATATCAGTCATCTAGTTTGGGAAGTCATAACCCGACCCACAATTATACTCGCTAAAGAGTTTTAAGAAGTCATAACCGAGCCCACAATTATACTTGCTAAAGAGTATTTTGGCTCGAAGCCATTAGCACAATATTCTAGGGAAGAAATCAGTCTCTCTCTTAGGGAATCCGAGATTGAGATTGCATACTCACTTAAAAGTGTTTTGGCTCTAATCCATTAGCACACTCAACATGTCACTAGTAAATTTGAAGTTGGGTAGGTAAGATAGCAATCATTCCACTTAACCACTGAAGTTAAGTAGGTAAGATAGCAATCATTCCACTTAACCACTCAAAATAATCATAATAAACAATTAAATTATATATTAATAAAATTATTAGTTTAATAAACTAAAAATAAAAATTATAAATCTATTTTTAATTTAATAATATTCATATAAAAAATGGATTTAAAAATGATGTATATTTTAAATTTAAAATTATTTATATAATATTAAATTTAAAAATAAATATAATTTATAATTAATTTAAATTTGCATATTTTATTTTTTCTATTTATTTGTTACATCCTATATAGATATATATGAATATTATTTTATAAATTTCTTATTATTTATACCAATAATTCATGCAAAATTTGTTCATATATATTTCATACTTATATCCCTATCCATATCGTATGGCTATAATTATAATATTCTAAACAACATTTAGTATATCCAACATTTCCTTTTTGTTATTTAATATTTGTAACATGTTTGCAATCCATTCTAACAGTTTATTCGGCATAATTATATTCCTATCCATATCGTATAATTATAATATTGATATTCTAAACAACATTTATTGTATCCAACAGTTCCTTTTTGTTATTTAATATTTGTAACATGTTTGCAATCCATTTTAACAGTTATTCCTTCATGAAAGATATTTCTTTTATAAAAAAAATCCACTTACTAATTCATTAAGACAATATTTTATTTAATAGATGGTCTTTTTTGGTTATATAAAAGATATTTTCTACATACTAACTCATTAAGATAGAAGTCAAATTATTTTATTTTGATGGTAAGAATGAAAACAAAAAACAAAAATGCAAAGCGCATTTTCAACACTAATCTATGATAGAAGAATGTGCTCCAAAATAGAACAATAACTGCAAACAAATAAAATAGATAAGGAGTCATTAACAACACTATTTCTACAAACAAATAAAAAAAACTCTTAGAGAGAAAATAAAAACATAGTCTAAAGCACAGTCAATGTATTATTCAACAACTAAATGGTTACATTCTCGATTACGATGACTAGCTCAGACAAAATTGAAGCACAAATTATCTCCCACATGGTGCCACCACCCACCCTCATGTATTGTTGCCACAGGGGAGTTTGAAGTCACCCGGAGAATTCACTCGATAAAAGAGATGTTAGTGCTCATCACCTCACATAGAGTGGAATTCGAATTTGGTCATGGAACTTAGGCCTATGATTACAAAAATGTAAGGAAATCTCGCCTCGTAATAATGGTCAAAAGCATGCCTTGTGGAAAAATCAATGCCTCAACTCCGACTAATTATGTTTAACTTCTATTTTGCGTATGATTACTTATCAGATTTCAACTTCTCTACGGTATTAAGATTTTTGTTTGAGATCCCCTTGGTTACAAATTGCAACACACCCTCCCTGTGTTAGTCTCAACACTTAAATTGTACTCTTGCTCTTCCCTTTTCCCAATCATAACCTCCAGTTTTGTATTCTCAACCTTGGACATACATTTATAGGTCACTTCCTAGGTAGCATGAAGTCATTTCAAGAAGGGTAGCAGTTTTAGGTTTCCCTACTGTTTGAGTCACCCCCTTATGCACTCTCCCCTGCCTTTCCAACTTTTTTACCCTCACCTTTTGCCACCATTTCCATCACTTCATGTCAAGGAGTTGTTCATAGTCAACATAGAAGTAGAGGTAGTGGTGCATCTTCTTACACGAGCATAGGTTCATGCAAAATCATCTGCAACAAGATATTGAAAATACCTCCATGGAAACCATAGAGAAGAATGATATGCTCAAAATGAGGCCATAGTGGAAATAATATTCCTATCTAATGTAATTTGACGAGAACATATGGTAATGTATTCTAGATATGGGAAATACTAGATCAAGGAAAACCCAAAACATGTCACTATAGGGAAAAGACCCTCTAGTGGATGTTTTTGAGGAAACCCTTATAAAAATAGCCTAGACATTCGTTTCTAGCGGAGGTTACTAGAGGAGGTTGGCGGGCAGAGGCTTTTGCAGATGTTTTTCATTCGGTGAGCTTATCATCCTAAACCGAATCGGTGCGCTCAATAAGAGAAAGCATCGGTGCGGACAAAACATTGGCACACCAGACACTGTGCGCTCCATACACACCTGCCCGATGCGTCATATTATTGTAAAGCATTGGTGCTTTACAACTCTTCAGCACCGGTGCGTCATAAAACACCCAAAACAGAAATCGCCCGGTCTGGTATTAAGAAACTGCACCGATGCACCTATAAAACCCCGCGCACCAGAACATGGTTAAATAAAAAAAATTACAGCCAAAAAACCGCATTTTTCACTTTTCTCAGTGCTCCAGAGCTCTCAAGCACCGGTGAAATTTATCCTTGTCTAAGCTACCCTGACATTAGTGCTCCCATTGCACCCATTGCATGCACTACTGCTATGCATTGCCCAGCAATCTCCAGCTTGCATTTTTCAAAACGGTGCGCAAATTTTCTTTTGCAAATTTTATGGCCAATATGCCTCCTCGACGGCCAAATGTACAGGTATTTTTCTTGTTTTTCCATAATTAAGCTTTTTAGTGGATTAGAATTTCAAATAACCTTAAAATTAACCATTTAAAAGAAAATAATAATAAATAAATACAATTAAAAAAATTTCGCGCGGTGTGCTCGAGCCGTTCGACTCGCACCGGTAAGCGATGTTGCCTATAAAATTTACAGGCTGCACCGCAACCGGTGCTAAAGGTATCTGCACCGTTTCTGAGGCGGTAGCGAAAGGTGCACCACGTTATTTTAAAATTTTAAAAAAGTGTGGTGCGGTCATTTAGCTGGCCACACCGTTGACCATGTGGAATAGCGACAACGCGGTGCGTTGACTAAAATATCCGCCCCAGGGCGGGTATGTTTGTCAGTGTACCGCATTCGGCATTTCAACAGGGTCAACAGTGCGGCATGGTAAAATACCACACCGTTGACTATGTAATGAACCCAGGAGGTTGGTGTGCTGACCCAACTATACGCGTTGGGGCATAGATTTTAGTCAGCACACCGCACTCCTGACACCGTACATAGTCAACGATGCTTTGAAAATTTTTAGGTGCATTGCCTACAGTGCGTTGAATATCATCTGGGGCACTGCCACCAGTGTGCGACAAGCAAAAGACGCACCGAAACTGGTGCATGACTTTTTTTTGTGGCACACCGACTTTTTTTTTTTTCCAAAAAAAATTATATATGTATATTCCTAAATACATGTCTCATTTAATAAAAAAAAATTATTTAATATGTCAAACATTTAAAGAGAAGAGGGGGAACAACAGAAACAACAAGCAGAGCAGTATGACATGGTTCGCCTATGGGAGGCACGACAGAGGGAGAGAGATGCGTACCCTCGCCCTATTACAGCAGCTACCTAGGGGCTTCTAAGGCAAGTAGGCCTCCTCAAGTTCTATGAGGAGGCTACTTCCCTAAAGGGCCAAGGTGTTTTTTTGAGACATCTTATCCGCAGGTGGAATGCCTGCTGATAGGCTTTCCGGGTTCGTTCTAGCCAATGGTACACACCCACTGAGGAGGACATATATTTCATTACAGGGCTATAGATGAGAGGGGTGGATTTTCCCTCATTCCTAGAGGTTCCAGCTGGCTGTGTAGCAAGGATTCAGTTAGTGTACTCCCAGAGATACATTGGAGTAGATGTACTATGTCCTTCATATTTTCAGGTCGCTGGAGGTCAGTTACATATTTGTGCATTTGGTAGTGAGGAGGTGAGGTGCCTCTCACTTCTGATTTCGACCATTTCACACAACACCAGTGACGGGCAACGCATTAGTTGCTTGCTTCTATATTATGTTGATTCTTTAGTACAGGAGCCAGGACTTGCCAGGTGGTCTGCCATTTTTTTGTGGTATTTTTGTACAGCCTTAGATAGATGTCGTGCTCATGCACAAAGGAGGGTCAACTTCCCTTTTGCTTCAGAGCTTTTTTGTTTATTTTTTGAGAGGTTTCCAGAGACGAGGCCTACTTTTGTTCGACAGCCTCGTAGGCCAATGTTCAAGGCACGGATGCACATGTGGGGGCAGATGATGCCCAAGAGGGGCGAGACTGTGTTTCTAGCGAGGATATTGCATGATGCACTGGAGTTGCTAGCTAGTGTTGACGAGCTACATCCCTTCATTATGGTCCCCTGTCCTTATGTTGGATTGGATTGGCAAGGGTGTGCCAACATCCACTTCACAAATGATGAGCTGCCAGATGATAGAGGTAATATTACTGTTTTATTTAAATTTATTCTAACATGTTCTTTAACTTGTTTTTATTAAATTGTGTAATGAAATTGACTAATTATTATTATGTACTTGTATATATTTTGCATACATTAGGTCTTTTGATGGCGAGGGCATGTTGGCACCACCACATGATCCAGGTGTGGATCCTAATGACGGTCAAGGCATGCCAAATGCCGACGATCATCAGGAGGCCGGTGCATAGAGACTTGCTCCTGCTGGTGCGCCGGTACCACCTTTTTCTAGGTGTGATCAGCTTGATACTAGATACAGGATGGAGTTGAACGACCAACTCACTACATTGATTCTTGAGGCGGGCATCAGGCCCACTAATATGAGAGACATACAGGCTGATGGTAGGGTGTTACATATGTGGAGAGGCATGCCGCATGACATGTACAGCCTGATGTGGTATGTCGTAGGAGCTACGACCTTAGTTACGTGGCTGAGGAGGACCGTTGCATGTTATAGGCGTGGTCGAGACGCAACACGTGATTGACAGTCCGCAAGCAGCGACTCATCATCTCATGATCGTTCACCTCGCGCCGCGCCAGATGATCAGCCTCCACTAGCATCTAGCAGCAGTCATCATGGAGATCAGGTTGGACCATCGACCACGTCTAGTCAGGAACCTGCAGCATCCAGCAGTACTCATGATCATCAGCAGGCTGGACCATTGACCGTCAATATTGCACCATTGACTGAGCAGGCCTTGACTAATACTGCTATTGATGTTGTACCACCAACTGATCCATGACATTTATATTACAGTTGTATATTTTTGACATTATTCAGTTATATATATATATATATGGTGCATGTATTTATGTTCGTGTTGCAGTTGTACTTAATTTACATGTTGGTGATCATCATGATATGTATATTGTTAGGTCATGTTAGATATGTTCATTTAATGTGCATCTTGCAGATAGATGTGTATGTGATAACATGAGTTATTTGACAAGAGATGTATATTTTATGTTTGTGTTGTGACGATGTTATACAATGCTAATTGTGTTTTGTTAGATGATCATGATAACGATGATGTTAGTGAAGTTGAATGTATTTTTTAGTCAAATATGATGTTTGTACGATGATTATCATGATCGTGATGTTTATTAATTAATTTAATATTAAATGACCATGATATTTATTAAATATTATGTCGTGATTGTAATTTAAATTCAAATTTTAATTGTATGTAAAATTGTAAAATTGTATTTGTATTTGTAATTGTAATTTTAACTGTACTTGTATGTAAAACATTTGTAAAATTTTGATTGTAATTATAATATTTAATTTATTGTGAAATGATTGTAATTTTAATTTTAATTGTAATTGTATATATGACAAATTGTAAAATTGTAATTGTAATTCTATTTGTATGTAAAATTCGAAAATTGTAATTGTATTTGTAATTTTATGTAAAATATTTGTAAAATTTTAATTGTAATTGTAAATGTAATTCTAATTCTAATTCTAATTGTATGTAAAATATTTGTGAAATTTCAATTGTATTACTGTGAAATGATTATAATTGTAAAATTTTAATTGTAATTGTAATTGTATGTAAAATTCTAAAATTGTAATTGTAATTCTAATCGTAATTGTATGTAAAATATTAGTAAAATTTTAATTGTATTAATGTGAAACGATTTTATTAAAAATTTTAAATTTGTAATTTGTAAATTTGTAAATAATTTTAAAATAATAAATCTAGAATAATAAGAATTTTTGTAACAAAATAAAGTTTAGAAAATAATGCAAATAAATTCATGTACTTTAGAATTATCATTATTTTATTATTTACATACCAAAAAAAAAAACTTTATACAGTATGCCATTTCCAGTGGAGGTTCCTAGTTTTTCGTCCGGTGCATTTATCATCATAACCCACACTGGTGCGTCTTAGTATTGTAGTGCACCGGTGCTTCACAACTCTTCCGCACCAGTGTGTCATAAAACACAGCGCCAAAACACAAACTGCGGTCTTACGAAACTGCACTGGTGCGCCTATAAAACCTCGCGCACCGGAACAGGGTTAAATAAAACCTCGCGCGAACCAGGTATGTCATTGAAATATATTTTCTAAGAAGGAAAATTTATTCTTTAAAGTGCAGTATTGGAGTGGCAGAGGGTTCGAATCGCGGGCAAGAATTTTTTTGAGGAGATGAGGGTTTGAAAACATGAGAGTTTGAATTTCGGCTGAGAAGTTTATAGCAGAGAAAATGAGTGATTCAAATAGAAAGATGGACAAAGATGCTTACAAGGATGCAGACGGCCACAGAGCTTGACAGAGTACAAAAGGAGAAAATATTTATGAAAAATCTAAGAAGGGTCGTTGAGAAAGCTCGGTTGAGACTAGAGATAGGGTTAAGAGGCCTAGTCACGAGGGTAAGCATTTTCTTGATCATGGCAGAGAGCATTCGGTTGAGGCCAACAATAGGGTTAAGAGGTCCCATGATGGAGAAAGGGAGAGCATAATTCATGGCAGAGAAATACCTGTCGACGCTTTGGTGACTAGTAAGGTGAAATGGTCCTTCGAAAGCAAGGAGTCATATTCGCTAAGGGATGTCAGAGAGAGATCAATTGAGTCTCTTGAATGGGCTAAGAGATCACATGAAGGTAATGATTCTCATTCTTACAAGGATGTCAGGGAAAGATTGGACAATAGAGAAAGATCAATCGAGGCAGTCGATAAACCCAAGAGGCACCATGAAGGGAAGGATTCTCATTCCCTTAAGGACAACAGAGAAAGATCAATTGACGTTGTCGATCGGGCTGGTAGGTCCCATGAAGGGAAAGATTCTCATTTCTATAGGGATAGTAACGAAAGGTCAATCAAGGCTGTTAATCAGTGTGCCATATCTAAAATAGGGCACAATGTGTACATTACGATAAAACAGATGGGCTTGTTCGCTTTGATGACAATGTTCACTTGCTCTCTCTAGAATGCGTTTAAAATCTGGGAGTATTGTCTGAGCTTTGGTTGGCTTACATAAAATTTTACTGGCAAAGCCGACGTTGCATAAATCACATCTTCGGCTTTCAATTGAACCTCAATGGCATCTATAACTTGTCTGAGTTGTGGTCTTGTGGATAACGAGGAATATCACATGGAAGGCACACAAAAATCCAAATTTTTGAAAGTATAGGTGAATTAGCACTTATCAAAGAACGAAATGCCAAACAAAATGCGAACGGGATATACTTAAGGATTCCCTGGTTCCATTTGTTATTGAAATGATGCTCTCTCTGGCTGAAACCAGTAAAATATCTGCTTGTATTATAAATGGAAATCTAGTGACCATTTATGTGGGAACAAAAGCATAGATACCTGTAGCTACTATATTTCCACCTGAAAATCGGTTTCCCATTGGAAGAACTAATGTAATAGCCCATTTTTCAATGTTTTTCCTTTTCTCAACCCTATACTCATTTTCTACGGGAAACCATTACCTCCACATGTAATAACTGCATCGTCTAGTCGAAAATCGGTCTTCTTCTGCTAACAAATGCAGAATGAAAGACTCCTTGTCATTGCTCCTAGAACATTCAAGGTCAGTTTCTCATAAAACAAAGATTGTATAAATTTTTTTAAGATCAAGATAGAAAGCGCAAAGGAGAAAAGAGGAAATTGGATGCCAAGATGGAGGAGGAACTTACAAATGAGTAAGCAGATCATGGATCAGCAAGCAGATCATGGGGCACCTTTTCTTTTTGCAATTTATGGAAAGGTTCAAGTTTCTTTTTCTGAAAGAAGAAGAGGTGTAGTTTTGCAAAGAAATGGCCCAAATATTTTCACAGCAAAATGTACATTTTCAACATGTCTAATTTTGGTGTACACACATAAAAGTAATTTCGGTGCCTTGACCGCAAATCGGTGCTAATATACAGATAACCGAACCGGTGCATTTTAGTTACTGTGCACCGTTACATTTTAGTTACTACAAATCGGTGTCGTGTTACCAATGGACGCACCAGTGTGGTGCTATTAAGTGACGCACCAGTGACAAATAACCGCAAATAAAAAAAAGTGCAACTCTATTTTCTTTAAGTGAAAAAAAAACGGAAAATTGAAAAATGGGCAGAAAAATATTTGCGAAAATCTAATTTCATAAAACAATTCTTTAAATACTAAACACTTTTCATTATTTCACTATTTTTGCTAAAATTTTCAGCCAAAGATTTGCAGGAGACATACCTGGAGCACGAGAGCACTATGGAGTAGCGAAATACGTTTGAACGGAAGTATTCAAACAATCAGAATCCAAACCTCTGGTGATTCAAACCCTGTAGCATAGAATTTCAAATGATCTCGTGATTAAATTTGATTTTTTTTTAACTTTTTTTGTAGTTTTTTTACGAAGTAAGAAAAAAATTTCAATTTGTTTTTCTTTTTCAGTAACCAAAAAAAAAAAAAAACCCCATTTTTACCCTAAACCCTTTATTTTTTTTTTGTTTCTTCTCTTTCTTCTCCTTGTTTCTGTGATTTCATAACTAGGGCATTTCATTTTAGATTGACATCCAACCCACGGGACGACTTGCATATTCAGATCCCAATCCATGTCGGCCCTTGCGTGAATTTTTGAACAAAATGGATCGTTTTTTATTGGTGCGCCCTACGTAACCTAACGCACCGCGCAAGTTCTGTGTAATAAAAACTTTAAAACATTTTTTTTTAAATCAGTGTGCCATATCTCAAATAGGGCACCAGTGCGCTATGTTACGAGGATAGCACCATATGGTCTATTATACTGTTTGAGCGGTGCGTTTATAATACCCCCACGCACCGACGTCGGTGCGTACATCATGAAAGGAGCACCAGTTTCTTGAGATTTATTTTTTACCTGAAAAGTTGACAATTAATTTATAAATATATCAATGAGTGATATGGTACAGGTTTCAAATTGATAAAGAAATAATTCACAAGAGATCAAGTAACAAAAATACTGATAACACATCAAGAAAAGCACAAAAGGCAAGTTTTTTGTAAATGTTTTACAAAAAATATTATTTTTGAACTATATGTAAGTTTAACTAATATGTATTTTTTACTGTGTATCATGTAGAGCCACAAAATGGCGAAGCTCGATAAGGTTATTTCTGATTTAGGACCAAAAAAGCATAAAATCCTGATGGAAAAATTGCAAAAGGATGAATCAGGTGAATGAAAAAATACTATCGATCCAATATGAGTTTCTTTTTTTAATTTTCATTAATAATATACTTAAAATTATTAGATAAAATGTGTCAAATAGTCTATTAATTCACATATGTTTAATTTTCTACAGGACCAACAACTTAGAAAAGGAATGGTGTTCTAAGGAAAGAAAAAAATAGAACATGCAAATGAAAATGAATTGCTCCTTAGCTCATCTGGAGTGGTGTTGGAGGTTAATGAAGGGGGGAAAACTTTTACAAAAGTTTGAGGGATCTAGTGGAACGAATGTATAGACGTTCATTCCATTTACAATACAAAAACCAATCCAATGATTCCAAGAACCAAATTTTATCTAAACTATAGGAAGAGTTTCCAGAGAATTGGTCAATGAGACATGTCAGAATTTTAATAGCAAAAACGTACAAAAAAAATAAAAAAAGGAATGAAAAAGTAATATTTGCTAGGTCCCTATATTACTAGTATAGTCCCTTATTGTTGTTAGTGTAACCCCCTTATTGTTATTAATATACCCTTGTCACCCCTATATTGTTATTATTGTGCCCTTAAATTATTATTGTTAGGTCGTCTAGGATTACATTGTGGCCCCATGGACTCCTATATATAGAAAGGAGATTTTGTAATTTGTATCATCCAAGAATTGTTCATTCATGTAATGTATTGGAGGTTGCCCCCTTGAAGTGGCTTATTTCTAAGGCGTTGATATCTCTTTTCTTCTATTTTTGGAGCTGGTATCATAACATTTGGTATCAGAGCTTTGGATTCTAGGGTTTCGTTGCCCCAAACAGGTCATCGTGGAATTTTCGCTATAACTTTTTTTCTACGAAGGCTCAGAAGCCAAAATTTTGCGAGTGTGAAGCCAAAATATTGAGGAACATCATTGCAAAATTTCAGAGTTTGATTCGCAATATTTTCGGAGATATGATCTGTGGAAGTTAGGGATTTTTTAAGGCTCCTAAATTTAACCTAAACAAGTCATCGTGGCATTTGCGCTCTAACTTTTGTTCTACGAAGTTTCAGAAGCTAAAATTTTTAGAGAGCAAAGCCGAAATCCTGAGGAAAATCTTCAAAAAATTTCAGAGCTTGCTTCACAATATTTTCGGAGATATGATCTGTGGAAGTTAGGTCTTTTTCAGGCTCCTGAATTTCATCTCAAAGAGGTTATTGTGGGAAAATCTTCATAACTCTCTCTCTGAGCATCGGATTGGAATTCTGTAAAAAGTGGCCGCAAATACACAGACTTAGTTTATTTTCTATCAATTTTAGAGCCAAAGGAGGAAACAGTGACACGTGGCAAGTCATACAAGTGCGCTATACTGAACCAGTCCATAATTGGGTCATTGTGGGAGATTAGACATAACTTTGCCTTGAAGAACCCAAATTAGGTCAGACCTGTGGCATTTGAAAGAATATTCAGAGGGTTACTTCGAGGCCAAATTTCAGATATTGAAGATCCGAAATCACAGAGATAATTCAGTTTCAATATCGAGCTCCTCAAAATCAAGAAAAAGGTGTGTATTTTTTTTTTCAAATTGCATAACTCTTGCTTGAAAAATCAATTCTAGTTGATTCCAAAGGCCTATTGAGCATAGCTATCAGTATTGGGTTCTAAAATTCCTCCTAAAAATAATTCAACACCCATTAAGCCTTCAAAAGGCTCTACTATGACTCATGAAGACGAAGAAATGCAACATGAGATATCAAAAGTCCATGAGCAAGTGCACCAAATTTCGCTATTGCAAAGAGCAACAAAAAATGAAATGGATGGTTTGAAGAAAGGCATGGAAGCTAGGATGAATGGTTTTGAAGCTAATATGGATGGCATGGAAGTTGTCATGAAAGCTAAGATGGATGACATGGAAGCTAAGATTGATGAAAAAATGGAAAACATGAAGAATGACCTAAAAGCAGACATGGAAGGTTTGACAAAGTTGATACAACAAATTTTTCCTAATGGTGAAAAGATAGTAGAGGAAACTCATGATGAGAACAAAATAAATGCTAATCATGATTTCATAAACTCTAATGTTGGCAGGAAGAACCACCATATTCCAAAGATGGATATGAGGAAGTTTGATGGCAAGGATCCCGTAACATGGATACTACAGATGGAGAAATATTTTGATCTCAATAATGTGCAAAACACACAAAAGGTACGCATTGCAACTTTACATCTAGAACAAAATACATTTGTATGGTATCGATGGCTTTTCTCCCGTAAAAAAATTGTCACTTGGTCAATTTTTACGGAGGAAATGATAGCACATTATGAGGATACAAAGGGCAACACCTTCTTTAGCCAATTGATAAATCTCAAACAAAAGGGTTTAGTGGGGCAACACATTGAGGACTTCCAAAAAATTGAATATAAGGGTAACTGATATTCCAGAGGAACACAGGATTGATCTCTTCATAGGCACTTTAAAGGATAACATCCAACATGAAGTTCGCGTTTTGGAACCTGATTCATTGGAGAAGGCATTCGGGTTGGCAAGAAAAGTTGAATGTAAAATTATGGCGACAAGGAAGCCTACCACTCAATTCTATAAAGAAGGAAGTGTTGCTACGCCTAGATTTCCACAACCTACAAGGTTGACACCACAAAAATTGGAAGAAAAAAGAGCAAAAGGGCTTTGCTACATTTGTGATAGCAAATACACTAAAGGTCATAAGTGTGTTGAGAAGAAATTATTTTACATAGATTATGAAGAGGAAGAAGAAAATGAACAAGAAGAGGATATACACCAGGAACCAACCCAAGAAGAGGAAGAAATGAGTCCGACCATATCGTGTAATGCATTGGCAGGAATTACCACTCCTCAAACTCTCAAGATAGAAGGACATATCAAGAAGAAAAAGATAATAGTGTTGATTGATTTAGGTAGTACCCATAATTTTATTCATTGTAAGGTAGCCAAGGAATTGAATTGTTTCCTATACCTAGCACCAGAATGTCAAGTGATGGTTGCAAATGGAGGAACTATAAATTGCTCTAGAAAATGCCATAATATCAAGCTATCCATGGGGTAATATGTATTGAATAGTCCAATGCTTTCCATCCCAATGGGAGGTGTTGATGTTGTACTAGGAGTACAATGGTTACAATCTTTGGGGACGGTAGCTTTTAATTTTCAAGAACTTTTCTTGAAAAAATTTTCAGAAGGAAAGGAAGTCGAATTACGGGGTATTGAAGGGAAGCCGGGAAGGATAATAAGCTCTAATGTCATGACAAAGCTTCTAAAGAAAGAACAACGAGGCGTAATTGCACAATTATGCTCACTAGAAGTTCCAACATCAAAATTATCTATTTCTGCAGATCTCCAACAAGTCTTGGACAATCATTCCAAGGTGTTTGAAACTCCCAAAGGACTCCCACCTATTCGTGATCATGATCATGCTATTCATTTGATTCTAGGAAGTGTTCCTCCAAACATCAAGACTTATAGATATCTTTATGTCCAAAAGAGAGAAATTGAACGTATGATTGCAGAAATGTTAGAGGCGGGTATAATTCAACCTAGTCAAGTTCTTTCTCTGCTCCTGTAGTATTGGTACACAAGAAGGATGGATCATGGCACATGTGTCCGGATTATAGGGAGCTCAATAAGCTCACCATTAAAGATAAATTTCCCATTCCTATGATTGATGAATTATTGGATGAATTACATGGAGCAATTTATTTTACCAAGTTGGATCTTCGTTCAGGATATCATCAAATTAGAATGAAGACTGAAGATATTCCAAAAACAGCATTTCGAACTCATGAGGGTCATTATGAATTTTTGGTCATGCCTTTTGGCCTTACCAATGCACCTTCTACATTTCGAGGGTTGATGAATTCCATTTTCAAACCCTTCCTTAGAAAATTTGTGCTAGTATTTTTTGATGATATACTAATCTACAGCAAGTCTTGGAAGGATCATGTTGAACATGTTGACGGGGTGCTCAAACTATTGCAGGAGAAACAATTATATGCAAAAACATCCAAATGTTTCTTTGGAGTACAAGAGGTGGAATATCTGGGTCATATTGTATCTCACGAGGGTGTTAAGGTAGACCTAACAAAATTAAAGCCATTAAGGAATGGAAAGTCCCCACAACCATAAAGAAGTTGCGAGGATTTCTCGGGTTAACAGGGTATTATCGCAAGTTTGTTAAGAATTATGGGAGAATAGCAGCGCCTCTAACAACATTATTGAAGAAAGATGCATTTTCATGGACTCCTGAAGCAACTAAGGCCTTTGAACATCTTAAAGAGGCAATGTGCCTAGCACCGGTCTTAGCTACGCCAGACTTCACAAACACCTTTATTGTGGAATGTGATGCCTCAGGGAATGGAATTGGTGTTGTTTTAATGCAAGAAGGAAGACACATTATTTTTGAAAGTCGTCCAATCAAAGGAAATTATTTACAGAAACCTATTTATGAGAAGGAAATGTTAGCAATACTGCATGCACTAAAGAAATGGAGAACTTACCTAATGGGAAGACACTTCAAGGTAAAAATTGATCATGATAGTCTTAAACACTTTTTGGAACAAAGACTATCTTGAGAAGAGCAGCAAAAATGGGTCACAAAGATGTTGGGTTATGACTTTGAAATAATCTACAAAAAAGGAAAGCTTAATGTTGTTGCAGATGCACTCTCAAGAAAGAATGAAGAGGTGGAAGCATTGCTTTGTGCCATTTCTATTATCCAACCAGATTGGATAATCGAAGCAAAAGATGAATGGAAGAAGGACAAAGATGTATGGACACTCATTCAAAAGTTGCAGCAAGATCCTAGTACATCTGATACATTTAGTTGGAAAAATGATTCCTTATGGTACAAAGATCCCTTATATCTTTGTAAGAATTCCCAACTAAAACAAAAGATTCTTCTGGAATTGCACACTTCTCCTTTAGGAGGACACTCAGGATTTTTAAAAACTTACCACAGGGTGAAGAAAGAATTTTTTTGGGATGGCCTTCAATCCGATATTCAAAAGTTTGTGGCGGAATGTTTGGTTTTCCAGCAAAATAAAGTGGAAACAATTAAGACCCCGGGACTTCTACAACCTTTATCCATTCCAAGTCAACGTTGGGAGCAGATTTCAATGGATTTTATCACAAATTTACCTAAGTCCAAAGGAAAGAGTGTCATCATGGTGGTAGTTGATAGACTTACCAAGTATGCACACTTTTGTGCATTATCTCATCCATTTAAAGCAAGTACAGTTGCTACTACATTTATGGACAGAATTCAAAAGCTACATGAAAGCCCAAGGGTTATTGTGAGCGACAGAGATCCCATTTTTACTGGAAATTTTTGGACGGAGTTATTTTCTTGTTTGGGTACTCAATTAGCTCATAGCTCATCTTATCATCCTCAATCTGATGGTCAAACTGAGATAGTAAATAAATCTTTGGAAGGATATCTTCGTTGTTTTGTATCTGATAAACAAACACAATGGGTCAAGTGGTTACCTCTTGCTGAATGGTGGTATAACACTTCCTTCCATACTGCAGCAAAAATGACCCGATTTATGGCACTTTATGGATATCATCCACCATCCATCACATCATATTTAAGAGAAAATTCGAAGGTTCAAGCAGTGGAAGATCACATCGAGGATCAGCAAGAAGTTCTCCAACTCTTAAAGGATAACCTGAATTTGGCACAAAATCGAATGAAACAACAGGCAGATCAACATCGCAGCGAGAGAAGTTTTGATGTAGGAGATTGGGTATTTTTACGGCTACAACCATATAAACAAAAGTCCCTCAAGCAAGCTAAGAAGGATAATAAATTATCGCCAAAGTACTATGGTCCTTACAAGGTGTTGCAAAAGATTGGTACTATGGCATACAAATTGGAGCTTCCTGCTTCTTCGCGAGTACATCTAGTTTTCCATGTTTCATGCTTAAAGAAAGTTATAGGTGAAAATCTTCCAGTTCAAACAATATTGCCAGAACTTGATGAGGAAGGAAAAATCATATTGGAACCAGAAGCGGTCATGGAAACAAGAACTCGACGACTACGGAATCGATCAATTTCAGAGTATCTCATCAAGTGGAAGAACTTACCCACTGAAGATTCTACATGGGAGGATGAGAATTTTATACAAAAGCACCCAGAGCTACTCAAGCATTGAGGACAACACTTTTTTGAAGGAGAGGGGCATGTTAGGTACCTATATTACTAGTATAGTCCCTTATTTTTGTTAGTGTAACCCCCTTATTGTTATTATTATACCCTTGTAACCCCGATATTGTTATTATTGTGCCCTTAAATTATTATTGTTAGGTCAGCTAGGATTACACCGTGGCCCCATGGACTCTTATATATAGAAAGCAGGTTTTGTAATTTGTATCATCTAAGAATTGTTCATTCATGTAATGTATTGGAGGTTTCCCCCTCGAAGTGGCTTATTTCTAAGGCGTTGATATCTCTTTTCTTCTATTTTTGGAGCTAGTTTCAAAACGATATTCCTTTAAATGTTTATCTAGAATTATTTATAAATATCACTTTTGCTATATTTACTTTTCATATATCAATATAAAATTAAATAGTTTATTGCCATGTTACATTTTCAGAAAGATTATGAAAATCTCAAAAGATGAACGAGCTAATATCAGAAATATGTCAGTAGGAATGTCCAAAAAGGTGTACAAGGAGATGGTCAAAGAAATGGACAAAATTGCATCGCACGAGGAGCCATTTCAACAACAACGTGCTTCTAATGTAATATGTAATAATTGAATTTTTCAATCATTAGGTACAATAAAAAAACAATTTAGCATTAATTACTAATTTTCAAGTATTTTCTTGCAGAAAAGAAAATAAAATGGGACCCATTCAGCACAGAAAACAGGACGACAAGGAAGAAAAGGGTTGATATCTAAGTTTGTGAGTAATTGTTACTTCCTTATAACAACTTAAGTAGATTTCATTTTTGTATTTTTTAATTTGTTTTATAAAAATCATCGTTGAATGCCTTCAAACAGGTGCTAACATACAAAGAAGAACCATCAGACGAATTGATTGAAATTGGGTTAAATATGGGTTGTGAATATATGTAGGCATATCAGAAATTAATTGTGGAATTTGTAAGCATCTATCGATCTTGTTTTACTTAGCTCCGTCTATAATTAATAGAACAAAAAAATATTTTATATTAAATAGATGATTTGTTATGGGGTATAAAGCTTGCAGGAAACAAAGTATGGAACTGCGCCAACAGATGAAATTTTGAAAGATGGCATGGTACATGGTGTTATCACTATTAAAATTTTATAAACTTGGTCAGTTTATACTTGCTCCTAAGTCATGGTATTAGATATGGTTTGAGTCATTTTTATGTTTTATAGGGTCTAAGCCATAGGTTACAAGTCTTATTTCATCACCAAATAAAGTTCATAAACCTTGCTTTACTCTTTAGAAGTCTCATACGACGTTTTGAAAACCATATTTAAAAAAAAAAATTGATTAAGCCACGAAACCATGTTTTTCATAGCGCAGATAGTGTAAAAAACCTGTTTTATGCTATGAAAACGCTTCTATTTTCGTAGCGCGCTACAAAACCACTGAAGCAGCCTTTTTTCTCATCAAAAACCCTATTTTTCTGCTTTTAGTAGTCTTTTTCCAGAGGGGTTCCCGAGCAACTGAAAACTCATTTTTGAAAAATGAAAGAGTTTTTTTCTTCCTAACATACTAAACTACAAAAACCTCTTTCAGTTTCTTCAAATTAATTATGAGGTGGGAGAAATTGATGACTCAACTTGCGCTACGAAAACAGCTGAAAGTCACTGAGAGAAAAACTTTGTTTTCTATTTTTAGTAGTCAACTTCATGATCAGTTTCTGGCCACAAGAAAAGGTATTTTAGAATTATGAAGGAGGTTTTTCTTCATAAAATCTCCAAATACAATAGCCTATCTCACTTTTCTCAAAAGTGTTACCAGTTGGGAGATACAAGGCTTTCTTTGAAGCCATATTTTCAGAAATCAGGATTTTCCAGTTTTATACAGGTTGTTCAAAGACATTTTATGGGCATTAGGAGAAGTATTTCAAAAAACCAAGATATTTTTTTGTTCAAGACATCATGGTCTCCAAAAGCCTCCTTCAGTTTTGCAAAATACCTTTTGGATGAGGAGATAAAAGCTCTGTCTCAACACCTATTTTTCAGGTAATGAAACAGTGAAGTAAGTGATCATTTCTTAATGCAGTTTTGTTGTGGAGAAGGACTTCACTTTTTGAGAACATTTCAAGGATGACATATGTTGATTATTAAAGCCTGTAGAAATCATGGAAAAAGTGCAATAAGTTTTTAAAACGAATATTTTTGAAAATGTCTGTGTAAAAAGACATGCACAACAGTTTCGTAGTGCGCTATGAAACTGTTGTAGGTGTAGTTTTGAGTCTATTATAAGTGTTTCAAGAGATAAAAACATATAGTTTTTGAGCGTTGATGCTACTAAAGGATGGAAAGGTTCAAAAATGAAGATCCAGGTGTCAAATCAAAAGAAACTGGAGGTTTAAGAGATGTTTACAAAGACATATATTATGCGGTACGAAAATAGCTGATATTTTCGTAGCGTAGCCATATCAGCTCTCTTTATACTCCTTCAAGGGCTTAATTTTGCACAGGTGGAAGGGCATGGTTCTATGGAAGTGATAACACATGTCACTTTTCTAAAAGTTCTAAATTTCCAGCAAAAGTGTTGGAAGACAAGCAAGGAGATAAGGGCTAAAATTCAGCAAACTTTTTCTTGGTTTCTAGGGCAGTTAGGTCATGGAACAACAGGGTTCATAACAATGCTAGAGGCATCACCAAATTCGACCTCATGAGGTTGCAGGTGGAAAAATAATTATTTAAGTCTTAGATAAGGTTGTTGAAACATGTTTTAGGAGTTTTAGTCCTACTTGAATTAGGACTCTTCAAAGACAGTCAAACTGTCATTTTGTAATTAATAAGCCTGTTTTATGGTTAGAATAGGTGTCAAGGATAGGAATTCGAATTCCTCTAATGGTGGGTCATAGAATCCAAGGTTATAATGCTATATATGAAGCAAGAGGTCGAATTAGCAAAGGGTTGGAGACTTTTTGGCCCAGTTGCTGCTTTATGTTATGGAAGATAACTAGTAATACAGAGAGGTTTTCCTGAACAGATCTGAGTTTAAATGAGGTTTAATGTTTTCTTGATCTATATGATAATTTAATTACTTGCAGTAGATCTTATTACTATTACTCAGAATTCACAATCATGTGCTCTGACTTCCTTTAGTAATGGGATGACTGTGTTTTTCCTACATCTTGTGAGTAAACTACCTTTGAAACCATAGCAGTAAATTTCATTGCTATTACTCAGAATTCACAATCACATGCTCTTACTTCCTTTAGTAATGTAATTATTGTGTTTAGCAGTAGATCTTATTTACTATTACTCAGAATTCACAACCATGTGCTCTGAATTCCTTTAGTAATAAGATGACTGTGTTTTTCTGCATTTTGTGAGTAAATTACCTTTGAACCATTAGCAGTAGGTTCCATTGCTATTACTCAGAATTCATAACCCTATGCTCTAACTTCCTTTAGTAATGGAATTACTGTGTTGACCTATGTTTCTTGAGTGAATTATCCTTGTTTAAAAACCCCATTTGCCTCAGCTTCCATGTTCAGAAACCTTTCCACTGAATCTACTGACTTGTTGACTCCATAGCCCAATTTTAGCAAGCCTTCATCTTTCAACCTACAAACGCACGAAACTAAGATAGAGTTAGCCATCTATATCATCATTAATCAATATCATAAACCCTTGAGAGAGCCCTCTTAGGCTGAGGAGGCTAAGCCTCAGCTAAAAGAATGGTTTGAAATAGTTACACTGAGGTAGTCTGATCAGCAACCTATCAGGGTCCTATTTTGGTGATAACATTTTGGTGCGCCTGCCGGGAGCTTGAAGATTATTCATTCCCGTAATCAATAAGCTGAACTTCTGAAGGTAGCAGGAGCTCAGGAAGTTGTTTGAGGTTGCAAAACTACCTTGGCGACTCCACACATCAAATAATCAAATTGGAAGGTGACTCCACTGCTAGAAGATTAGTAGCTTGATGAAGTTTCAAGATGAGTTCCATTGCAAGAATGAATGCCAGGTATGCCCCTATGAATTGGTGTCATATCCATGGTTTTCCAAATCCTATTCCAAAGGTTGAATGGTTAGATGATCTTCCAATATTTAAATATGAAAAGAAAGATAATGTTGCTCTTCATTTGGTTAGGTTCCATATGCATGTACACGGTCTTAAGGCTCAGTTCCCTGAAGATTGTCTCATGAAGATGTTGATGGCCAGTTTAGAAGGAAAAGCATGGTCTTGGTATGAAAGCTTGCCAAATGTTTCATTATATTCTCTTGCTGATTTCCATAATTTATTTTATGAGATGTATAAAGTGTGTCATCCCTCCTTATTGATGGTCAAAGACTGTTGTAAACACTCTAAGAGTTTTATTGAATATTTGGAGAATTGTTATGAAGATGATGAGTTCATGGATGAGGAAATTTTAGAGGCCCTTCATGGCAATACCTTTCATCAAAAAGAAGAACACCAAGAAGAAAGGATAACATCTCCCTTGGATGAAAATGAAACCCAGCAGGAATTTACTGATGAAAATCATGTCATATCCTCTGAGTTTGAGGAAATTTTACAGCAGGTTTGTCAATCCCTTGATCATCAGGAGAATGAGAATCAGTTCAAACAGCAAGAGGAAATATTGGAAAATTTTTGCTACAATCCTCAGGTACATGAAAAGGTTGATTCTTCATGTCATTTCTTGCATCAGCCTATATCAAATGATGATTACATAGATGAAGAAGTGGGTAAAATGTTTTCTTTACCATTGTCTTCTAATCTGAAATCATTTGAGTGCAAGTCAGAGGATAAGTTTCAGTTTGTGGATGAAATTGCAAAGAACATTGAAAAGGACATTCAAGTTTTAAAAGATAAAATTCAATCTCACAGTATTCATTATCAAGATCAGTCTTTTCAAATGATTTTAATGCCAAAACACAAAGAGGGGGTGTTGCTACCTTTCTTCTTAAAGATGGAGGAAGAATACATTGTTTTTGTAAATCAGTTTGAAAAGAAGTTTTAAATTACACAACTGAAGTCTTATGTGGTTGATCAAAGTATGGGTGAGTTTTCCAAAGCTGCGGAATATCATGAGAAGCATCAAACTGACCATGTTTTCTTTGACCCTATAGCTGAATATATGGCAAAGCTTTGCACCCCAGTGTTTCATTTTCATTTGAATTATGAAGATCAGATACATTATAAGTTGTTTTGGTCATCTCAGCATCATGTTCACTTTTGGTTCAAGCACAGTCAAGAGATTCAAGTGTCAGATCAAATTGATGATTGGCTTCATTGGAAATCTCATATTGATTGAGCTAAAATGGAGTTTGCAGTTGCTAGGGTAGGTAGGAGTATGTGAATAAGCTCAAGGTTGACTAAGAATTTTAGTAGGTGTAGTTTGAGTCCTTCTTGCAAAAATCATTAAATCCTAGGGAGCATATTGGGCAGAATTTGATAGTTTTATTCTAAAGAATGGATAGCATCACTGGAGCTACCGGTTCTTAGTGTACCACAGGGGCACACTATCCCAAGTGGAGCCACTATTATCAATATAAAAAATTTCTAAACTTGGTCAGTTTATACTTGCTCCTAAGTCATGGTATTAGATAGGGTTGTGAATATATGTAGGCATATCAGAAATTAATTGTGGAATTTGTAAGCATCTATCGATCTTGTTTTACTTAGCTCCGTATATAATTAATAGAACAAAAAAATATTTTATATTAAATATATGATTTGTTATGGGGTATAAAGCTTGCAGGAAACAAAGTATGGAACTGCGCCAACAGATGAAATTTTGAAAGATGGCATGGTACATGGTGTTATCACTATTAAAATTTTATAAACTTGGTCAGTTTATACTTGCTCCTAAGTCATGGTATTAGATATGGTTTGAGTCATTTTTATGTTTTATAGGGTCTAAGCCATAGGTTACAAGTCTTATTTCATCATTAAATAAAGTTCATAAACCTTGCTTTACTCTTTAGAAGTCTCATACCATGTTTTGAAAACCATATTTAAAAAAAAAAAATTGATTAAGCCACGAAACCATGTTTTCATAGCGCAGACAGTGTAAAAAACCTATTTTGTTCTACGAAAACACTTCTATTTTTGTAGCGCGCTACGAAACCACTGAAGCAGCCTTTTTTTTTCATCAAAAACCCTATTTTTCTACTTTTAGTAGTCTTTTTCCAGAGGGGTTCCTGAGCAATTTAAAAATCATTTTTGAAAAATGAAAGAGGTTTTTCTTCCTAACATACTGAACTAAAAAAACCTCTTTTAGTTTCTTCAAATTCATTATGAGGTGGGATAAATTGATGACTAAAATTGCGCTACGAAAACAACTGAAAGTCATTGAGAGAAAAACTTTGTTTTCTGTTTTTAGTAGTCAATAATGATCAGTTTTTGGCCACAAGAAAAGGTATTTTGGAATTATGAAGGATTTTTTTATTCATAAAATCTCCCTCTACAATAACCTATCTCACTTTTCTCAAAAGTGTTACCAGTTGGGAGATACAAGGCTTTCTTTGAAGCCATATTTTTAGAAATCAGGATTTTTCAGTTTTATATAGGTTGTTCAAAGACTGTTTCTGGACAATAGGAGAAGTATTTAAAAAAAAAAAAGATATGTTTTTGTTCAAGACATCATGGTATCTAAAAGCCTCCTTCAGTTTTGCAAAATACTTTTTGGATGAGGAGATAAAAGCTCTGTCTCAACACCTATTTTTCAGGTAATGAAACAGTGAAGTAAGTGATAATTTCTTAATGCAATTTTGTTGTGGAGAAGGACTTCACTTTTTGAAAACATTTCAAGGATGACATATGTTGATTATTAAAGCCTATAGACATCATGGAAAAAGTGCATGAAGTTTTGAAAACTAATATTTTTGAAAAATTATGTGTAAAAAGACATGCATAGCAGTTTCGTAGCACGCTATGAAACTGCTGTAGGTGCAGTTTTGAGTCTATTATAAGGGCTTCAAGAGATAAAAACATATATTTTTTGAGTTTTTATGTTACTAAAGGATGGAAAGGGTTCAAAAATGAATATCTAGGTGTCAAATCAAAAGAAAATAGAGGTTTAAGAGATGTTTACAAAGACATATATTCTGCGTTACGAAAACAGCTGATATTTTCATAGCACAGCCATATTAGCTCTCTTTATAATCCTTCAAGGGCTTAATTTTGCACAGGTGGAAGGGCATGGTTCTATGGAAGTGATAACACATGTCACTTGTCTAAAAATGTCGAAATTGCCAGCAAAAGTTTTGGAAGACAAGCATGGAGATAAGGGCTAAATTTCAGCAAATTGTTTCCTGGTTTCTAGGGCAGTTAGGTCATGGAATAGTAGGGTTCATAAAAAAGATGGAGGCATCACCAAATTCGACCTCATGAGGTTGCAGGTGGTAAAATAAGTATTTAAGTCTTATTTAAGGTTGTTGAAACATGTTTTAGGAGTTTTAGTCCTACTTGAATTAGGACTCTTCAAAGACAGTCAAACTGTCATTTTGTAATTAATAAGCCTGTTTAATGGTTAGAATAGGTGTCAAGGATAGGAATTTGAATTCCTCTAACGGTGGATCATAGAATCCAAGGTTGTAATGCTATATATGAAGCAAGAGGTCGAATTAGCAAATGGTGGGAGACTTTTTGGCCCAACTGCTGCTTTATGTTATGGAAGATAACCAGTAATACAGAGAGGTTTTCCTGAACAGATATGAGTTTAGATGAGGTTTAATGTTTTCTTGATCTATATGATACTTTAATTACTTGTAGTAGATCTTATTACTATTACTCAAAATTCACAATCATGTGCTCTGACTTCCTTTACTAATGGGATTACTATGTTTTTCCTGCATCTTGTGAGTAAACTACCTTTGAAACCCTAGCAGTAAATTGTTGGAAATATGATGCAGAGTGTTGTCCTTGATGGCAACCCACTGAATGAAGATGAAGACATGCGACTGCTGACATGTGTTGTCCTTGATGGCAATCCACCTGATGAAGTTAGGCTTGACTTGATGGACTTAGTAAATGATGTAAAGCTGGTGTGATATAATGTTTATATGATGCTGAGTGTTGTCCTTGAAAGGCAACCCATCTGATAAAGATGATGACAACTTACTTGATGAAGTTGTGCTTGATAGAATATGTTCTTGATGAAGGAAATCTGATGTATCTACAGTGTGTACAGAAGGCAATGAAGAAAGGAATTCAGAATGTGCTCAAAATATGATGAAAAGAGTATGTCTCCTTGTATACGCGGATTGGCCTAGGGGAAGTCGCGTATGCACGCGGAAAAGAACGTGCCAAGTCGCGTATGGGCTAAGGCGCTCAAAAAGTGCAAAACCAAGGGTAACCACCATGGTATTGACCCATTGTATTGGGTAATGATCCGCCTAATTGACCCCGTCCAGGTAGTTTTGGGCTCATGGTATTGTTTTGGCCCATGGTATTGAAAAAGGGGCTCATGGTATTGAAAAGGATAAACCTATATAAGGAGAAGACATTCATTGTGAAAATCATAGGTGTGGGTGCAAGATGTCTGAGCTTGAATGAATACTTCTCTCTGAAGTATATCTGAATGGAAAGGGTTACACTTGAATGATAAATCTGAATGTATGATGCACCAATGATGAAGAAGGGGATCTAGATCTGAATTGCCCTTGTATTTGCTAGATCTGATTATGGAAGGCTTAGATCGGTGATGAGATGAGCATCCAGGCGAACATCTGTCTGAAGCAAAAGGGTAGATCTGAACTGAATATCTGATCTGATGAAGTATGCTGCTCTGTAATGATTGAAGATCTATACGCTACTTCGCCGCGGAGGAAGCACGTATATACGCGGCTTCAGCAAAGAGAAAGCGCGTATGCGCAATAAATTATACACTGAGGTATACGCTAGTTTGTGTGGACGGAAGCGCGTATATACGCGACATCAGTAAAGGGAAAGCGCGTATGCAAACTAGGGTTTGTTGAAGCAAGGGGTATGAAATATCTGATCTGTTCTACTGTGTTTCTACTATCTGATCTCTGTTGATATGTATCTGTTGGTGATGTATGTTTGGGCTTAAAAGTGTGGAAAGGGTCCAATATGAAAATATGATGAAATGTGGCCTGCAAGTGTTGTTCTATTGAAGTTGTTGGATCCAGTGTGAAAATTGATGAAACGTGGTCCAAGGTGGTGCTGAGGGTTGTAGCCTTCAGTCAGGGGGTCGTAGCTCCCTTCCAGGTGAGGCTGGTAAACGAGATCGGGGGGTTGTAGCTCCCTTCCAGGAGAGGCTGGTAAACGAGTCAGGGGGTTGGAGCTCCCTTCCAGGAGAGGCTGGTAAACGAGCGTAGGTGGGTGCCTGCGTGCTGGTAGGAGTCTGCACCAGCACATATGTTGTAAGATGTTTTCTCCATAATAAAATATTGAAGGCTGAGCAACTGCAGCGGTGGTTTTCTCCCGACTTGGGTTTCCACCTAAAAATCCTGGTGTTCATGTGTGATGCTTTGTGTGATGGTTTACTCTGTTCTTACTGCACAAGTTTACTGCTTATTGAATATCTGATGAATAACTGAAGGATTGGTTTAAGTGAAGATTTAATGACATATCTATATCTCTGTGTATACGCGAGTTTCATAAAGGGGATCCACGTATATACGCTAGTTTTCTGAAGTAAAGTAGCGTATGTGTTTTAAGGAATGAAAAAGTAAAAGATTTGATGATGCAGTAAATACTGATTCACCCCCCCTCTCAGTATTTTTCCCAACAAATTGGTATCAAAGCAGGTTCTTCTGCAGAATCTTGATCGCTTGAAGGAGATCCGTCGTAATGGGAAGTCAAGAAGGAGTGATGTCTATAAAGCCACCTCTATTCAATGGAAGCAATATGATATTCTGGAAGGTACGAACAAAAGCATATCTGAAAAGTCTTGGTGCAGATGTATGGGCAATCGTGCAAGAAGGTTATCAGTATCAGGAAAATATTCCTACTGATGCAGCAGAAAGGAAGAAGTATGAAATCAATGCCAAAGCAAGAATGTCTTATCGGGAAGCATGTCTTAATCGACTTGCTAAATTGATAGGCCACATCTCGCCTAAAGATATATGGACAAAATCATTCTAAAGGCGAAGGAGACACAAAGGTAAAAAGTGCAAAACTCCAAACTCTTAGAATTGAATATGAAAATTTGAAGATGCATAGTGATTAGAGTGTTGCCAGCTTTTCTTCGTCTGGATGATATTGTAAATCGGATGAGAAATTTGGGTGAAACCATAACTGATACTACTCTGGTAGAAAAAGTCTTAAGATCTTTGACTTCAAATTTTGACTCTAAAGTTTCAGCTATTGAAGAAAGGCAAGATCTGCAAACTCTTACTATTGTTCAATTACATGGTACTCTGACTGCTTTTGAAATGAGACAAGGAGGTCCCTCTAAAATTAGAGAAGCTGCTTTTAAGGTATCTACAAGAGGAAAAGAAAAGGAAGTTGTCAAAGAAACCAGCTATATATCCGAAGATGAAACAGTTGGACTCGTGAGAAAACTCCAACTAGGTACTGGAAGATTCAAAGGTAAGCTTCCTTCAAATGTTTTGAGTGTGAAAGTCAGTCACTATGTCGTTAGATGTCCTTCTATAGAGAAAACATGGTAAAGGAAAACAATTTGAAAAAGAAAGAGTTATTATGCAAAAGAAGATGATGATGAAGTGTCCAAAGTGAAGATGAAGAAGACTCGACCAAGATCCTAAAGTGCTCATGGCAAAGAAGCAAAAGAAGAAGGCTACTCAAAACAAGAAGATATCTCAGAAAACATGTATAGCAGAAATTGAAGAAGATGAATCAGAGAGTGATTGGGGCCCTTGTAATAATCTTCTTTGTGCAAACAATAGTGAAGATAGTGAAAGTAACAGTATGGATCTAGAAGAAGCTGTCAAGATTGAAGATCAACAGAAATCATCTAAAAATCTAGAAGCAGATGATGAAATTAATTATTGGGATCAATTTAAAAGGAAGGAATCTATCTACAAAGATGTGATCTCTAGAATGAATGAAAAGATAGAAATACAAAATGGACAGATAGACAAGTATCAAAAGTTGTACATTTATGCAACCAATCGAAGTGAAAAACTTGAAGAAGAAATCATCTGTCTAAAATCAGATCTCGAAACATCAAATAACAAGAATGAGGAACCTCTAAAATCATTTGAAAAAGAAGGACTTGAAGCATAAATCATCTCTCTCAAAGAAGATCTAGAAAAATCAAACAAGAAGAATGAAGAACTTCTACAAACATTTGAAGAACAAGAAAATGGGTTGAAAGAAGAGATTTTGAAATTGAATGATCAAGTAGAAGAAGGAAGAAGGGTTGAAGAAATTATGAAGAAACAATGCCAAAGATTGGAGGTTGAGGTAAACATTTTACAAGGTAAATTAGAAGAAAAAGATAAACTCTTGAGGTTTCAAGATAGTTCTAAGATTCTGGACAATATTCTTAGTAGTCAAAGGTCTCCTTCTGTTAAATTTGGCCTTGGTTTTCATGAAACTGTTAAAGGAGAATCTAGTTCACAAGGAAGTGCTAAAGACTCAAAGGATATCAATGCAAAGTCTGAAGTGTTGAAAGAAACAAAATATCGACCAACAATCATGAATTCTCAAAGGAATCCATTCAAGAACGTTGAATGTTTTAAATGTCATAATTATGGGCATGTTGCAGCCAATTGCAGAAGCAGAACAAGTCAGCCACAAACTAACAAGTTCTACTCAGAAAGGTACTCTAGTAGCTTCAAGGGATATTGTTTTTCATGTAACGAGTTTGGACATAAAGCAGCTGATTGCAAAAGGAGGAGGATTAGAAATACTCATTATGATTCTTATGTTTATTTCTCTGGCCACATGAGATGTTATGCTTGTAACAAGTATGGACATGTAGAAAAAGAACGCAGGATGAACAGATCAGGGAAAGTGGACAATTTTCACCACACGCTTGGAAAGCTCACAAATTTGGAAAAGAAGGAGGACCGATCGAAACGTAGGGAATTCTCACCCCACCGCATCATCCGCTTCAAGGCTGACTTAAGCTTATCGATCACAGAAATGACCCTCAGAGTACAAACTCAGAAGAAATGAAGGAAGATGAAAATTCTCTATGCTTCACTTTCCACGCGGGTTCTATAAAACAAAGTCGCGTATACACATGAGTTCTAGCTGGCACAGCCGCGTATGCATTGATGATGAGAAAATTTATCTGATAGCTGAAGATCTGGAGCAGAGGTCCAGGGGGAGGATCAGTCTAACTGCTGATGACTGCACTGTTAAGCATTATTCTGGTTATACTCATGATTATGATATGATACTTGATTTCCTATGATGAAGTTTATGAATGAGTCTTGTTTGCTTGTTGATGAAGAGTATTCATTGTTGAGATGAAAGTCCTATAATTCGGAGATAAGAGCAGCCCATGCAGAGATTGTTGCTAATAACTTACTGTTGAAGGTGTTTTAGATTGCACAAGTTAAGGAAGAGCACTGGTTTAGGGGGAGCAGCAGGTTGAATACTAATAATTGCATTGTTGGCAATATGATTGCTTATTCTTTGGTCTTTATGATACTCGTGCTCAAATGATGATGACTTGGTACATGGATTATTATGATGAGAATTTGAGCCCTGATTGCTGATAAGTATCTTTTTGTGCTCACACATGGATGACTTGGATGTCGTTGTTACTATGGCTGAGATCTTTTGCCTTCATATGTTACTTCATGTTAAATCTTGAAGATCATGGTGATATTGGACCACATGGATGTTTGCCTGACTCATATTTGAATATGTTGTTTGGTATGATAATCTCTCTTGGAAAGAATATATTGATGCTGCAAAGAGTTTGAAGACTTGGTCACTATTATGCTACAACCATTGGATGACGCTTGAAGACACAACTACATTGTCCTATCTGTCTGCCCTCACATGGTCCAGGGAAGCAGTCAAATGTCTCGTAAAAGAAGCTAAACACTCGTCTTTGCCTCTACGTAAATCAGACCGGGTTGAAATTTAGAAGATGTCTTGGGATACGCGGGTTTCCTGAAACACAGTCGCGTATATACGCTGGTTCCTGCAAAGAAAACCGCGTATGTCTGATTGCTGACAATTTTTGGTTGGAAGTCAGCTCTCTTCAGCACAGCTGTAGTGCTGTTTGGTATCTCTGATACTGTTTGGTAACTCTGGTGGTGTTCCAGTTCTCATAATTCTTTTTCTAATGATTTAATGAAGATGCCTTGATGATTTGTTGATGAAAGTGTTCAAGATGCACAAACTAAGGGGGAGCCTTAGTCACTTGGAAAGATTGCTTAGTTGCACAGATTCAGGGGGAGCATTAGTTTTGCTGAGTATAATGCATTGCTGGCATTGTGGTGGTTCTGATATATGATCTCTCTTGAGGTCTTTTTGGTATTAATTATGAAAATTCATATCTGTACTTTGATGAAAAGGTCTGGTTGAGACCCATGTTGTAAAATTATAATA
Source organism: Pinus albicaulis (assembly GCA_034641835.2). Lineage (NCBI taxonomy): Eukaryota > Viridiplantae > Streptophyta > Pinopsida > Pinales > Pinaceae > Pinus > Pinus albicaulis. Next base: position 640,709,575 of record CM076572.1, read on the forward strand.
TTCAGTCATGTAAGGACTTGTCATGTTTGTAAACCCACTTGGTTGGGTAGCTGAGTCAAATTTGTAAACCCACTTGGTTGGGTAGTTGAGTCTCATATGTAAATCCATTTGGATGGATAATTGATGTAAGTATGAGTCTTTGGTGATAGGAAGTTCATAGAGTCATGTACTTCATTGAAAGTATGTTTTCGCATGAACTCGTGTGGGGGAGCTGGGTCACTCGTATACATCGATCCGTGTAACGCTTCTTCTACATGAGGAGAAAAGGGGGAGAGTGTGTTGGTTTTGATCTCGTTTGTTTTGTCCTTTGCCCTTGATGTCAAAGGGGGAGAGTGACATGGTGTTTGAATGCAGATAATGGTGTCAAAGAATTGGGAGAGAGTGACATGGACATTTTTGGGAGAGTGACATGGTATCTATCTGCTGTGGTAACCAAACACCATCGTGGTTGCCATCAAGTCCAAAGGGGGAGATTGTTGGAAATATGATGCAGAGTGTTGTCCTTGATGGCAACCCACTGAATGAAGATGAAGACATGTGACTGTTGACATGTGTTGTCCTTGATGGCAATCCACTTGATGAAGTTATGCTTGACTTGATGGACTTGGTAAATGATGTAAATCTGATGTGATATGTTGTTGAGTGTTGTCCTTGAAAGGCAACCCACTTGATGAAGATGATGAAAACTTACTTGATGAAGTTGTGCTTGAGAGAATATGTTCCTGATGAAGAAAATATGATGTTTCTACAGTGTGTACAGAAGGCAATGAAGAAAGGAATTCAAAATGTGCTCAAAATATGATGAAAAGAGTATGTCTCTTTGTATACGCGGATTGGCCTAGGGGAAGTCGCGTATGCACGCGGAAAAGAACGTGCCAAGTCGCGTATGGGCTAAAGCGCTCAAAAAGTGCAAAACCAAGGGTAACCACCATGGTATTGACCCATTGTATTGGGTAATGATCCGCCTAATTGACCCCGTCTAATGTAGTTTTGGGCTCATGGTATTGGTTTGGCTCATGGTATTGAAAAAGGGGCTCATGGTATTGAAAAAGGGAAAACCTATATAAGGAGAAGAAATTCATTGTGCAAATCATGAGTGTGGGAGCAAGATGTCTGAGCTTGAATGAATACTTCTCTGTGAAGTATATCTGTATGGAAAGGGTAAAGGCTTGATGATAGATCTGAATCTATGATGCACCAATGAAGAAAATGATGAAGAAGGGGATATAGATCTGAAATGTATTTGTATCTACTAGATTTGTTTATGGAGTGATTAGATCTGTGATGAGGCAAACATCTGTCTGAACATACGTACACAAGTAAGGTAGATCGGGCCCAGATCTCGATGCGATGAAGTATCTTTCTTTCTGTAATGATTGAAGATCTATCGCTACTTCGCCGCAGAGGAGCGCTTATATACGCCGACTTGAGCGAAGAGAAAGTGCGATATCGCAATAAATCTGTGAACTATCTGTTGGTTGTGTGGACGGAAGCGCGTATATACGCGACATCAGTAAAGGGAAAGCACGTATGCAAACTAGGGTTTGCTGAAGCAAGGGGTATGAAATATCTGATCTGTTCTGCTGTGTTTCTGCTATCTGATCTGTGTTGATATGTATCTGTTGGTGATGTATGTTTGGGCTTAAAAGTGTGGAAAGGGTCTAGTCTGGAAATATGATGAAATGTGGCCTGCAAGTGGTGTTCTATTCAATTTGTTGGATCCAGTGTGAAAATTGATGAAACGTGGTCCAAGGTGGTGCTGAGGGTTGTAGCCTTCAGTCAGGGGGTTGTAGCTCCCTTCCAGGTGAGGCTGGTAAACGAGATCGGGGGGTCGTAGCTCCCTTCCGGGAGAGGCTGGTAAACGAGTCAGGGGGTCGTAGCTCCCTTCCAGGAGAGGCTGGTAAACGAGCGCAGGTGGGTGCCTGCGTGCTGGTCAAGTCTGCGCCAGCACATATGTTATAAGATGTTTTCTCTATAATAAAATATTGAAGGCTGAGCAACTGCAGCGGTGGTTTTCTCCCGACTTGGGTTTCCACCTAAAAATCCTGGTGTTCATGTGTGATCCTTTGTGTGATGGTTTATTCTGTTCTTACTGCACATGTTTACTGTTTATTGAACATCTGATGAATGAATGATGGAATAATATAAGTGAAGATTTAATGACAGATCTAGATCTCTGTGTATACACTAGTTTCATAAAGGGGATCCACGTATATACGCTAGTTTACTGAAGGAAAGTAGCGTATGGGTTTTAAGGAATGAAAAAGTAAAAAGATTTGATTATGCAGTAAATACTGATTCACCCCCCCCCCCCCTCTCAGTATTTTTCCCAACAAAAATACTAATAGATGCACCTTCATCTATGACTATGCTAGCTATGGGAATATTATAAGCATGTATTATGATCTATAATGGCATGAAAGGAGGAAGATGATATCCTTCCAGTCAAATTCACTCGAAGGAAGTAACCATACTACTTGGAGGGGGTGTCGTGGGAACCAGATAACTACGCCCTAAGGCTATGGGAACGAGATAATTACACTCATGTGCCATGGGAATGGGAGGATTCCCCCCCTATTCATTTGAACCAGAAGAAATGATAAGAACCTGAGTGATATGAGAATCATTCTCTACAGGAAAGGTACGATCAATGAAAGGTGGAATCGAGTCAACTATTTTCTCAATTAATGATTGGTCGGGAAAAAACTCATGGGATTCACTTTGAAAGAGAGTGGGATTGATGGATTCAGATTCTGATCAATTACTTCATCAACTAGTGGAGGAATAGGGGAAATATTATGGTATCCAACCAGAAGTTGTGGTTCAGAAGTTGTAAGGTTTTACAACACTTTTGAGGATTCATCCATATAAGGACAAAGATTTATAGGATGATTCCCTTCACATAACCTACAAGAAAAAATTTCTTTTACCTTCTTCCCATGGACCTTCCTATCACTATTTGATGGTTTTTGATCTCCAGAGTCTAATGACCAGGGCTAATGTGAGCCTGTGGACCACACTTCTAATACCTTAGGAATACCATCACAATCTCTAAGAAGGTGGTCACCCTTACATAAATTTCAAGGAAATTTAACTTTTTGGGGCTGATTGGAAGGTTTATCCATACTATTTTCATTGGTAGCAATGGTTGCTTGGTTCCCTCCCCCCCTGACTTATTTTGCTTCTTCTTCTTCATCCTTTTCTTCTTATTCTTAACTTCCTAGTTACTATAATCAAGACTTTAAATAGGTGAGGAGGAAGAAAGGGATGAATAAATAATAGAAGAAGAAGGATAATGGTCAACATTAGGATCAACTTGTTCAGGTGGAGGAATACTCGGTTGAGGAGCAGTTTGGAAATTCAGAACCATAGGGTTTGAAAACAACCAAACATGCGAATACTAGTAAATATGGGAAGCAACAATGTTTCCATATAAGGAGCACCAATATTTCCAAAAGGAGGAAAAGGACTAGAATTCCTGTTAGAGGAGCTTCCTTTATTGGTAGAGTCTGGAACTATTGCTATTAGTCTCAACCTATGATATACTAAGGTGTTGTTCCATGATTGATTAATTGAATTTAGAACTTAAAGACACAAAATCAAACAAAATAGGGGTAACTAGGAAAAAGGGTTCACCAAGTAACTATGAACTACAATATGCCACCTTGGAGAACCAAGGATTTTTGCATGGGAAGGAAATATCCTTGAATGTTGTGTTCGGTGTATCACAATGTACAAGGAAATTGACTCGGTTACCTATGGTGAGGATATAAACCTAGGGTGGACTTCCAAAATACACGTTATGTGGAAGTGAAACTTGTAGTGGTGCTGTCTAATGCGTAACTATACGATGAGAGTGTTCCAATATATTTTTCATATGTGGAGTGCCATCCAATATACATGGAGGTATGTGGAGAATGGTTTGATACACTTACGTACGTGGAATAGGATATCACCCCCGGAATGCAACACTGGAAAAAAAAACAACTCCTACGTTTATAGATGTTGGAAGACGTCTCTAGCCTAGACCTCTAGATGTTTGTGTTAATGTTACAAATTCTCCTTAGGTTTATTCAAAAAAATTTAAACACTACAAGGAAAAGACCCTTTGTTGGAGGTTATAAAGGAGGTTTTTAGTGTTATAAAATTGGCCAAAATTGTCAAAAAAAACATTTTCTACAACATCCATTTTTGGTAACTAAGTTTTTTATGGAGCTTCTAACGAAACTTCAACACATCTAAAAAAAATTGGGTGGCTGGAGGCTTTTATGGGTATTTTTCTCATTGGTGCACGCAACATGTGTGAACGCACCTGTGTGTTTTACCCTATACGCATCGGTACTATAAATCTACCAAGCACTGGGATGGGAAATTTTTTTTGGAAGCCCTAGGGCATTTAGCAACGTCCAGGTGTGTGTCACCCACAAAGATGCACCAGGCTGATAGAAGGTTCATGCACTAGAGCCGTTAAGGTGTAAAAAGGCATCGGGTCATTTAGGTGTTAAAACACACAAGGCCGTTAAGTTATAAAAACACATTGGCGTGTTAAAGGAAAACCATACCGGTGCATGCAATGCCTATCCGCCCGCCTGGGTGGTAGTCATCAATAAAGTGCACCACGTGTTCTAATTGGTATTGGTATTTTTTGTGGTACCCAAAGATCGTAGAAACAAGTCGGTGTGCAGTATCATACAAATCCACCAATGTGTAGTAAATAACATGCATCGATGTTCATTTTCTATTTTTTAGAAACATTGACATGTGATAGTGCAATTATTGTAATTTTTAAAAATTCATTATTCATCAAAAGTCGACACATATCTTATAACAGTATTCATATCAATTAAATTTTTATTAGTGCATTTGAATGTGATTTTTGGATGAATTTGTTATATCATATAATTATATTTCACATCTCTTCATTATAATATGTAATCATCCATGTATTGGTGTGTTTAGTACAAGGGTGTACGAAAAATACCCGTGCTTGGTAGGAGTAATTTATAGCCTACAAGAAATGTCAGAGGGCAAACATGGGTTGTTAGATGGCTAGTGAAGCATCATAACATGTAGAAAAACTAGTTATAATACATAGCATACTACAAAAATAGGAGGAAACAAGAAACAAAAAATACACATATAACACAAGCTCAATATCGAGTAAACGAACTAATAATACCAACAAAGAACAAATACCCTTTTATTAGCCGCTAGTGGTAAAAAGAGGTAGAATGATAAAACACTCGCGGTGAGTCCTTAGAGCTATGGAGCTCTAATACCCAAAGAAAGGAGGGCTCTTGCCTTAAGTTGTTTGCAGGCCTCTCTCTTCTCCTCGAATGACTGATCAGATAATAGAAAACTAAATAAATTATACTTTGGGATTGAGATTTTGGATGGCAGAAAAATGAATCCCTTCACTTATTTGCTGCTTGGAAAATACATTGCTGGTTTTCTCATGGGAAATTTGGCCAACATAGCAATGTGTTCTGAATTGTTGTTCTCATGGTGGTATTTTATAGGAAAATTAAAATCTTCTTCCCTCTCTTGGTACAAATGTGGATAGTGACCCAAGAGTGGTGGTTGATTCGATTGTGTGCTCACTTGAGGTCTCAAGGTTGCTCTAGACGGCTGCCCTTGGGCAGCCTCAAGTGGAGAATATTCTCCCTGAAGTGTGAAAAGTGGTCCTGTATGGTGATCTTCCACCATACTCAGGATTGCGTGGCTTATTGAGGGAAATCCACAGAGAATTGCACTGCTATTGAAGAAAAGGGTGCACAAAGCACATTGTACTAGTGTATTCTATGTGAAATTTCATAAATTTTCCTTCTGAGCTTAGAGAAAGTTAAATTTTCTAGATTCTATAATGTTTTCCCACCCTATAAATCCTTCTGCTTGAAATTTCATGATGTCCTTTTCTTGTTTGATTTTCCAGTGATAATAGTTGGCCCCTAATGTGTGAGGTCTAGGAAGAACTGTATAGCCGAAATACATTATAGTTCTTGTTCTGTATAACCCATGTTAAGAGAGAGAGAGAGAGAGAGAGTAACTTGAATGCAACCTAAGGTTTGAGACCTCTTACTATGAGTAAATGAGGGACCATTTTATGTAGGAAACCTGCAAGAGATAGCATAAATACAATAAATACAATATTTCTATGAGGTGGGCATGTCCCATGCTCATGATGCTTTGGCTAGTTAAATTCTATCTGATAAATGAAGGTTTTGTCTGTGTCACTTATATGGTAGTGATCTATTGATTTGGTTTGTGATGACGATTATTTATGCCCTCCGGGGTGTTTTTTTATTTTACAATAGGTTGAATGTAGTTCCCACATGCATAATCGTGTTATGGCATATTTTTAGAGTAAATACTCATTGTATGCATGGGTGTCTGACTAGGACCTTCCCATGTAAGAATTGTTGAAACAGATGCTTATAATGGCATGGGTCTTTGACGAATTCTGACAAAGTACAATGGTTGTGAAGTTATATGATACCATCTTGACGTGAAAGCTTGTATTGTAGTCAAATGTCAAGAGGATCGATGAAATCAATGGGCAATGATGATTCCCAAAGTGCCATACGAGGATGCCCCTATTGAGGTGAGGAGTCATCCAGGGTACTGCTTCCTTTTTGGAAAATGGTTGTTGAAGTCGACAAAAAGGAAGCCTCAATTGATCGAGAGAAGTAATGATGCAAGGGACTAGAGTCCCTGATATGATAGTTTAACCAATGCATGATGGTGATAAATGGCTAAAAATTGATGATGGGAGTTTAGTGGCCCAAGGTTCGAGCTTGAAAAAAAAATTTGGCGGTAGTCATAACAATTTCTGATGAGGAAAGCCCTGGAGTCAGTAGGACGTCCAGGGTGGGTATGTGTTTGTTATGAATGTCGTAGTGGCTTTGCATTAAATGTGTGAATCTCTGACCAACGGTGATTATGGAATGTTTCCATGGGAGAAAAAGTGGATGGATGGGTAGGGGATGTTCTCCTAAAAAATATTTGTACACTTTCCAAAAGAATATAAAATGGGTTTGGATGGTACAAACACAGAAACGGGTGCCCCAAAAACATGAAAATGATTTCTCATTGATGATATGAGGAAGGTGTTTTTTTCTGAGGGTGGGGGTGCCATTGGTTAGTATTGGTGTGGGGTTGGTAAAACAGATGGAAAATATCGCATATGGGCTATGTTGATGGAGGGACGGTAGGCCAAATGCGAGACGCAGTGGTGCATATTTAATCCGATTGTAAAAATGGTAGTTCGGGAAAGGGGTTTTATCATGATATGGTAAAACTTGACTTGATGGATGATGGATGAATGATCATGAAGTGCTTCCCGGACTAGGGTGTTATGGCCATGGCGTCATATTTTTTTTTTTTAACGCATGATCTACTGGAGTGATGGACGCCATGGACGAGGAGGCTCTACCAACCGACGAGGATGTTTATCATGTGCAAGGTGGGTAAATGATAAACATGGTCAAGTGTTTGGAACCTATGGTTGATTATTGTGGAGAAATGATGCCAGGATATGCAAAGATTCTCTAGGACTCTATCATGCTGAGGGAAGAATGATACCTACTCTGGAACCTTCAGTGACTAGGGCAATAGGTGGTTTGTCATAATGTGTAATACCTGCAACAAATACCCCAAGTGAAAGCATATTTTCTTTCAAATATATTAACAAATGTGCTGAATGAAAAAACAATAAGAGAGGGCATACCTGCCAGAACTGATTTTTTTTTTCTTTTTTTTTGGAGGCATGAATGTGTGAAGCCTTCTTTGGGAATTATGAGGTGTTAATCACTATGTTGCTTTTGATTTCACAATTGGGCTTTTTGATCTCTCGTTATGGTCCCTAAAATAATTTTAAAAGGGTGATATATAGGTCAATATGGCTCATTTCAGTTTATTTGTGTCTTTTGATATTTGTGAGGTTAGAGCTTGTTGCTGAGCATTTATTTCCATTGTGGTCAGCCTGTGTACCAGGGATTCACGCCGTTAGTGTTAGGTAGGCCCCTGAATGTCTGTTTGGGGTTCCGTACGAATTAGGTTTGTATGGACCCCTACTTGTTTTTTACCTTGACCGGGTGGGTGATCAAGGTTCAGCTCAAATTTTCACGGAGATTGCGCGCCTATTGGAATTTTTGTGCTTGGCTTCCGCATTTGTCTGAGATACAAATGCACAGTCAGCGTGCCTATCTGAGAAACATGAGCATCAAAAAGCCAAGGCAGTTTTTTGAAAAAAAAATGATTTTTTTAAAAATTTTGATGTCATTGATGTGTGTCTGTTTGGTGACAGGATGCTATAGAGAGAGAGAGATTGTCCAGATCTTTATATGGTTGTGGCACAGGATGCCAACACTCAAATTTTACTGGCTCAGTAGGGTCTCTTCAAGTTTCTTGAGAATTATATCCTAAGGTCACAAGATCGCCTACTGCGCTACCAGGTCCGTTGTTGGAACCAGAGGTACAAGGTGATGGTTTTGCGAGGGAATGATATTCCTATCCGTACAGAGATGGATATCTAGTTTGTGACTAGTTTTCTACCTTAGGGTGAGGCACTTCGCTACCTGCTCTCGCCTGGGAGGGTGGCTCTCCTTCATTGGTCAGAGCATCATTATGGCGGGGTGGCCCTCTCAGATGGATGCATTGTTATATATTTAGTGATCATTCTAGCCGAGCGATGTGCGCTAGCTATGATCATATGAGTGACTGGGTCATCATCGCCGTACAGGGCATCGAGACCCTATATCACTATTTTGTGCCGACTTCGGGCTGAAAATTTCTTTGACTAGGCCCATCATTGTTATGACAATATGGTGTCGCAGCTAGCAAAGGTCCAAGGAGGATCTAAGCTATTCAAATATGCTATTATCCTGTGTATCATTATGTTTGAAAGGGTGGTATTGATGTGACCCGTAGTGGTAGTTCCTATGGGGTTTCACCGGGACCCTCAGATGAGGCGATGGGCTCCAGTGATGCCTCGAGGTGGGGGAGGAGAGGTGGGTCCCTATTGGAATGCGACTATGGAGGCCTGGTTTGAGGCAAACCCTCATATGTTACTCGAATTTCCATACTATGGGATGGATTTCGAGGAGATCCGGATATGGTTCTTCCTGCTGGTTATGTGTGGTGACCTGCAGGTATGATTTTTATGTTTTTTCTGCATTTGTTGTGTATTCATGATGTGTATATCTATATGTATATTTTGGTGACACTGACACTATATTTTTTTCTCTTGCAGATGTGGGAGCAGATGGGTGGCCTACTACTCAGTTGGTGGGACACCATCCCATTCAGAGGGTTCCAAGTGGAGGAGCTCAACCCCAGATTGGGGGGCAGGGTGGAGATCCAGGGAAACATCAGGGTGGAGGACCCAATGATGGTGTTGGCCCCTCTAGGGAGGGTAGAAGCTTGGATACTGCCAAGTATGCTATGATGATCGCTCATGTTGAGGCAGCAAAGGCATGAGTAGTGGAGATGGCGGAGTAGTTAGCTGCATCTGAGGCAGATGCTTGGGGTCGAGTGGAGAGGTTGACCTAGGGTATGTTGACCCGAGTTTTTTTTTATGATCTAGACGATGTTTGTCTCGAGATATTGATGGTCTGGGAGAGGGGTTACCATCCAACTCTGCGTCGTGTGGCACTTCCTGTTTTGACTGTAACCCTAGTGTTGGCACAGTGTGCAGTCGTGGGTCCAGATGGCCCACCTGCCAGGGCTCAGCCCTAGAGACACTTTGTATTCAGGGAAAGCACCCATTGTGAGGATGCTTCCTTCTTTTTTTTACATGTGTATATATATTTTTTGGCTAACTTGCGGGTCAGAGACATGACTTGTTATTTTTACTCACATATATTTTTTTGTATATATGCGAGATGTATTTTTGTGGATCTTGATGATGTGCCTTATGGTTATATGATTTTATGGATGTTGTGTATCACTGATGGAGATCTATATATTTTATGTTTTTTTTTGTTTATGTATGATGTTTTATACGAGATGCATTCCAATCTAGGATGTGGTTAGCTATGCAATCTGTTTTCTGGATTTGATTTCTTGGTACATGTGTGAATCTAATATGATCAAGTTGACGACTTAATCTTTTTGCACATAAATATTTTCTAAACAATTGTGAATCTCATACTTCAAATTATTTCTTTAATTTAGAAACCACTAATTGGGAATCAAGGTAGATATGCAGATGATAGATGCCTTGGTTGAAATCATTGCTCATGAGCCTGATGACGACATCATATTCTGCCTGATTATTGGTAGCTGATCTAATGCATATGTCGTTGGTGAAGAATGGAATTTGGTCAGGATAGTAGATGACCCAGGTAGTTGCTGTTAGATTTTGAGAACATCGCGATGCTCCATTAGCAAATCCAAAGTAATGGTTGGAGGGACGATCCATCTGTGACACTAGAGCGCTTTTTAGAACAAGTCTGTGATGTTTGTGATCAAAAAATAAAGTTATATATATGCATGTTATCTCTAAGGTTGAGGCCTCCTGACCCTTATGGGTAAAATTTCTTGAGATAGATCCCATTACTAGGGTTTCTTAGGCATGTTCCGTTGGGCTCTAACAAAATGTATGCCCCCTTGAGGAGGCAATGTTTTATGACATATGGAACTTTCCACTGGGTTTCAAACTTGCCGTGCCCTAGGGATTCTTTCGCAACATCATAGCGGAGGACTAAATCTCGCTCGGTAAATGATCGAGGGGAGATGTTGTGATCAAATGATGCTTTCAACCATTTTTTTATGGTCCTAGTTGTGTTGGAGCGACTATCATCAATTTTTTTCGATGAGTTCTAGTTGCACCAAGCATTGCTCTATAGGCTGGGTGTCATTGAGGAGTTCAATGGCAGCATGTAAGTTAGGGATTTCGCATTCTATGGGAATTACGGCTTTGACCCCATATACTAATTTGAAGTGTGTGAACTCTGTTTATTTTTTCACTGTCGTGTGGTATGCCCATAGGGCGGAGAAAATAATGTGGTGCTAGTTTTTTTTGTGGTTATTCACCATGCGTTGTAACATCATTTTGAGCACTTTGTCCACAACTTCTACCTGACCGTTGGATTGGGGGTAGTATGGTAAAGCGAATTCATGAGTGAATTCAAGATGGTGAGATAGTTCTTGGAAAATGTCAATTTTGAAGTGTTTTACATGGTCAGAGACTAACTCTTTTGGTACACCAAACCGGCTGATGATGTGGTTGAAAAAAAATCGTGGAGTTGTTTCTACCATGTTGTCGTATGTGGGCATGTCCTTTGTCCATTTGGTGAAATAGTCGACGGCTATGATAATGTATTTGTGGTTGCCAGACAACGTGGGGTTGCAAGTCATGAATTCGATCCCCCATTTGTAGAAGGGAATAGCTACTATGGCTAGGTGCAGGGGAGCGGGTGGTGCTCTTTCCTTGTGAGTGAAGCGTTGACATCGTCCATGCCTTTTCACTGATGAGATGCAATCGCGGAATAAGGTGGGCCAAAAGTATCCTACCCGAAAAACTATTTTGGGAATACACATTATGGAGAGGTAGCCACCGCAAGCTCTGTTTTGATAATCATTAAGGGCTTGCTCAGCTTGGTTGTGAGTGAGGCATTGACGTAAAATGGCATCGATGCCCCGCTGATAAAGGAAATCTAGCATGAAGAGTTATCGAGGGCCTGGTGGTGTATGCACCTGCGGTCGTCACAATTGAGCTTTGGTTTGAACTTTTGGGTTCGCAGGAACAAAAGAATATCTCCGTACCAAGGGTCGTTGGTCATCACTAGGAAGAGATGTTCGTCCGGTAGTGAATAATTGACTAGTGATCCTTTGGTCTGAATTGAGAGGTCATCGATGAACTCAACTAAAATTAAAGGCTTATTTATTTTGGGAAAGCTAAAATATAAGTCAAACTCTTGTAGTATAACTATCCAGTGAGCGTATTTATGGTTCATCAAACGACAGGTGAGAAGATATCTCAGGGGGTTGATATCTGCGATGACTATTGTAGTCCTTAAGATAATGTAGTGGCAAAGTTTTTGGACTGTGTGTATTAATGCTAGGGAATTCATATATTTGGGTTCATACCTTAACACAGGGCTTGATAGGTTTTTAACAATGTAGTAAATTTGCAGAAACCGGATTATCCACAGTATCATAAAACAATTGTCGACGTTTCGAATCCCAATGGGGATCCATCTTCGGGACGAGAAATCAATGAAGAATGAAAGAAGGTAACAAGAGGTCAAGGTATAAGTAGAGAAGGCCATTGATGATTTAGAGGAGCCGAAAATAAATTATGCTAATTAATTTTAAAAAAAAAATTATTTTATAAAAAAAAAAAAAAATTTAATTTTTTTTTTATAAATAATTAAATTTTTTTATAAATAATTAAACTTAGTTTTAGAATTATTCAGGGGGATATTAAGCGCACCCATGTAGCATTAGATAAAATATGATGCACGACTCTTTCTTTGAATCTGAAGCTTGCCAATTTAATCAGTCTAGATTTATGGAGAACCATTGACGCAAAGGTTGCTATCAGAGCTCAGATTGAGGGTTAGATAGCTCATGATAGAAAATTCAGGAAATTGGTTAAATTTAAGAGGCTGGCTCTCGATGATATTTGGGTTTTGGATAATATTGGTGGATTGTTTTCTAAAATTAACCCACAGTCATCCAGAAGTGACCGTGAATGGGAAGGCTCATTTCGTAATGCTACTCTTGTGGACGTAGATGGAACAGATGTCTATGTCATTGGCTCTCCATGACCTAGTTTGAAGAGTGATATCGATGACTCCAAAATATTAGCCTCAGCCCAACAGGTTAGATCCTCTGACAGTAGCAATAGCAGCATCAGAAAGACGAGGAAGGATGTTACCATTATTTTTAGCAAAGAGTGAAGAATTTTGAGAAGATTCGAGGATGAATATTTTGATGCTAAAGCAAGAGACCGGTGTGTTACCTACAAGCGCACTGAAATTATAAGACTTATAGATAATATGTCTGATATGGCTCCTCCAATCCTACCATTGAGCCTGCATAATAGTAACAACAGCGTGATCCTAGTCTCTGTGGACCCTAACCACGCAGGCATCATCAACGCGGACATAAATAATGTTTCGCTGATAAAATCTAGTGGATTTTCTGATGATTCGTTGGTTGAATACGTAGCTAGGTCTTATAACGAAAGCCCATATTTTTCTGATGGTTCGCTCATCGATTCCATAATGAGGTTGGATATCTGTGGCTCGGTTTACTCCGGGCTTAACCTGAGTCCAACCTTGGAGGATATTTTCGTGCAATTCGGTAATGTAGTTGTCATGCATGTCAGCAATTTGGATGGTTTAATTAAAAAGAGTGAGGACGTGGATCCTAACCCCGCAGTCAGCAACCTCGAGGACATAAATGATCAACCATTAAGTAGTGATAATAATGTTTTGGGTCATGGTCTTATTCATAAACGTGAAGAATGTTATGATTGTTCAATAAACATTAATTCACAATTAGATGAAATAGGGGAACGAATCTCGTGTGTCTCGTGTGGCTCGTTGAATGGGATTTCAGAATTAATTAGCGGCAAGCCTCAGAGTGTGGAGGTGATAGACATTAATAGGAAGATCTTGTTTGATGAAGATAGAAATATTAATAAGGAACCTTTATATGGACATGAGAGTAGTATTAATGCAGATGAAGCAAATATTAAAAAGAAACCCTTATATGATGAGGATAGATATATTAATAGGGAACCCTCATTTGGTGTGGAAAGAAATATTAATAGGAGGCCCTTACATGATGATCCCTTGAAAAAAAAGGTTGTTAACCTTTCCTCAGTGGAATTAAGTCATGATACCCATAGGATTCTTGGCAAAGGTTTGGGATTTGATGTTGCTCCTAAAGGTATTATAAATGAGAGCATTTTGTGTAGCATTGAGGAGGGAATTCAAGGTTTACCTTTGGATGACAAAGAAGCTCTTAGACAGGAATTCTCCCTGATTCTAAGAAAAGCTAAACCCCCTAAAATTAACCTTAGCAAGGAGGAGATAGGCACTCTTAGAGCCCTTTGCAATAGCGACGAGATGGTGGTCCTTAAGGCAGACAAGGGAGGGGTTGCTGTCATTTTAGATAAGGAGGATTATATTGGAAAAATGAAAGAGCATATTGATTATGGCATCTATAAGAAGTTGAAGTCCAACCCCTTTCCACAGATCTCAAGAGAGGTTAAGAATGCAATCTAAAACTCCCATCTCGATGATAAGTTGAAGAAGAAATTGACACCCTCAAGTGAGGTCACTCTGAGAATTTATGGGCTTCCTAAGATTCATAAAGATGGGGTTCCCCTTAGACCCATTGTTAATTCCATTGGATCCCCCACTTATGAACTGGCAAAATATGTCACAAATTTCTAAAACCTCTGGTTGGGAACACTAATTCCTTTATCAAGGACTCAAGTGACTTCACTGTTTATTTAAAAAGAGAGGGTGGAGGACAGCGACATCCTGGTAAGCTTTGATGTGGTTTCATTTTTTACCAAAATCTCGTTAGATGAAGCAGTGCAGGTTATTAATGAGGTCACATATCCTGAAACAACCAAGCTTGCTGAGATTTGTTTACGATCCACCATCTTTAGCTTCCAAGGAGAATTTTATGAGCAGGTATCTAGTGTTGCAATCGGATCACCACTCTCACCTATTGTGGCCAACTTATTCATGGAAAACTTCGAGAAGAAAGCCCTTGCTTCCTTTCCCTTAAGTCCATCTTGGTGGAAAAGATGTGTAGATAACACTAACATAAAGTGGTCGCATGGTAGGGAGAACCTCGAGAAATTCTTCGATCACCTCAACTCAATTTCCTCAGAAATTAAGTTTACCAAGGAGATGGAAGAAAACAAGAAAATTCCTTTCTTGGATGTACTGGTTACCAGAAAAGAAGATGGAAGTTTAGGGCATCAAGTTTTTAGGAAGAAAACCCATACTGACAGCTACTTTCACGCTGATTCTTACCATCAGCTTGCTCAAAAAATTGGTGTCCTTAACACTCTTGCGGTAAGATCCCTGAGAATATCAGATAAGGAGCACCTAGAGGAAGAACCCTCTCACCTAACATCTATTTTCTTGGGTATAGGGTATAATGAAAGGGAAATAAGGAAAGCCATAAACAAAGAAAAAAGCCCTGTCATGTCCAAGAAACACCATGATCCTCAAGAGAGGGGTGGAAGGGTTTTTCTGCCATACATTAAAGGTGTGCTAGATAATATTTCCAGGGTTCTAGGAAAGAGAAAAATTTTTGCACAATTCTCAGCAGCAGGAACCATTAGACAAAATATGCGCTCAGTTAAAGATAACATTAGTGAGGGGCAGCTTAAAGGTGTTTACAAGATTGACTGTTCTTGTGGGAAGAGTCATATTGGCGAAACTGGGCACTCTCTTCATAAGCGTCTTAAAGAGCATGGTGTCGATATTAAGCATGAGCGATCATGAACCTTGGCTCTTGCTGATCACTCCTCAAAAACAAAACATCACTTATGCCTTGAGGATGCTAGAATCATTGCAAGGGAGGAACACTATCAGAGGCCTAAGATTAGAGAGGTGTTGGAGATTATAAAAAACCCGCATAACATCAACAGGGATAGAGGATTCGAGATTAGTGACAGTTGGCGACCTCTTATTAGACAAATTTTCTCCTTAGGTTCGTCCTCATCCAAGGTAAAATTTTACAGGTATGCGTCTCTTTCCATTTTAGTTAACTTGTTTAGGGTCGTGTCAGTTCAGAAACTCTTATTATTCCACTCACTCGTAATAATTATTTTCATTAATTAATTTTTCTTCTATTAATAAAAATTAATTAATTAATATTTATTATGAGTAAATGGAAGCTAATTAAAAAATTCAGAACTAATTTAAAAAAAAATATTTTAGAATTAAATTTATTAGGAATTAATTAATATGAAATTTAGAATTTAGAATTTATTATGGTTCAATTAATGATAATTGATTAGATTCATTTAGTAACATATATTTAGGTATAATTTTAGGATTAAAAAACATATCATATTAGTGTTAATTATTATATTTCCTTAGGTTATATTTTAGCATTTTAGTTGCTCTTGAAGTTTAATAGAAATTTAGTCTTTGAAATTAATTTTAGTCATTAAATATTAAATGTATAATAATAATTAAATTATTATTTTAGGGATAATATAAATATAAAAAAAAGGTTTTAGAATTAAAATTTATTAGGAATTAATTAATATGAAATTCAAAATTTAAATTTTGAAATTTATTAGGGTTTAATTAATGAAAATTGATTAAATTTCATTTAGTAACATATATTTAGGTTTATTTTTAAGATAAAAAACATGTCATATTAGTGTTATATTCCCTTACATTAATAAAACTTAGACATTGTAATTAATTTTAGACATTAAATATTAAATTTATAATAAATTAGAATTTATTTGAGGGATATTATTTTAGAATTAGAATTAATTCAATTAATATTGATGACTCAAAACATAAAATTTAATTATTTATAAAAAAAAAATTTAAAATATTAATTTTTTTTTTTTTTTTTTTTTTATAAAATATATATTTTTTAAATTAATTAGCATAGTTTATTGTCGGCTCCTCTAAATAATCATTTTCCTTCTCTACTTATAACTTGACCTCTTGCAACCTTCTTTCATTCTTCATTCATTTCTCATCCTGAATATGGATCCCCTTTGGGATTCGAAACGTCGACAATTGTTTCATGATATTGTGGATAATCCGGTTTCTGCAAATAACAACAACCATAGAAGTTTGAGAACCATAATGTAATAAATTAAATTCTCTTTACCATCGGGGCCCTCCTGGATTAACAGCCTGGCCAAAGCGATCTCGGACGCTGATAGATACTGGGTGTAATATTTGTCGTAGTTTGGTGGACTGATCAATGTTATTGAAGATAATGTGTCTTTCAGTGCCTCAAATGATTGTTGGGCTTGATCATCCCATCTGAATGGGATGTCCTAATGGAGGAGGTGTAGGAATCCTTGAGCATAAGTGGCATAGTCTGGGATGAAGCGTCTCAGAAAATCGACCTTTCCCTGCAATATTTGGAGTTGCTTGAGGGTTCGAGGAGGTGGTACCTCTTTGATAGCTTGGACCTTGAGGGGGTCCACTCTAATCCCTTGTTGGGACACAATAAATTCTAGAAGTCATCCTGTAGTGACGCAAAAGATGCACTTGAGGGGATTCAAGCACATGTTGTATTGCCGACATCATTGGAATACCAGCTACAGATCCTTGAGATGATCAGATCGATTCTTGGATCAAACAGTGAGGCCGTCAAAGTAGGAGAGGATGAGTTGTGCCAAGTCATGAAAGATATAATTCATGGCCAGCTAGAAAGTGGCTCCAGCATTTTTAAGACCGAATGGCATAACTTGATATGCAAACGTACCCCATGGGGTGGTGAACGAGGTCTTATACTAGTCGGTGTACCATATTTGGATTTGATTATACCGAGAGAAACCATCCATGGAGGAGAGGGCCTCATGTCCCATGCAAGCATCGATAACTTGGTCGATGAATGGGGTAGGGTAATTTTCCTTTGGATAGGCTTTGTTCAAATCTTGAAAATCAGTGCAGACGCGAATGGTGCCTTTTTTTTACATGATGGGAACAAGGTTGGAAAACCATGATGTGTAAGCGATGGGGTAGATAAACACGACTTTGTGAAACTTATAGATTTCTCGTTTAATTGATTTTTCCTCGGATGGGTACATTTGATGTTTTTTTTGGCATACTGGTGGTACGTAAGGCCAAGTGTTAATGTGGTGCTTTACTATTGTGGGACTAAGCCCTGGAATTTTTGAGTAGTCCCATGCGAAGATGTGTCTGTACTCTTGCAACAAATGGGTGTAAGAGGTTACTTCGTTTGGGGAACATGCTGCCCCCAATGAGATTTATTTGAATTTCTCAATATTTTGAGAGTATTCACTTTGATGGTAGGAGAAATGTTTGACATATTCCCTTCTTCGAATGCGTCGGGTGTCGGAATGCGATTTTTGAACCAATTGAATTTCCCAAATGAAAGGAAATATTTTGATTCGATGGCGTAAATCTCTTGGGTTCTTGGGTTGTTAGGGTCAGATGTTTTTTCAGGAAGAAAAAACGAGCGGTGATGCATTACATCCCATGGATAATCTGGTTCCGTCATGGCCTAAAAAATATCCTCATCTGAGTGGAATAAGGATCTCAGGGGGATTGAGTTTGCATAAGGCCGTGAGGAGGTGGTTCGGTCCTAACGGAGCTGGTCAAAAGACATGAAAAAGATTCCAACATCGATGCGGTGGAATAAAATGTGGTCGACAGGGTGTAGATGGATTGGGTTTGCATCGTCGTTGGTACATCTACTCTTGTAGTTGTGGCTTACTCGACACCTATGACTGATGAGCGGAAAACACAAGTCATGGTTCCTATACATGACGATATGAATCGTATATAATGTATTGTGTCATCGAAATTTGGTGGGGGAGTAATTTCCATCATGGCGGCTTGCATGACAGCAAGTCTAGGTTTCTCATGAGGCATACCAATAGTACTTGCACTTTCCTAGATTTGGAAATTGTGCTTGGTGCAGAGGCGCCTGAATGTTTCCATTAAGGGGCATGCCTCTGTCTTATGGTTATGGCCGTAGAAAATGGTGCATGGTACCATGGTGCCTATTGAGTAGATGGTGTGAGAACCAACTCTACTCTTCATCCCTGAAATGGACGCTCGAAAAGGATCAGGCATAGGGGAAAGATTCCATTGTTTCCATCTTTGAGTTTGTGGTTTTGGGAGGTCTAGCTCCTTTGGGGGTACTAGACGCAAAGCTGGTCTTGCCACTCTTAGCCTTGGGAGGTACTCACAATTCATTGTTATATGGTGAAAATGTGAGCATATCCTACAATAGCAATGTGTTATCTTATCTTGATTAGAGAGATGCTTCTGTGGGATAGGGTAGATCATGTGAAAGCTGTTCATGAGGTGCTTCAGTTCCTTACACTAATTGAACTAGTGGTTGATTCTATTGCACAACCCACATGTCGCCCTACAATGGACATGGGTCCTGTTAGGCTGATGCGTCGATTTGACTCACCCAATGTCTTGGTAGTGATATGGGGTAGGTTGCGTGGGGGCAGTATTCCTAACATTAGGTTCTCTTAGCTCATGACTGATCGTATACCTGTGTTGTGCTTGTAATGAACTTATGATGTCAAATAGCAGGCGCACTCGAGGGATATAAGTACAGTGTTGAGCATGATGTTTGCCCTGACATACTAGACAATAATACCTTTCTTGGGTATTCCCTTCTATCAGAGATGGCGAGGCGATTGGATACCATCTACGTAGAGATTTCAGGTCTGGGCCTTTGGCGACCAAATGGTTGCATTCTTTGCATAATGCATAGGTTTTTATTCTTTATGGAGGACGGTTGGGGGTGACTATGTGCCCCCCAACTGACCGCTTTTTTGCTGACAGAAAAAGAATGGATCTGCTATTCACCTCCTTTTGTGTTGTCAATATTTGTATGGATTCTGTATCTAAGTCATCTTATAAGGAGAGGTGAGTTATGGCCGTGTGTAAACTATTTAATGTTGAACGAAATCAAGGTATGTAATGGAAATGACGTAAGGGGTGTTCGCCAGAACATATCTGACACGAATATTGGGCTGCTCATAGGCCAATATATTATACACATTTAATTGGATACCATCTTTGAAACAACTATAGAGCTGCACAGTCAACGATGAAATGATCGCGTTCGTCACAAAGTGCACAATGTTGGACAAGAGGAGAAGGGGAAAACGAGCGTCTTTTTAGTGACTGCCCTGCCTCCTGAAGGTATAATATGACCTGAGATTATTCCCCATGTGTCTTCATGGGAGGATCCTCCTGGTATGATTGTTCTAGGGCATGTAAGGCATCCCTATATCATGGTATTTCTGGACAATGACACGTGTAATGCCCATAATTATTGCATATAGCACATGCGTGGTTGGTATGCAATGATTTGCCTTGGTTTTTTGTGGCTGGTTCTATTTTATGAGAACTTGTGGCTGTGGAATTTCTTTCAGAGCTTAGGAGAGGCTTCAATTCATCCAAATCTGAGCATATATTGGTAGGGTGGTCTACAATATTGCACAATGCACAAGGTTGCAGTTTCCTTGGCATGATGGTGTTTTCTAACTTTTCCCCTTTTTTGATGGGTTTTCCTGGTCACTTGAAATGGTGTTTTTATGGGAACCTCTTTAACCGATGTCGCCTCCTAAGGAGGGATGGGGGTTATTCCTGTAGATGTAATGGTAGGGGCTCCTAGCATGGTTGGTGGGACTAGGTACCAGATGAGTATTGCGAAATACATGTTTGGAAATACTACCGTTGCCAAGATAAGTTGTGACACCAAACTAGGTGGAGGGTATAGAAATGGGGTTTGGGAGATGGCGTAGGGTAAAAGGGTTGTGTCTGTGGCCTCAATTTTATTTCTACTAGTTTCTGTCTCTTGGCTAGTTTCGGTATTTGATGATGACATCATGCACATTGGGGCCCCTATGATATCAATGAATGATTCTAGGTATAATAGGGGGATCTCATAGGAATGATACAAGGATGGATGATGGTTTGAACTGGTTGGGGCCATATTATTGGTACCGCATGAGTGGTTATGTAGATGTGTCTACATAAGGTAGCACAATATTGACGTTTGTCATGGGTCACTTGTCATGGTATTTCAATTGGTCGATGGTGATTATGCGATCCTCGTGGGAGAATATCATAATCCCGAAGATTGAGGATGCTATGGTAGACATGGCATACATATAGCTTCACCCAAGGAGTATATTGTAGTCTAGTTGATCATCAAAGGCATGAATGACTATAAGAATTATCTTAGCAGCCAAGCAAACTGAGACATTTTGATAGATACCGACGGGAGCATAAGGGATCCAATCATATTCTCTAAGTGTGATTCCAGATGGTTTTAGTTCGGAATATCCTAAATTTTTGCAAACGATTTTTGACATGATGCATGTGGATGCACCCTCATCAATGATACATCGGTGTATATTGATGTTCTGGACTGAAATTGGTATCTGGAAGGCAACCAATGAAGAAATCCCGGGGGTGCATTTATCTAATTCAAAATCAATTAGGCGCAAATCGACAGGGTCGATGGCACCTAACATAGAAAGTAAGGCTTTCCTTTTCTTTGGGAAATATTGCAAGACTATTAAAGCTGACATGGCAATGAGAGATTGTGCTAAATCTTCCACAATGCTATAACTATGGGCCTCTTTGGAGTGGTGTTGTGCTCGCCTTGTTGGACCCTTAGCCAATTTTGTCAAGGGTTCAATAGGAATTTTTGCTATAGTCAATGGTGTTGTAGGTGCATGCGTGATAGCCCCTGAGGAACTAGTATCTGGCAAGGTACCATAGCTTCTATTCCATGTATAAAAGAAAATTTCCTCGTGATTCATATAAATTTAGTGGTTGTTGTTTCTGGAATCATTGGGCGGTGGTTGTTGCTGTTGGGTACTAACTTCCCCTTGGTGGGGGAAGGTCTCCTAAATTACAACTGTTTGCTGTGTAGGCCCCTCTTGTCCATGGTTACCCTGAAGCTTCTTTAGCTCAGGGAGTTTGGGATAGTGATGAGTGTAATGGGAATACTTACCACAAATAGCACAAGATTTTTTGGTCCGTAGATTTGCCCTCTTATTCTACCCTTGGGAGTTATTTGGCTCCTAGTTTTGATACCAGTTGGGGTTTCCCCCAACCTTGGATCATGGAGGACATTGTTGTTTACTGCCCCCCTATCCAAGATCTCACTTTTGTTTACTTTTTGGGTTTTTCCTTGCCACGTTAGAAGGATTAATATGATTCTCCTGGTTCGGTTGGGCCTAGGAAGGTTGCATGAAGTTCATAGGTGCATTATTTTGCATCAGTGTGTTTTTTGTTGTGGAGGGGGAATATTGGGGCACCTGTCCCTGGTTTGTATATGGTTGCTGGGGGGATCTATTCCGTTAGCGTTCCTAGCTATGTACTGGGTCCCTTGTGTGGGAGGGTATGATCCTCCCTACTAATGATGGTATGACTATGCCCTATTAGTCATGTTCTATAGAGGTGCATGAGGATTCTGATCGTAGCTTGGTTGCGGGATGTTATGGTTAGGATCATACACATAACCGGGGTACGGGATACAAATTCCTAGGTGAATTTGGGTTAGTGACCCTATCAATCCATCTACAGTATTACACGCACCTGGCGTGGAATACTTTGTAAGTTTGCAGGCGTGGGGCATTAGGCATGTTGTTATAGATGTATCCTGACTGAGTGTATATCAACTCGAGATGCTGGGCTTTACTAATGGCATCCTCTTCGGAAGTAGGTCCTTGAGTTTCCACATCCTTTGAAATATATGCTATGAGATTTTTCAGGAATAGGTCTAGTAGAACTCAATCATTGAGTTTGGATTTACAAAAACTTCAACGTCCTCACCATTCATGAAGATGGTCCTAGATATGGATGGTTGGCATTTTTCTAAAATGAGTCAGTAACTCCATTCCTTAATCGTAGTGGATGGGTAACTAAAAATACGTGACGAATATAATAGCGAGGGTGCTAAAGGTTCCATGTGAAACATAACGCTGCTCCACATACCATTTCACAGCTAGTCTGGTTAAGGTGTGCTAAAATAGTATTTAATCGAATAGTATCATCAATAATATGGTTCGATGAACACCATAGGTGGAAAGTCATTACATGGTTTCCAGGGTCTTCTTCTTACTTTCCTTCGAATTTTGGAATGTCCGAAGAGAGATTTGTGGGCATGGGGGGCCAAATGGGATTGTGTGCAATGGGATCATTTGTTAACTTTGATAGATCAGGTAGGTTTAAAGATGATAGGAAAGGTAACTGAGTGTTGAGTGCCATTGTAAACTGTGAAAACACAGGAATCTGGCTGTGTATGGGGTTTTTCTGGGGGATAGTACCTTTTGACATACCCGGTTGTTTATTCCGTTGGTTCCCCGAATGGGTAGCACTCCTCTACCCCTTGGGGGTTGTGGGAGGAGTGGTGTGTGGTGACCCTAAGGGGGTTTCCACCAGTGTGGCATTGGGTGACCCTTGGGGGTTTCCAACTAAAGATGCCCTGATAAAGGATGAAACGATAAGGGTGGTTGTGTACCATATTTGACGCCTGAATGGTGAAAGACCTGGCACTCCTCCCTCTAATGGGGGGAGGTCCAAAAAATATTTAGATCGGTGAGGTCCCATTGGGTTCGTTATGGTGTTGAATCAATTTGATTTTGGAATTTTTTTTAGTTTTTTCCGAGAGGAGAGAGATTATTATCAAAGAAAAATGTGATCACATATAAAACAAAGCGAAAAATAAAATTCAAATTTCCCTTTAGATTAATCCTATGTGATTAGTCAATCAAAAAATGGTTTTGGTTGTTTCGCGTATGATACTCAAAAATTATATAATACCTAATCGTCCTCACACTCTAAAATGTAGTTGGGCCTTGCGAAGATATATTTTGGTGGGTACTAGGGCCAACATCCCAAAAAAACTGGCGACGCCTTCTAGCAGCCCAAGAATTGACCAAGGTAATGGAAAGAGGATCTAGTGTTGCCTGCAGCGTCACCTATAGGGAAGGATGCCCTAAAATTGGCCGCTAAAGTATCATCGTCACATGTGAGTGATAGAGTCTTGAGCTTCTTAGTATTCATTTACCAGTACCAAGCACTATATGGGTCAGGTAGCCCTAAATAGTACCACACGCATTGGGGCTAAGCTTAACCCCCTCTGAATCAGGTCTCTGTGGCGCTCGAGAATTCTTTTCTGTGGGCGAATAGATGGTTTTAAAGCTCCCTATATAGTAAAATTATATGTTTCAAGAATGTAAAATTACCATTGCGGTTTATTGGATGCCTACCCCAAATGGTCCTAACTTGAACTATTAATTCTTTTGTGGCCCCTATTGGGAGATTTTAATGAGTTCAATTAATTGTTAGTTTTAAGGAGTCTTAATTTTCTTATGGTGTGCCAATTTATGTGATAAAGTGTATAATTAGGATGTTTATAGGATGCGAATATGCGATGATTCTTTACACTCCCTTCTAATTAAACTATGTTTTATTGTTCTTTTCAAAAAGTAAATGATGTGCAGATAATGGGCTGCTTATAATTTTTCCTATTTAGACTAAATTTTTCACTAAGGGAGATGGAAAAATATCAAAAGAGAGCATTCATATGCATTCCTAGGGTCACTAGGAGGTGCAAGGGTAACAAATTTTACTTTCCTTCTTAGATAATTTGATCTTAGTCTCGAATCCTAATGCAAAATTTAAACTAAACTTAATGCAAAAATTGGAAAAATTAGAAACTAGCTAAACATGCGTGGATATGGGCCACTAACTTCTCGCTAATTAACTATGTGTTTGGTGTCAATTATCACTAATACGTTCATTCAGATAGAAATGGGTGGATTTTAACCACTTACTTGCCTCCTACTTAAACTATGTGAATATGTGATAATACTCTAAAATTAGAACTATGAAATAGCTAAGCTAAAGTTTAGCTAAAAACATGTCCTAAGAGTCAAGGGAAACCATAACACAATGCTGGTAGATTTATTCTAGGCTACCAACCATTTTACACTTGCAAAAAATGGAGAAAATTAGTGAAAAAATGGCTCACTAGTTTCCGTGAGGGTTATTTCTACACAGGCGCATGAATATGCACGTTTATCTGAGTTGAACGTGCGTAGACTTGTGTGTATGTCTCAGATGAATGCACACGGTTTTCTAGTGCATGGAAATTTCACTTCTCTTGAACTGAATCTCTTCACAGAGGTTGAATGAGAGAATTTGAGGAAGAGGAGAGTTGGTCCTGCAACAATCCTGAGCAGAAAAGAGGTTTTGAAAAACCACAACCACTTAGCTTAAGAGGAAAAATAAGTGGAGTTTCCAATCCTATATTGGTGTGTTTAGTACAAGGGTGTAAGAAAACATCGGTGCTTGGTAGGATTGATTGATAGCCTACAAGAAATGTCACACAGAAAAAACAGGTTGCTAGATGGTTAGTGAAGCATCATAACATGTAGAAAAAATAGTTATAAAACATAGCATACTACAAAAAGAGGAGGAAACAAGAAAAAAAAATACACGTATAACACAAGCTCAATATCGAGTAAACAAACTAATAATACCAATGGAGAACGAATCTCCTTTTATTAGCCGTTGGTGGTAAAAAGAGGTATAATACTAAAACACTCGCGGTGAGTCCTTAGAGCTATGGAGCTCTAATACTCAAAGCAAGGAGGGATCTTCCCTTAATATGTTTGTAGGCCTCTCTCTTCTCCTCGTATGAGTGATTGGATAACATACAACTGATGCACTTCTCCTTTGGGATTGAGACGTTGGATGGCCAACAAATGAATCCCTTCACTCATTTGTTGCTTGGAAAACACACCGCTCATTTTGTCATGGGAAATTTGGCCAACATAACAATGTGTTCTGAATTTTTCTTCTCATGGTGGTATTTTATAGGAAAAATTCAAATCTTCTTCCCTCTCTTGGTACAATTGTGGATAGTGACCTAAGTGTGGTGGTTAATTCCATTGTGTGCTCACTTGAGGTCTCAAGGTGGCTCTAGGTGGTTGTCCTTGGGCGGCCTCAAGTGGAGAATCTTCTTCTTGAAGTGTGCAAAGTGGTCCCATATGTTGACCTTCTGCCATACTGAAGACCACGTGTCTTATTTAGGGAAATCTACAGAGACTTGCACTGCTATCGAAGAAAAGGGCATGCAAAGCGCATTGTGCTAGTGTCTTCTATGCGTAATTGAATAAATTTTCCTTTTGACCTTAGTTAAAGTTAAATTTTCCAGATTCTGTAATTTGTTTCCACCCTGTAAATCCTTCTACTTGAAATTTCATGATGTCCTTTTCTTGTCCAATTTTCTAGTGATAACAATCCATATATTTAATCAGTGGTGTAACATTTCACACTGACAATGGAGAACAAAATAGAATAAATTAAAACGTATTTTATTATATATAAGACACTATTTGTCATACAAAATGGAATAGTTATAGGTATCCTTTTGTCTTTCCATTGGGACACTATGTCCATTTCATTAAACAAAATGTCTGATTTCACAGACAAATATTTCAAAAAATATAATGCCTTGCTTTGGTATCCAAACATATTTATCATCATTCTTCGCTGGAACTGTTGTCACTGCTCGAGCTACTTCCATGAATTGGGTTGTTTGGAGGAATGTTTTGTTCAATGTGTTTATTATTTTTTTCTTCTTTAAGTTCCATCTACAAACATAAAAATGAAGTGTAATCAACGTATATACATCAGTGAGAATAATGAAAATTGCAATATTAAATAATATACATCAATGCAAATAAAAAAGAAATGTACCATAGAAAGAATTGACTTGTGAACTATACACATTCTTTAAAAACCAAATTTCATGCCATCTTTCAACAATTCATTTGTTGGATGAGTTCCATACTTTGTTTCCTACAAGTTTTATACCCCATAACTGTTGATCAGCGGTTGTCATTGATGTCAACCCAAGCAACACCAAGGGCTAACCCAATATTGCATGATAAATTTGACCTAACAAATTAATATATTCTGGGTCAATAATGATTTTTATGGTTTCTACTTGTAGAGATGTTTCTGTTGATATATGGCATGCCATGTAATTCTTCATGGTTTGAGAGATATTCATGTTTGAAGTTTGTAACCCCAGTTAGTGGGCTAAAAACCCATGGGGTTGTGGCATGGGTCATTAAAAAGTCATAATTAATATTTTTTAAGCTCCTAAAATTCCTCCCACGTTCACTTGTTGAAGCCACTCTCAACCTAAGCATTTATATAAATTTTGATCCTCATATCCTCCTCATGCAAGGAATTTTTCCATCTGAAATAGGTCATCGTGGAATTTGCACTCTAAATGTTTTTCTACAAAGGTTCAGAAGCTTAAATTTTAATGAGGCGAAGCCGAAATCCTGAGGAGGCTGCTGTCAAAATTTTAGTTCAAGGTGCACAATATTTTCGGAGATATGATCTGTGGAAGTCAGTGTTTTTGCAGGCTCCTGAAATTTATCTCAAAGAAATGATCTTGGGAAAATTGTCATAACTCTCTCTCTCTCCGAGTATTGGATTGGAGTTCTATAAAAAGTGAAAAATAGTGCACAGTCTATAGTTTTTTCTCTATCAATTTTAGAGCCGAAGGAAGAAACAGTGACACGTGGCATGCCATATAAGTTCACTCTGCTGAAAAAGTCCATAATTAGGGCATTGTGAGAGATTGGGTATAACTCTCTCTTGAAGAATCCAAATTGGGTCAGAACTGTAGTATTGTAAAGATGACTCAGAGGACTAATACGGTATCGAAAATCACATATTGGGGATATGGAATAACAGAGATACACCAGATTCAATATCGAGCTCTTACAAGGCAAGAAAAAGCTAGATCATGTGTTGTCAAGGGCTGCAAAGGACCAAAATTTTTAGGGAAGCAAAGAAAATCAAGGTGCAGCAGAGGATAGCATGACAAGAACAACAACCAAGGTGCATAACAGCAGCAAGAAGTTCATCACATGAAGTCTTCAAGTGGGCAGCACTGCATATAATCATTGTAAAGGTATCATTGTACTAAGTCATTGTAAATACATTATTGTACAAATTGTACTAGTGTCTATCTACCAAGAGTTGAAGAGGCAGTGTCGAGTGGTCTAGAATCATCATTAGGTGGTTGCGTAAAAGTTGGGGTTATGCTCTAGTGTATTTTCTTCTTCTACATCATTCTATATCATTGTAAAGTGGACCATTTTCCCTGGTACGGGAGTCCATTCTTCTTTTATTCTTCTATAGGGTGGTAGGGTGGTGCTAGGGTGAGTTGTAGCTCATTCGGTGTTGGCGCATCTGTTTAGTTGACTACTGAAGAATCTCGGGCATTGGAGCGTCCATCCAGTGGGAGCTGGAGAAGAATGATTTTCTAGATTCTAGGAAGTTGGAGCTTTATTTCCAATTGGACTTTAATAATAAAGAATTATTAGAAAATCATTACATGGTTTTTGTCCCGGAGTAGGTTTCCACCTTAAAAACTGTGTACATTTGTGTTCCTTTTGTTTGCTGCTATCTTTGTACAAACATTGATAATAATTGAAGATTAACCAATGCTATAATTGTAAGGAATATTGATTCAGCACCCCCCCCCCCCCCCCTCTTAGTATTTCCAACAATTGGTATCAAAGCTTGGTTCCTTAAATATAAGTTTAACAGATGGAAAGAGGTCATGGAGCATACCAAGAATGGTGTACCTCTGTTCAATGAAAATAATTATGCACTCTGGAAAGGAAGAATGGAGGTCTATCTCTTGGCACAAGGTTATGAAGTATGGGACAATGTTCAAAATGGATTTACATCAACCATGGATGAACAATGTAAGAAGAATTTGGTAAATGATGCAAAAGCATAGAATATTATTATCAGTGGACTTATTGAATCTTCTTATCATAATGTGTTGGGTTGTAAAACTACCAAAAATGTATGGGACAAGCTTGAGAATATATATGCAGGTGACTCAAATGTCAAAGAAGCAAAGCTTCAAATCTATAGAGAAAAATTTGAGCAACTCAGAATGAAAGAAGATGACAACATTGCTGCATACTTCCAATATGTTGATGAAATAACCAATACTCTAGAAGGATTGGGAAAGCTAGTTGATGAGAAGACTATTACATGAAATATTCTTAGAACGTTACCAGGGAGATTCAAACCAAAGGTATCGGTCTTAGAATATAGTGCAAATATGGAAAACATTAGCAAAGAGGAATTACATGGATTTATCATAGCATATGAAATGAGACTTGATGAAGAAGAGGGTACTTCGCATCTAGAAACTACGTTTGTTGCATCTAATAAAACCAATACGGATAAACAACCTTCAATTGAAAAGACATGCACCTACAAGTGTGAGGAAAAGGGAGATGATGAAGAAGGTCTTTTAGAAGAATGATATGCTTACTTCATTAGAGAACTAAAACTTGGTAATGGAAAATTCAAAGGTAAACTTCCATTGATATGTTTCGGCTGTGGTGAGGTTGGGAATTTCGTAGCAAATGTCCAAACAGAAGTGATGGAAACTCAAAAGGAAAGAAAGGCTTTAAGAAATTCAACAAGCAAGGATCCAAAAGGAACTTTCTCTCTAAAGAAGATAGCTCATCATCCGATGAAGACAATGACAACAAAGAAGAAGCCAATGAGAGAGTATTATTTATGGCCAAGCACAATAAACCCAAGAACAATAAACAAGAGGTATAAAACAACGAAGAAGAAGGATTGACCATAGAAGAATTTTATAAGGAAGCAATCAAGCTTAGAAAATATCTCAAGGTGGAGAAGATCGGTTCCAATACTCTTGAAGAACAAGTTCAAGGTCTCAAAATTGAAGTTGAAGAACATAAATGCATTGAAGAGTCACTTCAAAATAAGTTGGAAGAAAGCAACCAAGAAAGGGAAGAATTAGAAGCCAAAGTATTCTCGCTGCGTGAGGAAGTGAAGAAAGGAAAAACTATCCAAACTTATGCCAACAGCTCAAGGGAATTGGAATAAATCATCAACAATCAACGATCTTACAACGATAGAACTGACATCGGTTACAAAGAAGAAGAAGAAGAAGGACCTTCTACAACAAAATACAATGAACCTATGAGATTTGACATGCATGTAGAATTCATTGGACAAGATTCGCAAGAACAACCTTGGAAGACAATTCCTCGATGAAAATTTGCATCTAGGTACCAACATATTTTTTATGGCTAATGTTATTCATGTGGAAAGTTTGGTCATAAAGTTGTAGAATGTCACACATACCCTAGGAATGAATACAATTCCAGGAGATCTATCAAATATGAACCTCCCAGGGCTCAGCGAAACATCAATAGATTTTAACATTTAAAAAATAATATTGAATGTTACAAATTTCGAAACTTTGGACACATAGCCAAAGACTGCAGACTTGAAAATCCTCCAGAAGAATATTCGAAGCCACGGAACGAACAAACATGGAAGAAGAATAAGATTGATAATTGTGCTCTCACTCTCAAGGCTCAAAACAACAAATATGTGTGGTATGTTGATAGCGGTTGCTCAATGCATATGACTGGAGATTGAAATAAATTTGTATCTCTGAAAGAGAAGAAGGATGGAACCATGTCCTTTGGAAATGATGGATCTTCAAATGTTATAGGATCAGGTACTGCCACTCTCGAAGGATAACATGATCTAGCCAAGAATGTTCTATTGGTTGAAAACATGAATCACAATCTGCTTAGTGTTGGAAAAATGTGTGATCAAAGACACACAATACTATTCAACTCCACAAAATGTGAAATCAGGAAAGGCATGTATGGTGAAATTGTGGCTACATCAAGTCAAGCTCCAAATGACATATATGTTCTAGATGAAGAAAATAAAGCATGTCTAATAGCTAAAGAGGATGATATAATATTTGGTAGCAATGATGATCGACTAAGTAAGAAGTTTGCTACAAAGGTGCAAAGTGATTTCAAGATGTCTTTACTTGGTGAGCTAACATACTTCTTAGGGCTTCAAATATCTCAGCAAGAGAAAGAAATATTTATATGTCAAGCCAAGTACATCAAGGAAATGCTCAAAATGGAATATTGCAAACCCATCCTCACTAAAATGGTAACAGGCTGCAAAATGAGTATAGATGACTCATCTAAGGATGTGGATCAAAGGTTGTACAGATCTATGATTGGTATTATTCTATATGTAACAGCCTCATGGCCAGATGTTATGCAAGCAGTTGGACAAGTAGCAAGATTCCAAGTAGCACCAAACGAATCACATATTATTTCCACCAAAAGAATTCTTCAATATCTAAAGGGAAAAACAGAATATGGCTTGTGGTATCCCAAGGGTAACAATCTCATTATTCATTCCTTTACAGATGCAGATTGGGCAGGAAGTGTTGATGATTGTGAGAGTACTCGTGAAGCATTGGAATATCTTCGCCTGAATCTTGGGATTATCCCAAGTTCTAATTAGATTTTCCTTATTCAGAATATAAAGGGGGAGTGGATGTGTGTATAGGTCCATAGGATGGTTGTGTGTCAGGGGGAGTTACCCTTTTCCATTGATGTCAAAGGGGTAGATAATGTTGTAGGAAGATGTGTCATGATCGAAGGGGGAGTACTTGTGTTGCCATCAATGCCAAAGGGGGAGATTGTTGATCAGCAGTTGTCATTGATGTCAACCCAAGCAGCACCAGGGGATAACCAAATATTGCATGGGAATTTCACCTACAAAATTTATATATTCTGGGTCAATAATGCTTTTGATGGTCTCTACTTGTTGAGATGTTTCCGTTGATATATGGCACACTATGTAATTCTTCATGGTTTGAGAGATATTCATGTTTGAAGTTTGTAGCCTCAGTTAGTGGGCTAAAACCCCATGGGGTTGTGGCATGGGTCATTGAAAAGTCATAATTAATAATTTTTAAGCTCCTAAAATCCCTCCCACGTTCACTTGTTGAAGCCCCTCTCAACCTAAGCATTTATATAAATTGTAATCCTCATATCCTGCTCATGCAAGGGATTTCGCCATTTGAAACATGTTATC
This sequence comes from Pinus albicaulis, assembly GCA_034641835.2. NCBI lineage: Eukaryota > Viridiplantae > Streptophyta > Pinopsida > Pinales > Pinaceae > Pinus > Pinus albicaulis. The sequence continues at coordinate 640,741,278 of CM076572.1, forward strand.
ATGGCATGTTCGCTCTAAATTTCTTTCTACGAAGGTTCAGAAGCTGAAATTAGGTGAAGCCGAAATCCTGAGGAAGCTGCTATAAAAATTTCAAATCAAGGTGCGCAATATTTTTGGAGATATGATCTGTGGAAGTCAGTGTTTTTGCATGCTCCTGAAATTCATCTCAGAGAAGTGATCTTGGGAAAATCATTATAACTCTCTCTCTGAGTATTGGATTGGAATTCTGTAAAAATTGAAAGCTATTGCATAGTCTATAGTTTTTTCTCTATCAATTTAAAAGCTGAATGAAGAAACAATGACACGTGGCATGCCATACAAGTTCGCTCTGCAGAAACAATCCATAATTAGGGCATTGTGAGATAATGGTATAACTCTCTCTTGAATAATCCAAATTGGGTCAGACCTGTGGCATTGGAAAGATGACTCAAAGGACTACTACAGTACCGAAAATAACATATTGGGGATATGAAATAGCAGAGATACACCAGATTCAATATCAAGCTCCTAGAAGGCAAGAAAAAGCTAGATCATGTGTTGTCAAGGGTTGCAAAGGACTAGACTTTCTAGGGAAGAAAAAAAAAGAAAGGTGCAACAGAGAGTAGCATGACAAGAGTTGCAACCAAGGTGCATAACAGTAGCAAGAATTTCATCACATGAAGTCTTCAAGTGGGTAGCACTGCGTACAATCATTGTAAAGATATCATTATACTAAGTCATTGTAAATACATTATTGTACAAATTGTACCAGTGTCTATCTGCCAAGAGTTGAAGAGGCAGTGTCGGGTGGTCTAGAATCATGATTAGGTGGTTGTGTCAAAGTTAGGGTTATGGTCTAGTGTATCTTCTTCTTCTACATCATTCTATATCATTGTAAAGTGGACCATTTTCCCTGGTACGGGAGTCCATTCTTCTTTTATTCTTCTATAGGGTGGTAGGGTGGTGCTAGGGTGAGTTGTAGATCATTGGGTATTGGGGCATCCGTTCAGTTGACTACTGAAGAATCTCGGTTGTTGGAGAATCCATCTAGTAGGAGCTGGAGAAGAATGATTTTCTAGATTCTAGGAATTTGGAGCTTTATTTCCCATTGGAGTTGAATATTAAAGAATTATTAGAAAAGCATTAGGTGGTTTTTGTCCCGGAGTCGGTTTCCACCTTAAAAACTGTGTGCGTTTGTGTTCCTTTATGTTTGATGTTATCTTTGTACAAACACTGATAATAATTGAATATTAACTAATGCTCTAATTGTAAGGAATATTGATTCACAACCCCCCTTAGTATTTCCAAAAAAAAAAAATCATAGATTTAATATAAAATATTTTTTTCTTCTATTAATAATAGACTAAGCTAAGTAAAAGAAGATAAATGCTTACAAATTCTACAATCAATTTATGATATGCCAACATATATTGACAACCCATATTTAACCCAATGTCAATCAATTCTTCTGATGGTTCTTCTTTGTGTGTTATCACCTGTTTGAAGACATTCAATGATGACTTTTGTAAAATAACTTAAAATATAAAAAAATGAAATCTAGTTAAGTTGTTATAAGGAAGTAACAGTTACTCACAAACATAGATATTAATCATTTTCTTCCTTTTTGTCCTGTTTTATGTGTTGAATGGTTTCCATTTCTTCTCTTTTCTACAAGAAATACTTGAAAATTAATATTTAATGCTAAATTATTTATTTATTATATCTAATTGAAAAATTCAAAGATTATATATTACATTTGAAGCACACTGTTGTTGAGATGGCTCCTGGTGCGATGCAATTATGTCCATTTCTCTGATCATTTCCTTGTACACCTTTTTGGACATTCCTACTGGCATATTTATGATATCAACTCGTTCATCCTTTGAGATTTTCATAATTTTCTTGAAAATGTAACATGACAATAAACTATTTAATTTTGATATTGATATATGAAAACTAAATATATAAAAAATGATATTTATAAATGATTTCTTTATATTAATATATACATATAATTCTAGAAAAACATTTAAAGGAATATTACTTTTTCAATCCTTTTTTTTGTTGTACATTTTTTCTATTAAAAGTTTGACATGTCTCATTGACCAATTCTTTGGAAACTCTTCATGTATTTTAAATAAAATTTGGTTCTTGGAATCATTGGATTGATTTTGTATTTTAAGTGGAAATAACGTCTATACATTCGTTCCAATAGATCCCTCAAAGTTTTGTAATAGTTTTTCCCCCTTTCGTTAACCTCCAACATCGCTCCTGATGAGCTAAGGAGCAATTCATTTTTATTTGCATGCTATTTTTTTTATTTTCTTAGAACAACATTCCTTTTTGTCATTGTTGGTCCCTATAGAACATTGAACATATCTAAATTAATAGATTGTTTGAAACATGTTATCTAATATTTAAGTATATTATTAATGAAAATTCAAAAAAGAAACCCATATTGGATCGATAGTATTTTTTCATTCACCTGATTCATCCTTCTGTAATTTTCCATCAAGATTTTACGCTCTTCTAGTCTTATATCAGAAATAACCTTATCGAGCTTTGTCATTTTGTGGCTCTACGTGATACACACTAAAAAATACATATTAGTTAAACTTACATATAGTTTAAAAATAATAATTTTTGTAAAGAATTTACAAAGAACTCGTCTTTTTTCTTTTTTGGATGTGCTATCAGTATTTTTGTTACATGAATTCTTGTCAGCCATTTATTTATCAATTTGAAACTTTTACCATTCATTAATCTATTTTATAAATAAATAATATTCTTTTCAGGTAAAAAAAAACAAAAAAAATTGTGCGGCTTTCGCAACTTACACACCGAATGCAATGTTGTAGGTTATAAATGCACTGCCAATACAATAGAAACACCCTACAATGCTCTTTGTCAACAAGGAGACTCGATGCATTATATTAATACCGCAACACCAATTAACATAAACATAAATTAATAAAAAATGGTTTTTATCAAACAATGTTTTTTGTCAATATGCCTCAGTGCACTATACTACAATCACACACTGGTGCGCTATTTTAAATAGTGCACATCGATTAACAAACATTGTTTTTTAAAAAATCGTGCAAGGGCCGACAGGGATTGGTATCCGACTATGCAAGTGGTCTTACGGGTTAGATGTCATAAGCCCATATATATAGTAATACAAACCCTATAAATCTAAAATGAACAGCTCAATTTGTGAAGTCACATAAACAAGAAGAAGCAAAGGGTTTAACGTAAGAATGGATTTCTTTTTCTTTTTACTTTTTTTATTTTTTATTTTATTTTTTATGAATTTTAATTAAATGTAAATAGGAATAGAGATTGTAAGTGATTTTATTAGTAAAATTGACATTAAAATTTAAATTTTTTACTATTCATGTATTAAGTCTAACAGAAACTATAAATTTTTTTTTATTAAAGTAAAATTTAAAAATTTTACTATACTACAGGGTTTTTGTGTAAATCACCAGATGATTCAAATTCTGATTTTCTTAATAGTGTTGATGTTTGAAAGTATTTTGCTGCTCCACAATGCTCTTTTGCTCTCTTGCTCTAGGTATGTCTCTTGTGCAAATCCCTCCCTGAAAATTTTTGCAAAAATAATGAAATTATGAATAGCTTCTACTATTTAAAGAACTTTTTTATGAAATTAGATTTCCTAAAATAATTTGTCGCTCATTTTTCAATTTACCATTTTTTTTCACTTCAAAAAAATAAATTTGTTTTTTTTTCCAGATATTCGGTGCATTTGTTAACTAACATCACCGGTGCGTCCGTTAATAAAACCGCACTCGTGCGGTTAACAATACATTAACACTAATGAAAATAACTCATTTTTTAAGGCACCAAAATTTATTGTTGATTTTGCTCAAATGTAGGGAGAAAATCTCATAATTATATCAAATGGAAAATTCTTCAAAATCTAGCTCGTTCCATAATATTTGTTAAAGTCTATCGCGGATTTTTCCCTATCCATCTCGAGATGTAATTACTTTAGATTTTATTTATATTTTCATTATCTAATTGAATTTTTTTTATTTTTTTATTTTTTTTTTATTTTTTTTTTATCCATGTCAATCAACTGAATAAAATCAATGTATACAAATTTGCAGGTTCATGCAAATTTTGAATCGAGTTTAGATGCACAAGATATTCAAACAGTTCCAAAATGCCAGAAGCTTTTATCAGGAGCAGCATACCACAAGGCGCAGTTGGTAGATGAAAATGGATAGCCACTTCACCCTGCCAATTGTAACGTTCCATCTTCAAGCCACAATCCTAGGAAAATGATGGTAATAATGATTGTTTGGTATAATGTAATTATTTCAACGTCAAACCAATTAATCATACATTGATGTGCTTACTAATTGATATCATCAATTTTCTACTAATCATGTTCAAATGCGTTTTTTGAAATTATTAGGATTCTCGTGATGATGACTGACCTACCTGCCATATTTCGTTGCACCCCACCACAATGTCAAATCGAGATAACGCTGAATTAAGAGAAAAACTCGGAGAGGAACGATACCAAGAATGGTTGAATCAACCACTTATTAAATTCCCACTACATCCATATTAATCAATTAGGAATGACTACAAAAATAGTAGTTCTTCACAAGCTGGAAATGGAGGTAATCAAATATAGGTTGGTATGGATGATTACTTAAGGGATACGACTGCCATGGAGACAATGTTGTTAAATTCATGCCAGAACGATGATTAGCTAGGGGCTGATGCTCATATTGCTAATACCTTTTTTGAAATCCTTAAATGTTCTTCCACCAACCCTCTCTTTGGACATGGCGGTTAGTCAAATTCCACCCACTTGGGGACAAAGATGTTACTGTACAACTTGAAGCAAAGTTTCGTATGTTGAATGCATGTTTCTTGGAAACTTTGAGGTAATTGACCATCAAGTTCCTTATATTTTGAGAAATATTGTCACACAATCAACATTACAAATGGTAAATTTCATGAACATCAATATTTATTGGCATTAATGTACATTTAATATTATCCATGACCAAGTACAGGTTATTCAAAGATAAGGTTCTTCCGAGTGATAATGTTTTACCCGGTAGCTGCGAAGAGGCAAAGACATTGTTGAAAATGTTGGGTGTTGAGTACATATTATATCATGCATGTCCAAATGATTGTATTCTATATACTAGAGAATATGCAGACGAAAATATATGTCCTAAATTTGGGTATGACATGTATGATAAATAAAAAAGGAAGGGTAAATCACGTGGTCCTCCTTTTAATATATTGAGACACATGCCTATAATCCCAAGGACTCAAAGGCGCTTTCGTTGCAAATAATTAGCTATGTTGTAGGGATGCAATGCCTCACACTGAAGTGAGTTGGGAGTTATGCGAATCCCAATAGATTCAATAGCCATGAAACATATAGAGGATACATGGCTTGAAAAATTCAAGGATGAAGTACGAAGTCTACGACTTAGCATAGCCATGGTTGGCTTCAACCCATATTCCCTCCAGAACGCCAACTATTCTGTTTGGCCTGTATTAGTGATCAATAACAATATCCACCCATGGTTTTCCATGAAGAATGAACATCTTATGTTGGCTCTCATAATCCTTGGTAGAAGACAAGTGAAGAATATGGATGTCTACTACAACCACTGGTAGATGAATTAAAGGAATTATGGGATGGGATAAATGTATACGATGTATCAAGAACCATCGCAATAGAGAGGAGTTTTACGTTGTATGGAATATGTGCTTACATGACACATGATATCTAGGCTTAGGAGTTTGATCTGGTAAATTACATATTTATTGATTTTTTTTATACATAAAAATATTCTTTCGCATATTAATTATTTGATTCGTTGTAATTTTTCTGATCTTCATGATATTATTTAACGTGCCATGCATATTGTATACAATAATTTCGTAGGTCTTGTAACAAAAGGGTATTATGGATGTAATTGTTGTGGAACTTCTCTTAAAGCTAGATGGTCCAACGACCTATGAAATCCAGTGTATGACTGCTCCAGGGTATTCCTCCCAGAAGAACACCCTTACAAAAGAGCATCATCAAATTTCAATAGTAAACAAGAGAGAACCCAAAGGCCTGCAATAAGGAAACCAGCTGAATGGCTTAGATCATATGAGAGGGAGAAGGATAAGGAGTTCATAGAAATTTTTGATTCAAATGGGGAGCCTATGTCCAATGATCCAGAATTCGTAGACACTATGTTGAGAAATTTCCCATTGGGATGAAAAGGAAATATATATTTATAACCTCCCATATTGGGAGCATGTTAAGATTACCCGCTTATTAGATCCCATGCATATATTTAAAAATGTTTCATATTATTTATGGAGGCACATATCATCGAAACAAAGTGACGCATTGGCTGTTAGGAAAGATATTATTACTTCAAAGACTAAAAAGAAACATTGGCCAAGACGATTAGAAATTACAGGATTAGAGGTTGGTCCCTCTAATTGGTATTTCAAAGAAGGTGATGTCCCATGGATTTTTAAAAAAATATTATATTTCTCTAGAAAAGGAAGTTATAATGGGTGTGAGGGTACCATATTCATATGGGTATTCACTACGACACTACTTCACCATGCAAAACCATTTGTCGGCGTTGAAATCGCATGACCATTTGAATCTTATAAGAGTACGTATAATGTCAAAAGCATGATTTTATTATTTGTTATATTAATAAATTTTATCCCATGTAGGGATCATAAAACATAACTGATTTTGTATATTATTGGATGTGTTTATAACTTTGCATTGTCATTATCCTTTGTTCACGTGTGGGTGTGTGAAACATGAATTCCCCCAAGACTTACGACGTGCCATATCTAAATTATCTGCATTTGTACATTGGATCACGTCAAAGGAGGTTCATGTGGCTAGCATTCCACGGTAGCATAAAGAGATAGTTGATATTGTTTATATGTTTCATAAGGAACTTTCGATGAGTTTCATGGACTTGCAGGTTCATCTTCTAATTCACCTAGTAGACGAGGTTGAACTATTTGGGGTGGTTTCTTGTCTTAGAGAGGTACATGAATAAATTGAAAGGTTTTGTTCGATAAAGGGAAAAAATAGATGGGTATATGGTAGAGGGGTACATATCATATGAGTCTTTCTATTATTCCAGTGAGTACATCAAGAAGATCGACAACATACCAGGTGCGGTGATTTGGGATGATGAAAGGGATGACTACAAAAGAGAAGGGGAGCTTCTCCAAAAAAATGGAAAAAGGAACTTGATAAAGAGTAAGAGACTTATAATTTTTTGAATTTAAAAAGAGTAAATATTCATGTTTAAATTCGATATAATGTATATGTTTATCTTGTATGTACTATATGTCGGTTTGATTTCATCAGCGAATGCAGAAACTAAAGCAATCAATAAATTCATTCTTTACAATTCCAAAGTGACACAACTGTGGGTCGCGTTGTATGAAAAAAAGAGGATTAAATTGGATAGTGACATTTGTTAGAGTCAGGATATGCATTCTGCCATTAGTGATTAATATCATTCCTTCATTTTTCATGTTCAGTGTCTCATTCTGAAATTTTTATATCATTCCATTAGGTCATGCTAAAAAATGTTTCACTCACAGTAGCCTCCCTCAATAAAACTTCACTCTCCCTTAGAGAGCCATATTTTATGACTCACATTCCATGTCTTCTTAAGCATAATAATGGCTATGAAAATCTCATTTCACTATGTCTTATCTCATTCAAAGTCAATCATGGAAGTCAGGTCATTCAAGATCCCATTAGGTCATTAGGTTTCATTGTTCAAGGTCCAAAAATGCACCATTTCATTTGCATAAGGTAAAAAAAGTATGAGAGTAATGCCAATAATGTCTCTTTACCATGTAAATATGACCTCCAATATGTCTTCCAAAGTTTTAATTTAATTTCAAGTGTGAGTTTCATTCCAAGATGTAATATTTATTTAAAAAACAATGGTGTAAATTTTTTTTTTCTATGTAATTTTATGTCATTAAATATGTAATAAGTACTTAGTTCCCAAGGCTGCAACTTAGAGTTCCACATGCCAACACATAAAATGTCAAATTTCAAGGGTTTTAATTTCATCAATTGATCAAATGTCAAAGGGAGTTGTTTTTTCCCAAAGGTGCCCACGTGATCATTGTTCATAAGCACTAAACCCTAATTTCGTCTCCCACTGAGCTAGGGTTTGCTATGAAAAAGAGACATATGAGAAGAGGAGACATAAGGTAGGTCATATCAGTAAGTATGAGGCCATTCCAACTCATAAGATCATGTCTCCATCATTTTTTAATAAATCATTCCAAAAGTCAAGTCATTTGCCACTCATAGGGCCAGTTTTACTTCAAACTATGTTTCTGACAAAAAAAAGATGAATTCAACAAAAGTGAGAGAGGTTTTTTTCCATCATAGGTCAAGGACGAAACACCTCCTTCAATTTTTACATAGGTGTCATGGTTTTGGATAAATTTCAAAAATACAGGTGCCACGGGAGAATTGCTACGCTTCTGGAACCACCTTGGAAAAATCAAGTTTTATCCTAGCTGGAATGTCCAAATGACATTATTGATAAGTCAAATGACAAGTAGACTAGCATAGCTTTCCAATGAGCTATCTAGAGCTCAATTTTTAGTTGAGCAAGGCCTCTAAAAGTTTCATGCAACAACAATTTGCATTTCTACACCCTCATTCAGCACTTTTTGACCATTCTTGGGAGAATAAGTTTTTGACAAAGAAAATAAAATCCAATGATGCAACCAAAGGTATATTTAGAAAGTAGACATGGTAAGATTTTTAGCAAGCTATTATGGGCCCAATTTGGACATTGAGAAGGCCTCCAAATGTGGTATGAAAAATGGTGCTGCACACAGAGGGCACGTTTACCTGGACACTGCGCGTTTAGATTGGTTGCTATGCATTTAGCCTGGACACTGTGCATTTGGGAAAAATGTCAAAGTAAATTACAATGGTTCTAAACGTTCTATAGGGTCACTACGAATTCAATTGGGTCACTACTTGTTCACCCAGAAAGCTCCAAAAAGACTCTGCAAGCATGCCACTCTACAATTTGATGCTAAAGCTTTGCAAAACAAGTCTACATGCTTCCGTTTCCAGTAAGTAACACAACTATCATCTCTTTGATGTGTTATTTTGATTTATTCAACTCAAAACTTACTTCTAAATCAAGAAACCCTAGTGTTTATTAAAACCTAATTCACATCCTAAAGCTAGTTCCTATAACCTTCATACACTTTCCTTCAAAATCCTAAAACAATTTCCCAATTCCATATCCCCATTCCCAAACCAATATCATCCCTTATAACCATAAGCCTAGGGTTTCACTTGCCTAGGCTCCCTTCACATTCCCATTTGATTCATTTCCCAACATTTCCCTTCACTTCATATTTCTCCATTTCGCTACATCATCCCTAGGGTTTTTGAAACCAACCATGGATGAAGAGGAGAACAAAATTTCTAGTGAGGAAGAGGGACAGAAGAGAAAGCCATATAAGAAGGGAGGGAAAGTCATCATACATGAAAAAAAACTACTAGAGAGCTTATGGCATCTCCCCTTACTGTGTCATGCTTTAATCATGTAGGCTGTTTCAAATTTTGTGAAATAGTGCAAAGAATCTAGTACCACCCCATGTTGACAAAATTGTTCATCTCTAACCTTCATGAAAAACAGGTCACCCTTGTCAGGATCAATTTCACTATGTAGATTGACATTATTGCAGCTGGTATAGGGATCCCAAATGTAGGATAAAAATGGTTTAAACAAGGAAATCTAAATCATTATTATTATGAGCCATATCTTAATCTAAGGTACAAGAATGAAAAAAAAATGATTTTTTCCTTCTCCAACCTCCTTGACAGATATGTCCCCATGATGAAAATAATCATGAAATATTTCCCCTGTGGGGAAGGTATTCTAGTCTCTATTGATATCATATCCAGCTCCTCATGCACTTCACTAGGGTTAGAATGTCTCACATACCATATTATCTCTTCAGAAGCATTGATAAGATGGCATTTATTTCCCAAAAGAGAGATTATGATCATCAAATGCAGAGTCTCTTTCAACACTCCCTCATTAAAATGATAGTTATGTATCAATTTGATCAGCTAAACATTCCATGGGACACCTTCATATCTAATGATATTTTCACTACCCCACCTAGTCAACATGGCCAGTGTTAGGTCCCTATATTACTAGTATTGTCCCTTATTGTTGTTAGTGTAACCCCCTTATTGTTATTATTGTACCCCTGTAACCCCCATATTGTTATTATTGTGCCCTTAAATTATTATTGTAATTTTTATCATCCAAGAATTTTTCATTACTGTAATGTATTGGATGTTTCCCCCTCGAATTGGCTTATTTATAAGGCGTTGATATCTCTTTTCTTCTATTTTTGGAGCTGGTTTCACAACATTTGGTATCAAAGCTTTGAGATTCTAGGGTTTCGCTGCTCCAAACAGGTCAGCATGGAATTTTCACAATAATTGTTTTTCTATGAAGGTTCAGAATATGAGGAACATCGTCACAAGATTTCATAGCTTGGTTCGCAATATTTTCAGAGATATGATCTATGCAAGTTAGGTCATTTTGCAGGTTCCTAAATTTAACCTAAACAGGTCATCGTTGTATTTCTGTAATAACTTGTTTTCTACAAAGGTTCAGAAGCTAAAAATTTTGCAGTGCGAAGCTGAAAGCATGAGGAACATTGTCACAAAATTTCAGATATGGGTTCGCAATATTTTTGGAGATATGATCTGTGGAAGTTAGGGCTTTTTGAGGCTTTTGAATTTCATCTCAAAGAGGTGATCATGGGAAAATATTCATAGCTCTCTCTCTGAGCATTGGATTGGAATGATGTAAAAAGTGGCTGCAAATTCACAGACTGTTGTTTTCGGTCTATCAATTTGAGATCCAAAGGATGAAACAATGACACATGGAAAGTCTTACAATTTTTCTCTACTGAACCAGTCCAAAATTGGATCATTGTGGGAGATTGGACATAAATTTGTCTTGAAAAATCAAAATCAGATCAAACCTATGGCATTGGAAAGAAGCTTCAAAGGGCTACTACAGGGATGAATTTCAGATATTGAGGATCCACAATTATAGAGATAATTCAATTTCAATATCGAGCTCCTAAAAAGCAAGTAAAAGGTGTGTATTTGTTTTTCCGAATTGCATAAGTCTTGTTTGAAGAATCAAGTTGAATTGATTCCAAGGGCATATTGTAGAAAGATATCAGTATTGGATTCTAAAATGGCCCCTAAAAATAATTCAACACCCATTAAGCCTTTAGAATGCTCTACTATGAGTCATGAAGATGAAGAATGGCAACATGACATATCAAAATTACAAGAGAAAGTGCAACAAATTTTTCTCTCGCAAAGAACAACAAAAAATGAAATGGAAGTTTTGAAGAAAGGTGTGGAAACTAAGATGGATGTTTTGAAGAAAGGCATGGAAGCTAAAATGAATGGTTTGGAAGCTAAGATGGATGGCATAGAAGTGGGCATGGAAGCTAAGATGGATGACATGGAAACTAAGATTGATGAAAAAATGAAAGACAACATGGAAAACATGAAGAAGGATCTAAAAGTAGACATCGAAGGTTTGGTAAAGTTGATACAAGAAATGTTTCCTAATGGTGAAAATATAGTAGAGGAAACTCATGATGAGAACAAAATAAATGTTAATCGTGATTTCATAAACTCTACTGTTGGAGGGAAGAACCACCATATTCAAAAAATGGATATGAGGAAGTTTGATGGAAATGATCCTGTAACATCGATACTATAGATGGAGCAATATTTTGATCTCAATAATGTGCAAAACACACAAAAGGTACGCATTTCAACTTTACATTTAGAACAAAATACATTTCTATAGTATCAATGGCTTTTCTCTAGTAAAAAAATTGTCACTTGGTCAACTTTTACAGAGGAAATGATAGTACATTATGGGGATACGAAGAGCAACACCTTCTTTAGCCAATTGATAAATCTCAAAAAAAAGGGTTTAGTGGGGGATCACATTGAGGACTTCCAAAAATTGAATATAAGGGTAACTAATATTTCAGAGGAACACAGGATTGATCTCTTCATAGGTACTTTAGAGGATAACATCCAACATGAAGTTCACATTTTGTAACCTGATTCATTGGAGAAGGCATTCAGGTTGGCTAGAAAAATTGAATGTAAAATTATGGCGACAAGGAGGCCTACCACTCACTTCTATAAAGAGGTAAGTGTTACTAATCTTAGATTTGGACAACCTACAAGGTTGAAACCACAAAAATAGGAAGAAAAAAGAGAAAAAGGGATTTGCTACAGTTGTGATAGAAAATACACTAAAGGTCATAAGTGTGTTGAGAAGAAATTATTTCACATAGATTGTGAAGAGGAAGATTAAATGAACAATAATCTTCAAAAGAAGAGGATATACACCACCAACCAACCCTAGAAGTGAAAGAAATGAGTCTGACCATATCGTGTAATGCATTGGCAGGAATTACCACTCCTCAAACTCTCAAGATAGAAGGACAATCAAGAAGAAAAAGGTAATAGTGTTGATTGATTCAGGTAGTACCCATAATTTTATTCATTGTAAGGTAACCAAGGAATTGAATTGTTTCCTATACCCAGTACCAAAATGTCAAGTGATGGTTGCAAATGGAGGAACTATAAATTGCTCTGGAAAATGCCATAATATCAAGCGAACCATAGGGGGAATATGTATTCAATAGTCCAATTCTTTCCATTCCTATGGGAGGTGCTGATGTTGTACTAGGAGTACAATGGTTACAATCTTTGGGGACGGTAGCTTTTAATTTTCAAGAACTTTTCTTGAAATTTTTTTCAAAAGGAAAGGAAGTCGAATTACGGGGTATTGCAGGGAAGCCAAGAAAGATAATAAGCTCTATTGTCATGAAAAAGCTTCTAAAGAAAGAACAACGAGGCATAATTGCACAATTATGCTCACTAGAAGTTCCAACACCAAAATCATCTATTTCTTCGGATCTCCAAAAAGTATTGGACAATCATTCCAAGGTGTTTGAAACTCCCAAAGGACTCCCACCTATTCGTGATCATGATCATGCTATTCATTTGATTCCAGGAAGTGTTCCTCCAAACATCAAGCCTTATAGACATCTTTATGTCCAAAAGAGTGAAATTGAACGTATGATTGTAGAAATGTTAGAGGCTGGTATAATTCAACCTAGTCAAAGTTCTTTCTCTGCTCCTGTAGTATTGGTACACAAGAAGGATGGATCATGGCGCATGTGAGCTCAATAAGCTCACCATTAAAGATAAATTTCCCATTCCTGTGATTGATGAATTACTGGATGAATTACATGGAGCAATTTCTTTTAGTAAGATGGATCTTCGTTCAGGATATCGTCAAATTAGAATGAAGACTTAATATATTTCGAGAACAACATTTCAAACTCATGAAGGTCACTATGAATTTTTGGTCATGCTCAATAAGCTCACCATTAAAGATAAATTTCCCATTCCTGTGATTGATGAATTACTGGATGAATTACATGGAGCAATTTCTTTTAGTAAGCTGGATCTTTGTTCAGGATATCGTCAAATTAGAATGAAGACTTAATATATTTCGAGAACAACATTTCAAAATCATGAAGGTCACTATGAATTTTTGGTCATGCCTTTTGGCCTTACAAATGCACCTTCTACATTTCAAGGGTTGATGAATTCCATTTTCAAACCCTTCCTTCGAAAATTTGTGCTAGTATTTTTTGATGATATACTAATCTACAACAAGTCTTGGAAGGATCATGTTCAACATGTTGACAGGGTTCTCAAACTATAGCAGGAGAAAAAATTATATGAAAAAACATCCAAATGTTTCTTTGGAGAGAAAGAGGTGGAATATATGGGTCATATTGTATCTCATGAGGGTGTTCAGGTAGACCCTAACAAAATTAAATCCATTAAGGAATGGGAAGTCCCCACAACCATAAAGCAATTGTGAGGATTTCTTGGGTTAATAGGGTATTATCACAAGTTTGTTAATAATTATGGGAGAATAGCAGAACCTCTAACAACATTATTGAAGAAAGATGCATTTTCATGGACTCCTAAAGCAATTAAGGCCTTTGACCATCTTAAAGAAGCAATGTGCCTAGCACCAGTCTTAGATACATCAGATTTCACAAAAACCTTTATTATGGAATGTGATGCCTTAGGAAATGGAATTGGTGTTGTTTTAATGCAAGAAGGAAGACCCATTGCTTTTGAAAGTCGTCCAATCAAAGGAAAGTATTTATAGAAAGCTATTTATGAGAAGGAAATGTTAGCAATACTGCAGGCACTAAAGAAATGGTGAAATTACCTAATGGGAAGACACTTTAAGGTAAAAAATGATCATGATAGTCTTCAACACTTTTTGGAACAAAGACTATCTTCAAAAGAGCAGCAAAAATGGGTCACAAAGATGTTGGGTTATGACTTTGAAATAATCTACAAAAAAGGGAAGCTAAATGTTGTTGCAGATGCACTCTCAAGAAATAATGAAGAGGTGGAACCATTGCTTTGTGCCATTTATATTATCCAACCAGATTGGATAACCAAAGAAAGGGATGAATGTTTCCTAATGGTGAAAACATAGTAAAGGAATTTTTTCCTAGTGGTGAAAATATAGGTAGAATCCATGTTTTTCATGCTTTGTTTTGGAAAAAATTTCATAACTTGTCCATTTTCTTCATTTTAGGAAGAATTCATCTCCTATGCTCTTCCTAGCTCCTCATCAGTCTTAAACCATCTCACTACATAACCTTTAAGTGTTGAGCCTTCTACCTACCTTTCCCCATCAAATGGACTGCAATTCCATCTCAATTGCCCTAAACTAATTCCCTTGAACTAATCCTCATTCAATGAGCCCAAACCTAATCAAAACAAATCAAACCCTTCTGCACTTATCAGCTAGCATAAAATCTTTTTCATCTAGCCCTCTTGGCTGTGATTTTTGTGAAGAGAAATCTCTTTGACTTGGTAGGGCTAGATACGAATTCAAAAGCTTGGTTTGCGATTACCTCTGTTGGGATTCCTTCCTCAGTCTTGGGAATATGGTGGAGTGATAACAACATGAAAGAATTCAGATGGTTCAATTGTAAAAGCGTGCCATATCCCAATAATTTAAAAGACAATATGCCAATTATATGCCCCAACAGTTGGATTTTTTACCAAGTAAGAGAAAAATACGATGCAAATGGTCATTACCCACGTGTTGAAGAGGATACGCTAAGCGTAGGGATTGGGTGTAGCAACTTGGTAATAATCTATTTATGTACATTTTAAACTTAATAATGCACCTTTGAAATGTAACATCTATATTTTATATTTTAACTGTTGGGTTATTAGACACATGACACTATTTAAAAAAAAAAAATTATAGGTGAATTTGTTCTCATCTATGTGGGCATATGGACACTATTTTCACACAGAAAATTCCGATGATGGACACATGACACAAGACTGTGGTGTGGAAGTCGAGTTAGATCAATCTAGTCGAGCTAGCCACCGTGATCAAAACATAGTATGAGGGATGCAAAGTTATGTCGGAAAGATAAAAGGTATCATTGAAGTGGACTTTTCTTCTTTCCAATGTGTTATTTTTAGGTGCAAGTGGTGGGACACTTTCACTCGTAATAATTTAAAGGAGATCGTGACAGTATGCTGATATGTATCAACTCTAGAAAGATGTAGGATGAAGCTAAGGCGCCTTATGTTTTCCCCAAACACTGCAACCATGTTTTTTTTTAGCAAGATGTGTTGGATAGGAATTGGTTGTTCGTATTGAGACATGACTCTAGATCAAAACCTATTTTTGAGAACAATAGTGTTATAATGGCAAGCAAGTTGGAAGATAATGAAGGTGATCATGAGAACAGAGAGTGATATGGTACATGTGTTATTTCATCATTTATACTATTTAAGATGAGTTTTAATAAAGAAGGGACTTAACCTTATAACTAAGACTCTTTTTTTCGAAACATTATAATGTGCATTTTGAATTAATTGGTTCACATTGTGTTAATGTTAAAATCATTTCACTTGATAATTTGCAATTATGTTGATCTCGAAAACAATGCACTCTATCAAGTTATTTTTTATGTCAATTCCTAAAATATTACAACTACTTGATTGCTTTAAGTGGTTTTTCACTATATCATTACTTAAATAAATGCACCCTATGTGTGTGTGTGTGTGTGTGTGTGTGTGTGTGTGAATGATATCTTCAAAATTTTTAAAAATGTATTAATGTATATTGTTATTTTTGGTATGTAAGATCATAATAAAACAATGATACTTATAAACATGAATTTATTTGCATTATTTTCTAAAATTTATT
This sequence comes from Pinus albicaulis, assembly GCA_034641835.2. Classification (NCBI taxonomy): domain Eukaryota; kingdom Viridiplantae; phylum Streptophyta; class Pinopsida; order Pinales; family Pinaceae; genus Pinus; species Pinus albicaulis. The sequence goes on from CM076572.1 coordinate 640,757,696, forward strand.
ATGTTACAAGAATTCATATTATTCTAGATTTATTATTGTATAATTATTTATATTCATACAAATTTATAATTTTAAAATTATGGTAATTTAACAATATGTACGGTATACATTCTACTTATGGTAGTTATGGTTCAAAATTGACAATTAATTTACAATTTTACAAATTTACAAATTTTACAATTTTATTTAAATTGAAGCATGACAATACATACAATTACAATTACAATTTCACAATTTCACAATACAATTACAATTACAATTACAATTTTACAAATATTTTACATACAATTAAAATTAAAATTAAAATTACAATTACAATTTTACAATTTTACATACAATTAAAACTAAAATTACAATTACAATCATTTCACAATACAATTACAATTAAAATTACAGTTACAATTACAATTTTACAAAAAAATTTACATACAATTACAATTACAACTACAATTTTACAATTTTACATACAGTTACAATTAAAATTACAACTACAATCACGATGCATACAATTACAATTACAATTTTACAATTTCACAATACAATTACAATTACAATTACAATTTTGCAAATAATTTACATACAATTACAATTACAATTTTACAATTTGACATACAATTACAATTAAAATTTCAATTTCAATTACGATTACAATTTTCTAATTTTACATACAATTACAATTACAATCACGGTACATACAACTACAATTACGATTACAAAATTTTACAATTACCAATACATAATATTTAATAAATATCATGATTTAATATTAAAAATAAACATCACGATCATGATAACCATTGTACAAAAATCATATTCTAAAATACACATTCAAATTTGCTAACATCATCTAATCATTGTGATCATGATCATCTAACAAAACACAAACATTGTATAACATCATCACAACACAAGCATGAAAAATAAATCTCATGTCAAATAAGTACTATCACATACACATCTATCTGCAAGCACATTCAATGAACATATCTAACATGACCTAACAATATACACATCATGATGAACACAAACTTGTAAATTAAGTACATCAACATGAACATAAAATACATGCACCATATATATATATATATATATATATATATATATATATATATATATATATATATATAATATATATATATATATATAATGTCAAAAATATACAACTATAATAGAATTGCATATAAATTTCAAATATCTGGTGGTACTGCATCAACACTGTAACTAGTACTAGTCGAGGCCTTCTTAATGAATGGTGCAGCCTCACAATTGTATGGATGACGTGCATGTTGACCAGATGGTTCAGTCTTCTCAGGAGGTGCCTGTTAATAAGATGGTGCAGTATTCTTAGGAGGTTCCTGTTGATGAGTCGATGGTGCAGCCTGCTCAATGGATGGTGCCTCCTTAGATGGACCTGCCTGCTCAGTCAATGGTCGTGTTTTCTTAGGACTAGGTGACTGCTGAGATGGTGACTACTCAGAAGATGCACGATGATAAGGACTCTATGCTAGCTGCTCATCTTTGGCATGAAGTGAAGGAGGAGGAGGTCAAGTACTAAAATTATAATCACTCCCCTCGTGATCATGATCATCTGATGATATTCTCTATCGTGCATCTCCACGAAGCCTATCCCTCCTAGATGCCAGTAGCTTGGAAGCTTCAATTATATGACACATAAGGGTCATCATATCACGGGGCATGTCTCCCCACAGCTCTCTAAGCCTACGATCATCCTAGATCTCTCTGATCGTAGTAGGGCAGAATCCCTCGTCAGCCAGGAGTCAACACACTCAGTCACCCAACTCCATCCTGAATTAGATGTCCACCCTACGCCACATCCCTGCGGGTATCTGCACCCGAGGATCATGTTTGTCACCCTGATCTGCATCCTCCGCCATCTCCATGTCATGATCTACAGGATCATCTGGTGGGGGTGGAATCATGTCCCCAACGAATGTGCCAATATCTACAAAATATATAGTACAAAACAATAATTAGACAATTTCATTAAAAAATTTACTAAAACAAGTTAAAGAACGTGCTAGAATAAATTTTATTCTAGTTAATTAATTAAGACAATAAACAGAAACTATATTAATTTAAAGAAAACACTAATAGTAGCTCTAGCATCTGGTGGCTCATCTTGTGTGAAAAGGATGTTGGTACACCCTCTCCAATTCAAACCCGCATATGGACATGACACCATCACGAACAAGTGATCATAAAAACTGGCTAGCAGCTCTAGTGCATCACTAGATATCCTAGCCTAATAGTCAGACAGACCCCTCTTCAGCATCATCTGGCCCCACATCTACCTCCCTACATGTAACATCGGCCTAAAAGGCTGCCAAACAAAAGTAGGCCTCGTCTTTGGAAACCTCTAAAAAAAATAAACAAAATAACTCTGAAGAAAAACGGAAGGTCAACCTCCCAAGTGCATGAGAATGAAATCTATCTAATGCTATACAAAATTGCTACAAAAATCGCAGACCATCTCACAAGTCGTGGCATTTAGAATAAAAATCAACATAAAATAAAAGTGGGAAACTAATGCATTTTTCGTCACTAGTATAGTGGGAAATGTTCATCAATAGTAGTGAGAGGCACCTCACCTCCTCTGGACCAAGCAAAACAATGTGTAACTGACCACTGGACACCTGAAAATCTGTAGGAGAAAGTATATCATCCCTAATGTATCACTGGGAGTATGACAACTGACTCCCTACTGCATAACCGATGGCGACATCTGGGAAATGGGAAAATCATGCCGTCTCCTAGATATGCCAGTAATAAAATAAATGCCTCCTCAGTGGGCTTGTACCACTGGCCATGGCCAACCTGAAAATCCTATCGATGGGCATCCCACCTGTAGATAAGTTGTCCCAATAACCCATTGTGCCCCTTCAAAGATGTAGCCTCCTCATAGTACTTGAGGAGGCATACCTCCGTTAAGAGAAACTGGGTGGGTGCCGTAATAGGGCAAGGGTACAAAATTCTCTCCCTCTCTTGTGCCTCCCACTACTGAATCATGTTATAACGGTCCTCCATATTCTCTTCATATTCCCTTTTCTCTCTCCATTGACGTCGCTGAATGATCACATATTAAATACATTTTTTTTTATTAAATGATGAATGTATTTACAATATATATATATATATATATATAATTTTTATTGAAAAAAACACTTTATGCACCCAAAAAAACAGTCACGCACTACCCATGGTGCGCATGAAAAAAGTTCGTGCACCGCACAAACATTAAATATTTCTTGTGTGGTGCGTTGACCAAACTATCCGTCCCAAGGTGGTTATTTTGGTTAATGCACCGCCCGACAACACTACATAATTGCCGTTGCGGGCTGGTAAACGTCTGTATCGCCGTACAACCATACATAGTGTGTTATTTTTAACAATTTTATATGGTTGGTGCGGCTAGCAATAGATACGCACCACCCTATCTTAGTGTTACAGCGGTGCCCATTTTCTTGGTACCACACCGGAACCTGATGTGGTTTTTTTTAACACCCTTCATGGTGCGGCCTGTAAATTTAGAGGCAACACTGCGACGGTGTGAGCCGAATGACTCAAATGCACTGTGCATAATTTTTTATTTTTTATTTTATAAAACAGCAAATTTTAACTAAATTTGAGAAATTAATCTGCTAAAATGTTAAGTTATTGAGAAATAAGTATATTACCTACACATTTGCGCATCGAGGAGGCATCTTTGTTGAAGAATACTAAAAAAAAAAAATTCCCACCATTTTCGAAAATTCGAACTCCACACAATGAGAAATGGATGGAAGAAATGTGGTAAATGGGAGCACCGATGGCAGGGTGCCTCAAAGAAGACAAACTAAAATTGGTGCTTGAGAGATCTAAAGCACTGAATAAGTAAAAATGAGGTTTTTTACGGCCAGGAATTTTTTAAAATTAACCCTTTTTCAGTACGCTTGGTTATGAGACACACTGGACAATTTTATCAATGGTGCATCACACTTCGTTACAGTGTGTTATGTTACTGAGATGCATCGGGCTAGTTTGTATATAGATCACAGTGTCACAGTGTGCCATTTGATAGTACGCACTAGTTTGCTGGAGTACTGAGATGCACTAGGCCGTTTTGTACAGAAAGCACAATGTTTCAGTGTGCCCTTTGATAGTACACACTGGTGTGCTTTTCATAAAAAGCATCGGTGCATGTTATGATTAGAAACGCACCGCAAAAAAACATCTGCAGAAACATCCACCAACCAACCTCCTCTAGTGACCTCTGCTACAAATGGATATCTGGGCTATTTTTATAATGGCTTCCTCAAAAAAATCCACTAGAGGGTATTTTCCTTGTAGTGTAAGTTTATCTTGAGTTAAGTTTTGGTTTTCAAGGCTCAAAACTCAATATCACCTGAACACACCTATGATGCAACTAATATGGAAAAAAACGCTCTTTTCATTTTCATTATAAGAATGAAATGGCGAACTAAGTAGGAGAAGAAGAAATCAATCAACAATGAAACAAACAAGTGATGCAACAATTGATCTCCTCAACTTCACTATTCCAATCAAAATCAAATCCTTATATGCAATGCATGATGCGTAATATTTTTCTTTTGGATTCCACTTAATTTTTAGATGAAAACTAAGATATTTTCCTAATCATTGATAAAATAAAAATATTCATAATGATGAATGAAACATAAATTACTTGAAGAAATCAAACAATCAAGAAATCAGTTTTCTAAGGACCTAATTGACAAGAAAAAAGAAAATTATAAAAAAAAATCTTATAAAAGGAACTAAAAACCAAAATAAAAGAAGATGAAAGCTTCTAAGAGAGCTAAAAACACTAAGGGACACAAGGAGGACCAACTAAAACCAAGTTAATTACAGAGAAAATCATGAAAATGCAAATTTTTTAATGAAACAAAGGTCAATGCATGTGCATATAGGCTACTAGTGCTCTGTAATGTAGGTACAAAGAATTCTAGGGTGCTATGCAATGCTCTCTCAGAAGACCAAGGGGTGCACTGATCAAGGAAAAGGGATTTTCTAACAAAAAGAATCAAATGCAGCTTAATGAAATGGTCTTCCTAGGGTCAATTCAAATTGAGTGAGGCATTGGAGGTCTGTTCAAGAGGTGTAACAAGGGATAAATTCAAGGAAACCAATAAGTGAATGAATCGATCCCCAATGGAGTCACCAATTTGTTATACGAAATCTACGATTGTAGACATAATTATCTTCCCTAGACGTTGTGGCATGGTCTAGAACAATAGAAAGAAAAGACTATAAATTTCTCCTTATAGAAATAGGAGAAAAGAAATATGCTTAATTGTGATCCGTAGAAATCTCTTCTATCGTCTCGGATTGTAAGCTCCAAACGTAGCTCTGATCTCTACATGATATAATCTTTTTATTAATATGAAATGAGAGAGTTTACAACCAAAAGTAGAAGTTGATATTGTATATATCTCCCCAAGTTGACTTGTCCTTCATTGCCATAATGTACACCTCAAAGTCACCCTAATGCATGGGAATGATAACTCTCTTATGATCAAAGCAACAACATAAGGATATGATTAGTTTCCATAATCCAAACCCTAGCTTGTGGATGGCAGTAAATACATAAGAGAGGATGATATTTTAGGAATTATTATCCATTTAACAATCTAGGTTTGATATCCACTCTTGATGGGAGGATGAGCTCAAAGGATAAGAGGTGAAAATTCAAGGTAGGTTGAGATAGGATTAAAAGCTCTTATCCAAGGTAAATGGTTGTAACAACTGATGGAAGGTTATGGAAGAAGAAGCTTCATATTATTCCCCCCCCCCCCCAAATTTCTAGAACCAACGCACCCCCAACAAGGTACAACCTGCTATGATCAGAGCAGGTGAAAAACTAAGCAAATTGTTGGTGAATGCAAGTCACTAAAGGCCCAAGGTGCATTGGGCCTTAAAAGTACTATGATGAAGAAATCAAGGTCAGGAATTCATGGATTTGGGAGAGTCATGCTTATGGTTTTATGTAGGGATGATGATAAGGTGTTCATGGATTTTGATTGATCCAGTTTGTAGGCTCGTTGACTAGACGTGAAAAAAAGGCCTATAACGTATTTCGACTAAATGGTGTTTGAATTCAACTGATTCATTCACACCATACAGGTTGTAAATTTGTACCTTGAGGGCCATTAACATCATTGGTGGTTTCTCTCACATCTGTTGATGGCTTACATCATTGGTTGGTAATTAGATGGTGTCTACCATGTTCAACCTCATCTCATTAATTCACATGGTTAGACTCGTACATTGGATGATTGAGTTAATGAGATAGAAGACCTGAATCTAGTTTCATTCAACCATGTTGCGAACTCAAGATTAATTTAGAATTACAAAGTATGATATCTATGAGATACTATTATGATAGGGAAAAGGAATTCTATAAGTTGAATATGGGATCTATGATCGAAGAGGTGTATACTATCGGGTTTTTGGAGTTTTTGAGGTATGTGACTTATCTAAAGGAGGATAAAGCAAAGATTCAAAGATGCATCAGTGGGTTCTCAGTAGCTTTTAATAAATAAATTGAGTTTTATGATCCTAGATTGGAGGAAGCCATAATAAATTTGAAGCGTTGTTATGAGTAATCAAAGCACATGTCTGAATATAAAAAATATTGGAAAGGTAATCATAACAATAAGGGAAAGTGGATTAATAAGAGAGGAAAATCACATGATGCAAATGTCAACGAGAATGCGGCACCACACAAGAGGTTCAATGCATGTGACAGAGGACTGAGATTTCATTTTGAGGAGAAGAACAAGGGTGAGGACAGGAAGCCTTTACATTGTTGGACTAGTGGAAAGGATCATTGTAGGAGATATTTTCCATAACATCAGGGTGGAAGACCGCATATGTACAGTGCCCAAGAGGCATTGATAATGGGGGATGTTGGACAGAGTATTCCAAAGTTATATGCAACATTGGATAACAGGAAGGTTGATCATAAGGCATCTATTATCGATATGAATGGTAACCATTGTGAACAATTTGTTTCTTTTTTGATTGACCCTGGATCTAATTATATTTATGTTAACCTTGACCTAGTGGATAAGCGTGGTTTGAATAAGGAGGTATATCCATAATCTTGGTTACTGCAGTTGGCTACAAGTACAAAGAAAATATTTCATCATTGGGTAAGATCTTGTGCATTTGAACTGAACAACATGTCTACATCAGTGCATCTGAATATACTTATGTTGGGATCATATAGTACACTATTGGGTATTGATTGGTTGTATCTTCACAATACTAAGGTGGAATTTTATGATAAGGATATTGAGTGCTTGTGTGATAGTGGGGAACAAATAATATTGCAAGGTAAGAAGAAGGATACATCAGTTAGAATGGTTACAACTATGTAGGAAAAGTGTAGCCATAAGAAAGGGTGTGTCTTGTTTATAGTGCATATTTCTAGTGACAAAGGTAAGGATATTGAGGATGTTGAGGTCTTGAACAAGTACCCAGTTTTGCAGCAGTTTTAGGATGTATTCCCATAAGAGATCTATGAGATACTACCTCACAAGGAAGTGGAATTTTCTATTGAGTTGGTACCAGGAGCAACACTAGCAAAGAAATAACCTTACAAGATCAACACTCCAGAGTTAGTGGAACTGAAGCTGCAATTGAAGGAAATTGTTGAAAAGGGATACATTAAACCAAGTGTGTCTCCTTGGGGTGCACCAGTATTATTTGTGAAGAAGGATGGTACTCTCAGCTTGTTTATTGATTACAGGTAGTTGAACAAGGTGATGATCAAGAAAATGTATATTTTGTCGAGGATTGATTACTTGTTTGATCAGTTGAAGGGAGAAACAATGTTATCAGAGAATGTTTTGTGATTAGGTTATCATCAAGTACACATCAAAGAAGAGGAAATTTACAAGACTACTTTCTGGACTAGGTATGGGAATTATGAGTTTGTTGTAGTTACTTTTGGTTTGATTAATGCTCCAACTAATTTTATGTGTTTAATGAATAGTTTTTTTTCATCCTTACCTGCACAAGCTCGTTATTGTATTCATTAGTGATATATTGATATATTCTAAGAATGAGGAAGAGCATGCCAAACACTTATCAACAGTATTGAGATTGCTAAGAGAGCATAAGTTGTATGCTAAGCTTAGCAAATGTATATTCTTTCAGAAAAAGGTTCATTACTTGGGGCATGTGGTTTCCAAGGAGGCATAACAGTGGATAAAGAAAAGGTAAGCACTGTCATGGAATGGGAAACTCCTAGAAATGTGGATGAGGTTAGATAATTCATGGGGTTAGTAGGTTATTATAGGTGGTTCATCAAGAAATTCTTGCGCATTTCCTATCCAATTACATCATTGTAGAGAAAGGGAAAGAGATTTTAATAGACAGAGGAATGTGCAACCAATTTCTAGTAGTTGAAGTAGTTTCTTACAAATTCCCCTATTCTAAAGATTGCATATCCGGATAAAGAGTTTGTGGTGTGTGCGAATGCTTTCAAGAGAGGACTGGGTGGAGTCCTTATGCAAGAGGGATAGGTAGTATGTTACGAGTCAAGGAAACTAAATGATAATGAGTAGAACTATGTGACATGTGATCTTGAATTAGGATCGATCATACATGCATTGAATATGTGGAGAAATTATCTTCTTGGAAGGAGGTTCATCTTAATGAGTGATCACAATGTGTAGAAATTATATAACTTATGCGTTATATATCCAAGATTCTCCTGATCACACACTATTTTAACTTCATGCACAATAAAGAATCTATTCGACCATTGATCATCAAATGCGAAAATTAAATAAATTGGAATGCACACATGAAACCATAAAAATTCACACACATTAACACAGTGATTTAACGGGAAATACTAAAGCTAAAAAACCCAAATATATGTCATAGATATCATGTAAAAATCCTCATACAAAGCTGAACATGTCAAGTTCTCAGTACAATACAATCGCTACACACTAATCAGGAATTATCTTGCAAATCCATGCACTGATATTTTCCACCTGCTAGCCTGCCTCTACTGTGCAATCCCTGCTGAAGAATGGCTTTGAATGAGCTCAAATCCACAATTCTTGCACTGCGAAATCCTCATTGGCATCTCCACTAAGTGTTGGATGCAATCAATACATCACTATAGTCACAACTAATAGCCACACTTGCTCTTTCACCTACCTCTCCATTGCTCTCCACTGAAACTGCCATGCATTGTAGTTAACTGATGCATTCTTCAGTTTATTAATGAGTTATTATTTATGAATTAATTAACTAATTAATTCACACCACTCTCACTAGTGTATCAATCAGTTAGACTAGATACAACTAGCTCAACTGAGTCTAACTGAGTTAAACTAAATACAACTCCACCAACTACTTCTATAACTCCACCAAACTCTGTCACATGAGTTCTAACCGAAGTCCTCATGCATTAGCTCCAGTAAACCCTCAGGAATAGCATAATTCATTATGTCAGCTGCTGTGCCACATCTGTGCACTTAACTGAAGTGCTCCAAGAGAATAAGATAATGTTTAGAGTCCAAATATTATTAAGAGCTAATAATATTCGACATATCTATTTTTAGACTGGCAATCTAAAAATATATTCCACCCAATATGTCTAAAAATAGAATTCCATCTATTTTTCCAACTTGACCAACCATCCACAAATAGCATCCTGCAACTCATAGAATATGATCGACATGTCTAAAAATAGACTTTGCACCAAAAATAGCTTGCGGGCCCACTTAGTGAAGGCGACTCTTTTCACTAAGCTCATAATCTTGTTGAATATCAACACTCCCTCTCAAAAATATAGGGATTATCTGGCACCTCGATCCTGTCTCTATGGTATTTGAATTTTCTCCTGGTGCGTGCCTTCATCAGAATATCTACATCTCGATCCTCCGTAGGAATGTAAGAAAGTAACATGATCTTCCGCTACACACAATTTCTAATATGATGGTACCGGATTTCAATATGTTTAGATATATCATGAAATACTAGATTAACCAAGAGTTTAATACAACTCTGATTATCACAATATGTCACAGTAGGATCTAAGTGTGAACCGAAAAACTTGAACATGATCTTCCTCATCCATATAGCCTTGCATGCAGCCAAACTTGCTGCCATGTACTCGGCCTCCACTGAACTGAGTGCCACGGATCTCTATTTCCTGCTGTACCAAGAAAATGCTGTAGATCCAATATCGAAAATTCTTCCATATGTGCTCTTTCTATTCATTGGGCTCCCTTCCCAATCTGCATCCATGAAGCCATGCAGCTTCAACTCATCCGACTATCTGTACCACAATCCATATCCCGATGTGCCCCTGAGATACCTTAGAACATGCTTGCCTGCCTTCCAAAAGAGCTTGGTAGGCTTAACCATAGCTTGTGAATGCTAGTTAAAAACATAGCATATGTCTGGTCATGTATTAACCAAATACATGAGAGAACCAACCAACTGTCGATAAACAGTGGCATCCACTACCTCTGTCGGTGTAGCATCCTCTTTCCTCCAACCACTAGGAAAAGGAGTGTCGATAGGCTTGCAGCCTTGCATGTTGAACTTCTCCAGTATCTCCCGGGCATACTTGCCTTGAGACACAAATAGTCCACCCTTCCGCTGCCAAATTTCCAATCCCAGGAAATAATGAAGGAGGCCCAAGTCCTTCATCTCAAACTCCTTTGCAAGATCTTCCTTGCATGAGTGTATCAATAGTTCATCACCTGTTAGTATCAAATCATCTACATAAAGTACAATGATCAACAACTTACCCTCCACCACAATCTGGTATAGGTTCGGATCCGCCTTACTCTTGGTGAATCCAAGTCTGGTGAAATAACTGTATATCCGTGTGTACCAAGAATGAGGTGCTTGTTTCAACCCATATAGTGCTCTTTTGAGCCAGCACACATGCGACTCGCTGCTGAAGATTTCGAATCCTTTAGGCTACTCTATGTACACCTCCTTCTCAATGACTCCATTGAGGAATGAAGTCTTCACATCCATTTGATGAATGTGCCAACCCATCTGCACTGAAAGAGCAAGGATGGTCCATATGGAAGAATACCTTGCTATAGGTGAAAAGGTTTCTTCATAGTCTATCCCCTTGATCTATGAGAAGCCCCAAGAAACAAATCTTTCCTTGTACTTCTCGATGCTCCAGTCAACAACTTGCTTCATTTTGTAGATCCATCTTGAACATACCAATGATTTCCCTTCCGGGCTTGGGAAAATCTCCCATGCACTGTTTCTAACAATCGAATCATACTCTTCCACCATGGCATCTACCCATGCGGGATCCTCCACAGCTTCCTCGAAAGAAGATGGTTCTATCATGATACACTTGCTCAACAGAGCCATTTATCCAGTAAATCGGTCAGGTGACTATCTCTGTCTGCATTGTGATGTAGGTGCTCCTACATTTTTCACTACATCAAGATTCAGTCACTCAGCTTCTGTAGTGCGCTTCCACCCTCTGATGTTTGGCACTGCATGAGTGGTTTCTTCCACTCCATGAACCTCCTCTTGTGGCTGATCCACATCCTGAGGCTCATCTTTAGTAACAAGTATCTCCTCATCTGCATGCAAGTGTAGCTCCCTCTCAAGCGACAACTTCATGGCTTTCTCCTCATGAAATTTGATATCCCGTCGCACAACAATCTTCCTACTGTCTGGAAAATACACATTATAGTTGTGGGGTGCTTCTGTGTACCCCACAAATATCCCAACCTCTGTGGTCGGATCCAGCTTCTTCCTGGCATCCTTTGTCACATGAATGTAAACAGTAAAGCCAAAAATTTTCAAATCAGAAATATCAGGCTTCTTACCATAAAACTCCTCTTTGGGTGTACTCATGCCAAGTACTCTATGAGGAAAAGGGTTTTGAACATAAACTGTAGTGTTGCATGCTTCATTCCACAAGTGTATGGGAAGGACCTAATCGTGCAACATTACCTGTGCAGCACCCACGATCGTTCTGTTCTTTCTCTCCGCGACCCCATTCTGTTGTGGGTTATGAGGTGCTATGAGTTCTCTTCGAATTTATTCTGTGCTGAAAAAGTCTTTGAATTCGCTAGAGATGAATTCACCACCAGTATCGATCCTTAGAGCTTTCACCTGCTTCCCCGACTCTTTCTCAACTAATGCCTTGAACTCACAAAACTTTGAGTATGTCTCGCTCTTCTTCTGCATGAAGAAGATCCAACACTTACAAGAAAAGTCATCAACAAATATCACATAATACATGTGCTTTGCTGTTGAAGCTACTGAGAAAGGTCCACACACGTCTGTGTGAATTCTCTCAAGGATCATCGTGGCACAACTATCCTTCTCATGAAAAGTGGTCTTCACAAATTTTCCTAAAGTACATCCCTTGCACTGATTTGACTGCAGAAGTGTACCCTTAGGAAGCCCGGTAGAAATCTGCTGCAAAATTTTCAAAGCGCCATGGTGAAGATGGCCCAATCTCCTGTGCCACAATTCGCCCTCATCCCAACTCACCACTGCTTCTGCTTTTCCTGCCATTGCTGCACAACCATCTACCTACAATTGATAAAGGTTCTTAACTCGAACCCCTATCCTCCGGGTTTCACGTGTTGTTTTACTACGTAGGAAAGCCTTTCCCTTGCTAAAGACAACATCATATCCCTTGTCTTCCAACATCACCACAGAGATCAGATTCTTCTTCAATCCTAGAACATGCATGACATCCTTCAATATGAAAGGTTTACCAGACTCCCTCTCAAATGAAATGGTCCTGATAGCAGTCACATTGCATCTACCATCATCGCCCATCTCGATGTGCACTCCAAGATCCTTTTCATCCAGATCACTAAAAATATCTTTGTCTCTGGTCATATGGAAAGACATGCCACTGTCAAGAAACCACACTGATCCTATCACACTTGAAACCAGGCATGCGATCAGTGAAAAATCCAGCTCAAACTGCTAGGCTAAGGCCTCTCCAACTGCAGATCTAGAAGCCTGCTTATTTTTCTTCTTCTGTGGACAATTAGTGGCGTAATGTCCATGTTGGTGATAGTGAAAGCACTTCACCTTGGACAAGTCCTGCTTCTTGCCTTTCGCACCAGATTGAGAAGCATTTTTCTTCCCCTTCCCTTTCCTTGCTTTGGCAGCCAAAGCGCAATTTTCTTCATCTTCATTCTTAGGAGTGAAGATAAATCCTAATGCCTTGCCATCTCTCGACCAGTCTCCCATCTGAGTTTCATATACCAATCAACGATGAGTCCTCTTCAGCTGCAATATTGGCTATTCAAGGAGAGCCAATCTCACAAGTATTCATCTGTCGTAGCCTCACCGCCCATTCATCCTTCACTATTGGATAAAATTAAGTGAGGTATTTTGGTATCTTTGCGCATTTCTCTGCTTACATTTTAGGCTTACATTTGCTCTTTGCATTTCCTTCTCTGAGTAGCCTGCTTTGAATAGTCGTCAAACTTACGTATAAGAATGGACTAGCTTTGCAAGTGGACACTATGATCTTCTTGCCAATAGAATCCTTCGACACTTTGCTACCTTCTTTTTCCATGCGTCAAGTGCGGCTGCATCGCTAGAAGCAGGCTTCGGAATATCAACATCTATGAACTCCTTCAACCCATTATCATCCAGCACCGCCTCCATCCTGTCCTTCCATGCTATGTAATTCAAGCTCCCATCAAGGGCATACTCCAATCGCAATCCGTTGAAAGATATTTCAATGAATGCTCAACTTTGACACCAAGAAAACACTGCAGCAAATTCGAATTCCACCAACACAAAACTCAACTTCTTCAATAATTTCAATCTCCTCTAATGATCAATATGGCTCCGATACCATGTATAAATTATATAACTTATGTGTTATATGTCCAATATTCTCCTGATATCACACTATTTTAAATTCATGCAAAATACAGAATCTATTCCACCATTGATCATTTGCGGAAATTAAATCAAGATTGCGATGCACACATGAAACAATACAAATTCACACACATTAACACAACTTTTTAATGGGAAAGACTGAAGCTGAAAACCCCAACTATCTGTATATAATATATTTCATAGAGATCATGTAACAATCCTCATACAAAGCTGATCATATCAAGCTCTGAAATTTAATACAATCTCTGCACTAATGGGACTAATCTTTTAAATCCCTTCTTTTTGATGTTTACCCCTACTAAAGCACTATTTGAGTCCTGTAAAACTAGTAACCTGAATGAATTTATAGTTAACAGTATTTCACTATTGCAGTCACTCATTGGCATCTCCCTTTGATGTTGATTGCAATCAATGCACCCTCTAGTCCTGACCCCATTTTCCACCTTTCTCTTTCACCTACCTCTCCACTGGTCTCCACTGAAACTGCCATGCACTGTAGTTAACTAATGTATTCTTCAGTTGATTAATGAGTTATTATTTAGTGAATTAATTAACTAGTTAATTCACACCACTCTCACTAGTGTATCAATCAGTTAGAATAGATACAACTAGCTCAACTGAGTCTAACTGAGTTAAACTGAATACAACTCCACCAAACTCTGTCACATGAGTTCTAACTAAAGTCTCCATGCATTAGCTCCAGTAAACCCTCAGGAATAGTGTAATTCCTTCTGTCAGCTGCTGTGCCACATCTGTGCACTTAACTGAAGTGCTCCAAGAGAATAAGATAATTTTTAGAATCCAAATATTATTAAGAGCTAATAATATTCAACATATCTACATTTAGATTGGAAATCAAAAAATAGATTCTGCCCAATATATCTAAAATAGAAGTCCATCTATTTTTCCAACTTGACCAACCATCCACAAATAGCATCCTGCAACTCATAGAATATGATCGACATGTCTAAAAATAGACATAGTCTAAAAATAGACTTTGCGCCAAAAATAACATGCAGGCCCACTTAGTGAAGGTGACTCTTTTCACTGAGCTCATCATCTTGTTGAATCTCAACACAGTGGATTGAGATACTCGTTTGAGCAAACCAATCTGAATTCTAGGCAATCTAGGTGGTTGTCTATGATTAGTGAGTTTGACTTCAAGATCAGGTACATTAAAAGAAAAGAGAACATGGTTGATGATGCTCTTAGAAGAAGAGTACAGGTAAATCACCTAGTATTTATGAGTTCATATGGGATAGATTTACAAGATCAGATCTTACAGGTAGAACAACAAGATGACATATACTAGTAGCTTAGTCACAGGTTACAACAATAGGGTACATGTGAACATGATGTGGACTATCATCTCACAACGAATGTTTTGGTTAGATTTAGGGGCAGGATCTATGTGTCAGACAACAGTGATCTCAACATGCTGATCTTACAGCAATTTCATGTTAAGTTGTAGCCAGGTCACTCAGGATATAAGAAGACATTGACAACAATTAAGAAGTTATACTATTGGCCTAATTTGAAGAAAGAGGTGGCAAATTTTGCGGTGAGATCTTTGGATTTTCAATAGCTAAAAGCAGAGTGTAAACACCCAGGTGGTTTATTGCACCCGATTCTGAATCCACTTTGGAAATGGGAGGTCATTTCCATGGACTTCATTACATATTTCTCTAGGAAATATAAACAACATGATTTTATCATGGTTGTGGTTGACAAGTTGACTAAGGTAGCTCACTTCCTTCTAGTGAAATCTACTCATTCAGCTAGTGAGGAAGCACATGTCTTCATCAGATATATAGTGAGATTGCGTGGTATTCCAAAGAATATCACATCAGAGAGAGATGCCAAGTTCACTTTGAGGTTCTGGAAATAGTTATTTGCAGGTTTGGGAACAAATTTTTCCTTCCATACAAATTATCATCCGTAGACAAATGGACATATGGAAAGATAAAGAGCTTCAACATGATTTTAGAATACATGTTGAGAATGTATGTTATGCATAAACAATGAAAGTGGGAAAATTATCTTCCACTGGTTAAGTTATCTTACAAAAATAGGTATCAGGAATCTTTGAGGATGATTCCATTTGAGTCACTTTACGAGCGAAGTTTTAATAATCCCATCAGTTGGAGTGATCTAGTTAATAGGGTATTGATAGGACTGGATATGCTAGTAGAGATGGAATAGTAGATGCGATTTATCAATAAGAATTCAAAGGTAGCACAGGACATGTAGAAGAGTTATGTAGATAAACACAAGGTATTTAAGGAATTTAAAGTTGGGGAATATGTGTAATTGTTCATCAATCCCAAGAATATATTTTTGAGGATTGGGTCATGTGTGAAGTTGGGACCTCAGTATTGTGGGCCTTTCAATATTCTTGAGAGGATTGGACTAGTAGCCTACCAAATTGCACTGCCTCTAAAGTGAAAGAAAATGATATTTTCCATGTTTCATTCTTTAAGAAGTATGTGAAATATGTTGATCATGTGATTAATTGGTCTGTATTGTAGGTGGAACACGAAGGTGAATTCCAGCTGAAACCTCAGTGCATTTTGTAGTGAAAGAATCTCATGCTCTAGAATCGAGCAATCGAGCAAGTTAAAGTGCAGTGGAAAAACTTTTGTCCCGATGAAGCTACATGGGAGATGAATGATCTTATGCGGGCTAGGTATCCTTCTCTATTCGTTGGTTGAATGTATATCTTTCGTTATATGTTTTGGTGTTGTGTTTTGGCTATGTATATGTATATGATATGTCTGTAAATACCACATCGAGTTGTGTTATAAAGCTCTAATAAGCGGTATGATGTTCATGATATGTTGGTTTTATTTTCAGTGGTATTATATGATGTAAATGTTGCATCGAAATGTGTTATTAATCTCCATGGGAAAAATGTGTTTTGTTAGTTTATATGTGTCATTGAATACCGAGGATGGTGTTACCCTAAGGGGGATGGTTCTGTAACAACCCTGGTTAAAAATCCATGTAATAAAGTTAATAAAGGAAAAAATAAGGCCAAGGTCATGGGACACGTATTCCAAGTTGAATGTCGGGAAAAAATATAGTGATGGGGATCACTGTTGATTAATTAATGACGATGTAAAATGGAAAATGCATTGGAAAAGGATTTGAAAAGGAAAAGAGGCATTAATTGGCATTTATTTATGAAAATAATGGAAAATAGGAGAAAAGGAAGGTGAAAGGTCACAAAATTTCATGTGAGGAAAATTGAAGGAAAATGAAGGAAAATTGAAGAAAATAGAGGCCTCAATGATAAAAAGGCTTATTAGGATCAGCTCATGTCTTTTGTTAGTTTAAAATTTTTCCATTTTTAGCTTGGATCTCTCTTATATTCTCTCTCTCTCTCTCTCTTACACTCTTGCACACTTAGAGAAATTTTGGAGCACATTGGATTTGGAGAAATAAGGCAAAGGAAAGTAGGAAAGCGCAAGGGGACAATGTGATCAACAAATACAACTGGATTGATTTTTAGGTATAGAGTTGCATGTATGGTTTCCTTTATATATTTGAAATGCATGGTTTATGCTTGTGGTTATTTGGTCATGATTTGTCATTTGCATCGAGGATTGTCTAGATTGACAGTGGTTTTTCCTAGCCTTGCCATTTCCTAGATAACCATGGAGTTGTAGTTTTTCCCTTTTATTTTTCATTGGTGCTCAGGTTCCTTATGGATGTGTTTTGAGTTTATTAGTTCTTGGATCCACTCTGGAAGCCATAGAAAAACTTGGGTTAAGTTACTTGTCATAGAAGCATTGGTTGGAAAAAATTTTTGGAGTGCTTGGTTGGTTGAGTTACTAGTCCTAGAGCATTGGTTGGATGAATGCCTTGGAGCCCTGCAACAATTGTGAGTTGAGTTACTAGTCCTAGAGTCAGGTTGGAACAAATGCTCTAAATACCTCGACAACTTTGGTAGAGACTGATCCGGTGATGGTTAGTGATGTACGACCATGAGGTGGAATCAATTGTTGAGGGTTGAGGTAGTTTTGCCTCTAGAATCCCTGGTTTGGTTTTTTTTTGGTTATTCCATGAGATCCCACATTCCTGCTTGGAATATGGGGTGGGGGTGATTGGCTGAAAGAGATATTTGTTCATCCCAATCTATGGTTAGGTGGTACGTGGAAGTCCCTGACTTTGTTTGATTTACATATGTTAATAAGAGCTCTTTTCCTCTTGTATATTATGAGTAAATGTGATTTTTATGATGTTGATTTTATGGCTATTCTATCAGTGTTATTATTCTAGTTATATGATGGTTATAAGCATGGTTACATGAAAAATTTAACTATGGATCTCATCATGTTTTTAATTGTAAATGAATGGCTATTGAATGCATGACCTAATAGATGTTAATGAAACTATTATGAGAGGTAATTAGACCTTCTTGGTGATTTTCAGATAAGTACCAAGCCCCTAAGTTTAAATACACATTCATGACCTGTAGATTACATGTTCTCAATGTGTTTGAACTTTTTTTTATCATGGTTAGGCCTTGCTAGTTAAGGTTCTTGTATAATTTTTGTATTGATGTCTTTTTCTTGGCGTCATTCATTGTTCTGGAAAGTTTTTTCAAGTTCTAGGAAGTGTTCTGAAGACTAGCCTTGAAAAATTGGCTCAGATATCGCAGCTGCAGGCACAAAACTGGGAGAAAAAGACTGCAACTACTCCCTTACATGCTTATGCATGCAACTGGAAGGTTACAATTGAATTTCTGCAGTGTTATGCCATCGTTTGGGAGTCGAGGTCATTGAAAAAAGGGTTTAACTTAGGGTTTGGTCACTTGGAAGGGTGGTTATCCCTTGGGGGTCCTATAGCACTTGAGGGAAGTCAGTAAATTTTTGGTTCATCGATTCCACTTCCTTAACAACACCTAGGAGGTTGAGTCATATCATAGTAACTCCTCTTCACATATTTACCTTGGTGGACTGGTGAACCTAGGTAAGTGCGGGAGGAATTGGTTACAAATTCCAGATTTGAAAGAAATACTATGATCTCAAGATGATTATAATATTCCCCCTGAACCTCCCTCATAAGTTTTCCTTTGTGAAGCACCATCAAAATAAGATGATGGAATATTCTTATTTATTGCCACTTCACCTTGTCTATCAGGGATATTTTTTCATTTACCTTTGGATATACATTTAAATATTAATGGTATGGATAATGCATTTTAGGGGGAGTGTATCTTTCACTTAAAATAGATTTATATTCTTGGAAATGTTTCTCCCTAGGCTATGCAAAGAGGTAGGGAGAGTGCATCTTTAGATTCTTAGAAAAACCATTCCCCAAGATTTGTAGGGAGGTAGTGCTATGCATTTGAGGGGGGTTGTCTCTTTCTATTTGAATAGCTTTAGATTCCTGGAAAGCCTACTCCCTAGGATATGTAGAGAGGTAGTGCTTTAATATTGGAAGTTTCCTTTTTGTTGAACTAGGATATAAATTCCTCTTTGACACTTCCTCCTTTATAGACATTCTTAATCCCAAATTAACTTTTCACTTCTTTTCATACCTCCTTGAAGTATGGACATTTTAGTACGAGGAGAGAAATAGTTTTTTCTACTTGATGACATTAACAAAGGCATATTAACCTATGAAATTCCTCTTTTGAAAAACACTCCATCTAAAAGCTTAATAAGATGCATCCCAAAAATAATATGAGATTAATTTTTTTATGGCTCCTCTCCAACCTATTATGGGGGAGATGTTATACTTAGATGTTAAATGAAAAAATAGTATAAAAAATCATAATTTCGACTCGATTAAAAAGATAATAATAAAATGTAAAAGTAATAAAAGTTACATTCAAAATAATAAAATAATACTTTAATTAACAAATTCAAAAATAATAATTAAAAATAGATCTTTGAATGTTAATAATAAATAAAATACTTTGATTTCCACCATAATTTTACATTAACTTAAAAAAAAAGATTTGAAACCAAAAGATTTCTAATTTCATTTATAATTACTTTCTATTTTATAGCATGAGGGAGGTGTGTAATTTCTTCACTACTTTATATAAAGAAATATAATGAAATTAAAATTAAATCATTTATTATATTTTTAGTTTCTATTGTATGAGAGATCTATAATTTATTCAACTTAATACAGAGTTGATATCTGGCATTTAAAACATATTATAAAAAAAATTCAATGTGGGCTATAAATAAAATATTTCAAACTCATGTTAAGTAAAATATTTCATTATCTCCCCCACTTAGGATGATCATCCATACAAACAATGGATTCTAGCAACAACATGTACAATCCACCTCTCCCTCATCCTTTGAGCATGGGATAGATGGTATGGTTTCACAACATGAGAGACATGGGGACTATAGTGCAGGGAACATCAGTCACTTATCTACTCCCACTACAAGGAAAAGACCCTCTAACGAATGTTTTTGAGGAACCCCTTATAAAAATACCCCAGACATCTGTTTGTAGTGGAGGTTACTAGAGGAAGTTGGTGGGTGGAGGTTTTCACAGATGTTTTTCTTTAGGTGTGTTTATCATCCTAGACTGCACTAGTGTGTTCAACTAGAGAAAGCATCGGTGTGCACAAAAAATTGACACACCGGGATCCCATTGGCTCAGTACAATCCCGCCCAGTGCATCTTATTATTGTAGCGCACTAGTTATTTATAAATCTTCTGCATCTGTGTGTCCTAAGAACTCGTGCCAAAACTAAAACAACCAGATGTGGTTTTAAGAAACCGCCCCAGTGTGCCTATAAAACCAGTGCACTAGAGCAGGGTTAAATAAAAAAAAAATTATGGCAAAAAATCTGCATTTTTTACTTTTCAGTGCTCTAGAGATCTCAAGCACTAGTGCAAATATACCTTGTGTGAGGCACCCTGCCATCGGTGCTCCCATTGCACGCACTGTTGTTGTCCATTGCGCACCATCTCAATTTTAAATTTTGCAAAATGGTGGGAAATTTTAGTTTTGAAAATTCTATAGAAAATATGCCTCCTCGATGACCAAATGTACAGGTATTTTCCTTGTTTTTCCATAATTAAACCTTTTAGCATATTAGTTATATAAAATAGCTTAAAATTCACCTTCTTTAAAAAAACAAATTTCCCGCGCGGTGCACTTCAGTCGTTTGGCTCACACTGGTTCGCAGTGTTGCCTGTAAATTTACAGGCCGCACCGCGACTGGTGCTAATGATATCTGCACCAATTCTGGGGCGGTATCGAAACGACGCACCATGATTTTTTAAAATTTAAAAAAAGTGCGATGTGGTCAGTCACCTAAGCCACACCATTGACCCTATCGAATAGCGAGAATGCAGTGTGTCGACAGACATATTTTCCCCGGGGCGGGTAATTTTTTCAGCGCACTCCATTCTGACAATTCGACATGATCAACTATGCGGCCTGGTAAAAGATTTCACTGTTGACTATGTAGTGATGTTATGAGGGTAGAGCGTTGACCAAACTATATGCCCCGGGGCATATAGTTTGGTTAGCGCACCACCCTCCCAATGTTAGTCCATAGTCAACGGTGCGGTTTGTTATACCATCGCACCGTTGAATTTGGAACAATGCCAAGAGGGCAGTGTGCTGAAAATTTGCAGGGGCACTACCTCCAATGCGCTGTAAATTTTCTGGTTCACCACCTCCGGTGCGTGAAAAAAAAGACGCATCATTACTGGTTCATGCCAATTCTTGTGGCACACCATTTTTAAAAATAAAATAAAATAAAATTATATATGTATATTCCTAAATACATGTCTCATTTAATAAATTTTTTTTATTTAATATGTAAATCATTCAATGAAGTGAAAGGAGAGAAGAGAGGGAACAACAACAATAGCAGCCAGACAAGTATAACATGGTTCGCCAGTGGGAGGAACGAGAGAGGGAGAGAGATGCATACCCTTGCCCTATTACAGCAGCTACCTAGGGGCTCCTAAGGCAGGTAGGCCTCCTCAAGTTCTATGAGGAGGCTACATCCCTAAAGGGCCATGGTGTGATTTTGTGACATCTTATCCGCAGGTGGAATGCCCACTTACAAGATTTCCAGCTTGGTCATAACCAGTGGTATGTTCCCACTGAGGAGGACATCTATTTCATTACTGGCCTATCGAGGATAGGGGTGGATTTTCCCTCGCCCCCAAAGGTTCTAGTTTGCAATGAAGCAGGGAGTCAGTTGGTGTACTCCCAGAGATACATTAACACGGATATATTGTCTCCTTCAGATTTTTAGGTCTCCAGAGGTCAGTTAGGTATTGCTTCATTTGGTAGTGAGGAGGTGAGGTGCCTCTCACTTCTGATTTCGACCATTTCACACAACACCAACGACGGGAAACAAATTAGTTGCCCGCTTCTATTTTATGTTGATTCTTTTGTATAGGATCCATGACTTGTGAGGTGGTCTACCATCTTTTTGCAACAGTTCTGTATAGCTTTAGATAGATGTCGTAATCATGCACAAGGGAGGGTAAAGTTCCCTTTTGCTTCAGAGCTATTTTGTTTACTTTTTGAGAGGATCCCAGAGATGAGGTCTACCTTTTTTCGGTAGCCTTGTAGGCTGATGCTGCATGTACGGATGCACATGTGGGGACATATGATACACAAGAGGGGAAAGACTAAATTTTCTACAAGGATATTGCATGATACACTAGATTTTCTAGCCAGTGTTGATGAGCATACATTCATTATGGTCCCTTGTACTTATGTTGGTTTGGATTGGAAAGGGTGTGCCAACATCCTCTTCAGAGATGATGAGCCACCGGATGATAGAGGTAATATTACTATTTTATTTAAATTTGTTCTAAGATGTTCTTTAACTTGTTTTTATTAAATTGTTTAATGAAATTGTATAATTATTGTTGTGTACTTATATATATTTTGCAGACATTGGGTCTTTTGATGGCGATGAGATTTCAGCGCCACCAAATGACATAGATGTGGATCCTGATGACAATCAGGATATGGCAGATGTCGAGGATCATGAGGCTGGTGCAGAAATACCATCTCCTCATGGTGCATCAGTACTGCCTTTTTCTAGGCGTAGGCTTGACAGTAAATTGAGGATGGAGTTGGGCGACCAACTCTGTGCATTGGTTGTTGAGGTGGGAGTCAGCCCCGCCACTATGAGAGATATACAAGCCGATGATAGGCTGGTACAGATGTGGAGAGGCATGCTGCATGACATGTTCAGCCTGATGTGGCATGTCGTAGGAGCTATGATCGTAGTTACGTGGTTGAGGAGGGCCCTTCGATGTTATAGGCATGGTCGAGATGAAACACGTCGACAGTTTGCAAGTAGCAATGCATAATCTGATTATCACGATCAAGGGAGCGATAATTGTTCACCTCGTGTCATGCCAGATGAGCATCCTACAGCATCGACTAGCAGTCATGATGGAGAGAAGGCTAGACCATCGGCCATGTCAAGTTAGCAGCCTGCAACATCCAACAATACTCATGATCATGAGCAGGATGGACCATTGACCATGTCGAGTCATCACGATGAGCAACCGACAGTTGATCCTAATCAGCATGAGGCACCAGTACCAAATCAGTAGGCACCTGATGATCGACATGTATCTAAGCTTGTCGAGGCTGCACCATTGATTGAGTGGGCCTCGACTAGTACTGCTATTGATGATGTACCACCAGCTACTATTATATATATATATATCTATATATATATATATATATATATATATATATATATATATATATGGTCCATGTATTTTATGTTCATGTTGCAGTTGTACTTAATTTACATGTTGGTGATCATCATGATGTATATATTGTTAGGTAATGTTAGATATGTTCATTTAATGTGCAGCTTGCAGATAGATGTGTATGTGATAGCAGTTATTTCACATGAGATGTATATTTTATGTTTGTGTTGTGATGATGTTATACAATGCTAATTGTGTTTTGTTAGATGATCATGATCACAATGATGTTAGTGAATTTGAATGTGTTTTTTAGTCGAATATGATGTTTGTACGATGGTTATCATGATCGTGATATTTATTTAATTTAATATTTAAGGATCATGATGTTTATTAAATATTATATCGTGATTGTAATTGAAATTTTAATTTTAATTGTACGTAAAATTGTATTTGTATTTGTAATTTTAATTTTAATTGTAATTGTAATTTTAATTGTAATTGTATGTAAATATTTGTAAAATTTTAATTGTAATATTGTGAAATGATTGTAATTGTAATTTCAATTGTATTTGTATATATGTAAAATTCTAAAATTATAATTGTAATGGTATATATGTAAAATTGTAAAATTGTAATTATAATTGTAAATAATATGTAAAATTCTAAAACTGTAATTGTACGTGAAATTGTAAAATTGTAATTGTAATTGTAATTGTATGTAAAATTCTAAAATTGTAATTGTAATTGTATGTGAAATTGTAAAATTGTAATTGTAATTATAATTGTGATTGTAATTTTAATTGTATGTAAAATATTTGTAAAATTTTGATTGTATTAATGTTAAAATTTTAATTTTACTAATGTGAAATTATTTTATTAAAATTTTTAAATTTGTAAATTTGTAAAATTTTAAATAATTGTAAAATAATAAATCTAGAATAATATGAATTTTTGTAACATAATAAAGTTTAGAAAATAATGAAAATAAATTCATATACTTTAGAATAAAGTTTAGAAAATAATGAAAATAAATTCATATACTTCAGAATTATCATTATTTTATTATGATCTTACATACAAAAAAAAAATAGAACTTTATACAATACATCATTGTTTTTGAGATCAACATAATTGCAAATTATCAAGTGAAATATTGATTTTAACATTAACAAGACGAAAATTGCCAATTAATTCAAAATACATATTTAATGTTTCGAAAAAAAGAGTCAGCTTATAAGTTGTAAGGTAGTTAAGTCCTCTTCTTTATAAAAACCCATCTTAAAAAGTATAAATATTGATGAAATGACACATGTACCATATCACTCTCGGTTCTCATGATCACCCTCATTATCTTCCAACTCGCATGGCATGAGAACACTATTGTTCTTAAAAATATGTTTTGATCTAGGGTCATGTCTCAATATGAACCACTAATCCCTACCCAACAAATTTGGGTAAAAAAACACTTGGTTGCAGTGTTTGGGGAACACATAGGGCTCCTTAGCTTCATCCCACATCTTTCTAGAGTTGATACATATCAGCCTACTATCACGATCTTCCTTTACATTATTCCGACCAAAGGTGTCCCACCACTTGTACCTAAAAATAACACATAAATTCAATTCGATAATGAAAATATAAATAAAATATGAAGTAAATATTAAGTCTCGAGATGGATAGGGAGAAATCCGCGATGGACTTTGAGAAATATTATGGAACGAGCTTGATTTTTAAGAATTGTCCATTCGATATAATTATGATATTTTCTCCCTACATTTGAGCAAAATCAACAATAAATTTTAGCGCATACACCTAAAAGTAATTCAGTGCCTTAGAAATGGACTTATTGTTATCGGTGCTTATGTACAGATAACCGCACCAGTATTGTTTTAGTAACTACACATTGGTTTTGTATTATTAAATGATGCACCGGTCCGATGTTATTAATTTATGCACTGATGACGAAAAGTCACAAATAAAAAAAGCACAACTTTTTTTTTTTTAAGTGAAAAAAAGAGGTAAATTGAAAAATGGGTAGAAAAATATTTTCGAAAATCTAATTTCATAAAACAATTCTTTAAATACTAAACAGTTCTCATTATTTCACTATTTTGCAAAAAAATTCAGCCAAAGATTTGCACAAGACATACCTGGAGCAAGGGAGCATGAGAGCACTATGGAGCAGCGAAATACTTTCGGACAAAACTATTCAAACAATCAGAATTCCAAACCTCTAGTGATTCAAACCCTATAACATATAATTTCAAACGATCTCATAATATTATTATTTTTTTAACATTTTCTACAGTATTTTTTACGCAATAAGTAAAAAAATTCAATTTTTTCATTTTCAGAAAAAAAATAAAAAATAAAATAAAAGATAAAAAAATAAAAAAAATAAAAAAATAAAAAAATCCATTTTTACCCTAAACCCTTTATTCTTTTTATTTCTGCCCTTGATTCTTCTTGTTTATGTGATTTTAGAATTAGGGCTTTTCATTTTAGATTTATAAGGTTTGTATTGCTATATATATATATATATATATATATAGGCCTATGACATCCAACCCACGAGACAACTTGCATGGTCAGATCCCAAGCCATGTCGGTCGTTGCGTGAATTTAAATAAACACATAATTCTTTTAATCGGTGCACCCTGCGTAATCTAGTGCATTGGTGCACTGTCTTATCCCAACAGACCGTGAACGTATTGTTTGAGAAAAAATTTAAAACATTTTTTTTTTAATCCGAGCGCCATATGTAAAATAGGGCACCGATGTGCTATTTCATTATAGCGCACTGCTCATGTATTGTTTGGAAGAAACAATTTTTTATTTTGTGTTAATTGGTGCACTATGTAACATATAACGCACTGGGTCTCCTAGTTGACAGAGAGCATTGTACTGTGGTCCCTTATTTGCAAGGGGCGTTTATAAGAAAAGGTCACACCGCCCCTTGCACGACACCATATGCTACAAAAACTAACACTAAACAATTTTTATTATTTTTCTGTGTTAATTGGCGCGGTGGTTACCATGTAATGCACCAATGCTCCTTGTTGACATAGAGCATTGTACGGTGTTTTATACTATTTGGGTGGTGCGTTTATAAGACCACGACGCATCGACGTCAGTGCATACACCATAAAAGCGCACTGGTTTCTTGATATTTTTTTTTAACCTGAAAATTTGACAATTTATTTATAAAATATATTAATGAATGATATGGTACAGGTTTCATATTGATAAAGAAATGGCTGAAAAGATATCAAGTAACCAAAATATTGATAACACATCAAGAAAAGAAAAAAATGCAAGTTCTTTGTAAATTATTTACAAAAAATATTATTTTTGAAGTATATGTAGGTTTAACTAATATGTATTGTTTACTATGTATCATGCAGAGCCACAAAATGAAAAATCTCGATAAGATTATTTCTGATATAGGACTAGAAGAGCATAAAATCTTGATGGAAAAATTGCAAAAGAATGAATCATGTGAATGAAAAAATACTATTGATCCAATATGCGTTTCTTTTTTTAATTTTCATTAATAATATACTTAAAATTATTAGATAACATGTTTCAAACAATCTATTAATTTTCATTTGTTTAATGTTCTACAAGGACCAACAACTCAGAAAAGGAATGTTGTTCTAAGAAAAGAAAAAAATAGAACATGCAAATGAAAATAAATTGCTCCTTAGCTCATCTGGAGTGGTGTTGGAGGTTAACGAAAGTGGGAAAAAAATTTACAAAACTTTGAGGGATCTATTGGAATGAATGTATAGATGTTCTTTCCACTTACAGTACAAAAGCAATCCAATGATTCCAAGAACCAAATTTTATTTAAACTACATGAAGAGTTTCCAAAGAATTGGTCAATGAGACATATCAAAATTTTAATAGCAAAAATGTACAACAACAAAAAAAGGATTGAAAAAGTAATATTTCTAGAATGAGTGCTTCTCAAAGAAAAAAATTTGATGAACTTAAACAGAAAGAAGGTAGAGCGATGTCATGCATTTTAAATTCCTTAGATGACTCTATTTTTTCTAAAATCACTATTGCTAAATCATTATGGGATATACTTAAGGTTGCTTATCAAGGAAATGATAAGGTAAAAATGGTAAAATTACATACTCTCAAAACACAATTTGAAACACTTAAAATAACTGAATCAGATATAGTTGATCAGTTCGTGACTAAATTTATGGGTGTTGTTAATCAGCTTCGAATGAATGGTGAAGAACTTGAGGACCAAATAATTGTTGAAAAAATTCCTAGATGTTTTCCTAAAAAATTTGACATGATAGTTACTATTTGTGAGTCGAGAGAATTAACAAAATTATCTGTGGAAGAATTAACTGGTTCTTTGTTGGCTCATGAAGCAAGAATTAATTTAGATGTCAGTACTTTAGAGCATACTTTCAAATCTAAAGCTTCTATAGATAGAGGAAGAGGCTGAGGTTTTCGTGGAAGGAGAGGAAGAGGTAGAGGACAGCCTCAGTCTGATGATAGATCACACGTAACTCAAACACATTTAGAGTAGTCTTAAAATGATCATGGCCATAGGTGGGTAGATAAATAAAAAATTCAATGTAACTATTGCAAAAAAATATGGCCATTATAAGTCTGAATGTCGAAAATTACAGTATGTTTTAAGTAAAAACAAAGCCAATATCACAAACACTGAATGTGAAACATCAGATGCTTTATTTTTGGCATGCCAAGTGACTGTGCAAGTACCTAATAAAGATGTTTGGTGGGTAGATAGAGGATGTAGTAATCATATGACTGGTCATAGTGATTTGTTTTCACATCTTGATACATCTTTTGGTTCATCTATTGGTTTGGGTGATGATCACCAGGTTAAAGCTTTAGGAAAGGGTGTTGTACCTATCTTAACCAAACAAAATGTTGTGAAGAATATCTATGATGTTTATTATGTTCCCAATTTCAAGCATAATTTGTTAAGTGTTGGTTAGTTAGATGCACATGGTTATGATGTCAGCTTTCACAACACTACTTGCATGATTTCTGATAAACATAAGTCTCTTGTTGCAAAGATTTCTATGACAAAGAACATGTTGTATCAATTAAAGTTGAAAAGTAAGAAGTTTTATGCACATTATGTTTCAACGCCAGCTGAATCTAACCTATGGCATTTGCGATATGGTCATTTACCTATCAAAAGTATGAGTTTGTTGCAAAGATAGTTTATGGTGAAAGGTTTGCCTGCTTTTTATGATCATATCTCTTGACGTACAAGTTGTATAATGGGTAAACATAAGCGAGATAGTTTTTCTTCAGGCTCTAATAGATCCAAAGAAAAATTATATTTAGTGCATAAAATTTTTTTTGGTCCACTGCAAGAAAAATCAGTTGCAGGAAGTCTCTATTTTCTTACTTTTATTGATGATTTTAGCAGAAAGATTTGGGTGTATTTCATCAAATAAAAATTTGAAACATTTTCCAAGTTTAAGGAGTTCAAAGACGAGGTTGAAAAATAGAGTGGCAAGTTTATTTAAGTTATGAGGTATGATAAAGGATGTGAGTATGAATCTAATTAATTCATTGATTTTTGCAAACAACATCGTATTAAAAAACAAATGAAAACTAGTTATACTCTGCAGCAGAATGGAGTCGTGGGAAGAAAGAATCAGAAAATTATGAATATGGCTCGAAGTTTGCTCAAAACATGAAATTTTTTTAAAGATTTATGGGCTGAAGCAGTTTCATTTTAAATATATATTTTGAATAGATCGCCAACTACCAGTGTTCAAATTTTTGTACCTGAAGAAGCATGGAGTGGACAAAAGGTAATGGTTTCATACTTTCGTGTATTTGGTTGTATTGCTTTCACTCATGTTCTAGAAAAATTGAGAAAAAAACTTGATCATAGGAGTGAAAAGTATATCTTTATAGGATATAGTGATCAATCTAAGGCATACAAAGTGTTTAATTCTATAAAGAAGTTTGTCGTAAGTTGAGATGTGAAATTTCTGGAAGAGAAGTATTGGAATGAAATGGAGAACAATACTTTTCCTAATCCTTTTATTCTGTTAGACGAACATCAAGCACCTACAACAGCCACTCCAAGATTACAGGTTCAATACAAAACTAGTAGTAGTTCATCCAGCAGTAGCAGTTCATCATCTTTTAAGTCTGATTCTAATAATCCTAAAATGAGAAACTTAAGTGATATTTATGCACAAGACGATGTTTATGATATTGTAATTTTACATTTCTTTCATTTCAACCTAATTGTTTTGAAAAGGATATAAAGGACAAATAATGGGTAGATGCAATGAATAATGAAATCAATGTTATTGAAAGAAATCAAACTTGGGATTTGGTTGATTTACTTGATGATAAAAATTATATAGGTGTCAAATGGGTTTTTAAAAAAAATTTAAATGAGAGAGGTGAAGTTGATAAGCACAAAGCAAGATTAGTTGCCAAAGGTTTTTCTCAGCAACCTGGCATAGATTATGGTGAAACATTTTCACCTGTAGCAAGAATTGATATTGTTCGATTTGTAATAGCTATTGGAGCACAAAACAAGCGGCCGATTTACCAAATGGATGTAAAGTTCGCTTTTTTTAATGGTGTTTTGAATGAAGAAGTGTATGTTGATCATGCACCTAGTTTTGAAATAAAAAAATAAGGTGTACAGGTTGAAGAAAGAATTGTATGGCTTAAAGCAACCTCCAAGAGCTTGGTACAGCCGAATAGACCATTACTTGTTGAATAATGGTTTCAAAAGGAGCAACAATGAGCCCACTTTGTATATCAAGAATGACCATCAAGGTAATATTTTCATACTGTGTCTTTATGTTGATGACATAATTTATACTGGTAACATGCACTTAGATGAATTTAAAGATGCAATAGAAAATTAATTTGAAATGACAGATCTTGGATTAATGAGATAATTCTTAGGTATAGAAGTTAAACAAACGCACAATGGTATGTTTATGAGTCAACAGAAGTATGTTACTGAAATTTTGAAATTTTTTAAGATGGACAGGTGTAAACCAACTGATACTCCTATTGAAGTTGGTACAAAGTTAAGTAAATATTATGGGGTATTAGTGTTAATTAGACTTTGTATAAGAAACTTGCTGGTAGTATTATGTATCTTACTGCTACTAGGCCTGATATAACATTTACTGTTAGTTATATTTCCAGGTTTATGGAATCTCCTAAATACTGTCATTGGAAAGTTGGAAAAAGGGTGTTAAGATACATTGCAGGTACATCTACTTATGGTTTATTGTATGCAACCTCTACATACAATAAGATTTTTGGTTATAAAGATAGTGATTATGCAGGTTGTATTGATGATCAAAAAAGCACTTCTGGCTATTATTTTATATTTGGCAAAAACTTGATCTCGTGGTCATCAAAAAGCAGCCCATACTTGCCTTATATTCAACATAGGCTGATTACGTTGCAGCAAATTCAACATCATGTCAAGCAGTGTGGCTAAAGAGACTTCTCTCTAACTTTGGATATACATAAAATGAACCTATTTCAATTCTTTATGAAAACACTTCCTCAATTTTCTTGTCGAAGAAAAATGTCTTTCATCAAAAGAGAAAACATATCAACACTCATTTTCACTTCATTCATGAACTCGTAAAAAAAGATGATATTGTTCTCAAATTTTGTGAATTAAAGGAACAATTAGCGGATATCTTCACCAAACCCCTAGGAAAAGTTAATTTTGAATTTCAATGTTAAAATTTAGGAATAAAACAATGTAACCCTCAAAATCAAGGGGGGGTGTTAAATATTTAGTTTAGGACTAGCTCAAATATTTAGTTAGTAATCAGTTTCCAATTCAGTTTGCAATTCAGTTTCTGCTATAATTGTCCGACTGCATGTATATATATTTGGCATTAATAAATCTAGAGTGTGTGTTCTTTCAGCAAATTGGTTTTTGTATTCTTCTCTCCTTTTTCAAATTCAACATAAATAAATATCTAAAAAACTATGAGAATACCTTTACTGTGAGTGTGAATATTAAATTGGCTCGAGTGATAAAAGCATGCATCCAAATTTTGAGCGTGCAGTTGCATTGAATGAAGTGATGTAGAATTTCGATGACAACTTTCGTATGTTGTAGGTTCCATGGAAGTATCAATGTAACTAGTGGCCAAAGTAACCCCGGCAACTATTCAAAGTACTTTGAGAAGGGATTTAAATCCCATCCATAAGTACGTGGCTTCAAAACACAGATAAATTGATAGAATGGAGGAAATAATTGCTACACCAACGCATCCAGAAATTTAAAGACATCAAGAAGAATAGAATTCATGTCACTATTAACATATCGGAACTCCTAACGCCTCTCGCTCTATATTTTATTTTATATTGGTTAAGACTTGGGAGTTGTTACTGCATGAAACCCTAACGAACTCATGAATCAGTTTCTTAACAACCAATCGATTCAAAAGGCATGGTAACCAAATGATAATTAGTAATATTCCAGGAGCGTCAAAGGGATATTACATACTCCCCCACTTAAAGAGAACACAACTTATTCATGATATGAAAATATAAAAAATGCAAAAGGGGGTCCTTCCCCTTCACAATGGAACACTAATGCTTTCATTAATATTCATTAGCATTTATAGCTACTAAAATGTGTAAATTCAACTTTCCGTCACTTTATCCATTATTCAGATTCATAAAAACAAATTAGATTCTTTATACTAACTTACGATTAGATGCCGATTAATCTTGGAATTCATGGTCACTTTTACACAAGCGCTCTAATGGTTTAAAAAAACAACAATAAGCACTATGTAATATATGATCAACAAATCCATATTAATCATATTAGTCATAAAATTTTCAGTGAAATGAACTATGTTTAACTCTAAATTATTTATGCAACGTCAAGTGAATTCTTAATCACAGTACTTCTACAAGTACTTAAAAAGCACCAATACTCCAGTCATAAAAATTATAAATAATTGCACCACATGCACACTGTCTTTGCTCCCACTAAAGACATCCACACAGTACTTCAAAAAGCACTCAGAGAGCACCTAGCTCTCTAATCATACAAATGGTCAATCAATGCACCATGTGCATATTTTCCTAGCCCCTACTAAGACATTCAAAATAATAGTAATAAAATAAAGGAATTTATACTTGCAATAATTCATTTTCGAGTGCTAGGCTCCTTTCCTCTCAATATGCACATAAAATATTTACACAATCATATAATTTTTTTTTATTTTTTTTAATACAACAGATAATTGATTAATTAACTTGTTCAGCTATGAGAACGATAATGATAAAAAAATAATTTCTCCTCCAAACCCATGGGAATTGGTTTTAGCAACCAAATCAAGTAATTTTCGTATCTAGATAGTTTTTTTTGTTTACAGAGACCATCCCAGGTCTAGTCTGGAATTCCACTAGAAAACCAGGTCAAGAATTCCAATGACCATAGAAGGTCCAATATAAGATTGCTCTTGGCAGCATCCTACCTATTCCTCTGACAACATCCTGTCTATGAGGAATTTTGGGCCTCCTCCAAGAGGCTCGAAAATCAATAGAGTTTCTTCAGGTTTTTCCCCTCTTCACCATCTTGGCCAAATCTTTTCCTTTATTGAGACCATCTATCTTTAGGGAGAGGAAATTCGGGCAGGTAAATGCCATCAACCTGAAATGTTAAATTTCTCTTTTAGCATTTTTTCCCACATTAATTTACTTAATGAAACATATGCACATTATACATAAGGAAAAAGAAAATTTATGTACATTATACATCATACTTGGCCATCAACATGGGTCTAATGATGTCTAGATTAACAGGGAACATGACTAACATACATGTGCTATACATTATTATTTTCCAATAACACAATCATGCACATCATAACATTATACTCTATCATTTATGGTTGCAATTGACATTGCAATGTTTTACTTTCATAGGTTTTATTGTTTCCATTAAGCTACCCATGCTTAATATCATCAACAACGGTAGTCATAAATATGCATTAATTATTTTAGTTTCCCGCATACAATGTTGTAATGCATAAAAATATATATAAATATTCATTAATGTCTATAGGTCAATAATGATTAGGGTAACATTCCAAACATTTCCAATACCCGTAGTGTTCTGTTACCAATAGACTGATACATGAAGTAATTACCATAATCACTTGTCCACAACTAGCAATAAGATTTAATCAAAACAAATTCAGGCATATAAGTTTTATTAGTTAGTCATGCAACACTAACTAATAAATGCTACTAATCATCTTAATGCAGCCATGGCATGACTCATTCAGCAACTAGCCATTATAGTCAAGTCTCACTACTTGACTTGTTATGTATTTTTAACATCTAAAAGGCTTCATTCAATTTCATTTAAAAACACTCTATCATCCACTTCAAGGACTTTCCCCATCTTTTGCATTCATGCCTTAGTTTCACACACCATCACTATACACATTTGTTTTTTTCAAGTAGTGCATGGTAACTTTAGTTATGCCCATTAAATACATCAGTAACCTGTCATATACGAAAATGTTAATAGTCAACTCTCACTTTCACTAGTGAGTACACAGGTTGTTCATAAGTGAAACAAAGGTTTTATTGTCTTTTATCCTCGACAGGATTCCAATGTTGTGAAAACTCATTTTGCAGCAGAATTTATTACTTATTACTATTCAATGTAGTTATAAACATGAATCACACATCGCATGTCAAAAGTAAAATAATACATATATAAATCAATATGTAGATTTCTAGAATCGAACCTTAACTGATGTCTGTTAGTAGAATAGCTTAATTTATTTTTGCTTAACAAATCGCAAAGGCAGTAGTGTGGGAACCTTTAGCTCTGATACCACTTGTCACATACCCCGATATCCTCACATGGAGATGCAAGGAGTTAGAAATTTTTTATACAAATTACCCACGAGTAACTATCCAAATCACTATTAAAAATTCCTCACTAATCATTAGATATAATACTCATCAGTTCATAGTGTAACATTAGTAGAAGAATAGTAAGTTGCTTAACCATTAACAACCACTGTTGTTGTATAGTAACATAAAACTGTATGATGTAACCTTGCATTCATTCCATTATTGTTGTAGCCATCACATACTTGAAATTATGAACATCGCAACAAGAAAGGAATCAACATCATCAATCTGAAACAGTAATCAATCGTGCATCATTGAACTTCAATATACCCTGGAAATCCCATAGGGTGAAAATAAGAAAACAATTTATTTTATTATTAAACACTTGTGAGGGTGTTCACCCCTCACTCAAAGGCTTATAAGGGAGACCATCCCTTAACCATTTTTATAAATCTTATAAGGAAATATACAAATATCTAGCTTAAATCCATTACAATAATTATGATAGAATTTGTCCACTAATCTTCATATCTTCATATCTTGGTGCATGGATGTACCTACAATGGACCATCCTATAACTAACACTCATCTACATGAACCATTAATTATTTAACTGCCACCATGTTAATCATAATATTTCCTTTACACAAGTCACCATCATTTTCTGCTAATGTTATCTTCAACATACATTGGTGTGAGGATTCATAAAGTATTAATCAACACATTCACAAATTTATACTAGTTATGCTTCTCCGTCTATTCATGTAGAGTCATGACATGCAAGCATAATATCACGACATGTTTCCTTTAACAACATTGTGTATGCACTAGTTATAAGCATGTAGGCATCAAATCATGTCTATAAAATATTAACTAATATTTCCCTCACATAAGCACACATTCTTGCAATACAAATCGCTACAACTGTCTAGACATTTCTTTAAAATAAACTAATATATAAGTTGCAATCCTTGTATATGCAAATTACATAAAGTTAATCAAAATAACTAACCCTTAATCTAATACTTTTGATGCATGTAAAGAAAGTTGACTCAACAAAGGTTGTTCCCATGTATGCAAATGCATATAGTTTCCAAAAGAGTCTTCCCAAAGGAATTCTTAACACAACGGAGCATGCAAACACATGTTTTCTTTTCTGTAAAACTAATGAATAAAGCAAGATAATACAAGTATTGCATGCATGTGCATGATCTTATTCCAAAAGAGACTAACATAATAGTTATGATAGCATAAAGTACTCACATATAATTCTTCCTAAAGAAACATTATAACTCAATATTTCTTCTATCCATGCAAAGAACATATCTCTATAACACAATGGCTATTATTTTTGCATGATAGAGCTTATCACAATATCTCTTCTTTAATGAATTCACAACATATTCCCTTCTTTAGAATTCTACCATCATTTAGTTATTATTTTCAAGTAAACAAATACTTACTTCTCTTCGAAAAGAAGCTAATATAACCTAGTTTCTTTGTCTTTCTACATGTAGTTTCTCGTGCTTCCCTTTCAAGAAAATATGGTAGATAACCTTCTTTTATGCATAAAACTGTGAAACAATAAAAATATTAGCTTAACCTTGTGTACACCTAAATCAAGAAATTGACACAATTTATCTAGCCATGCAATCTTTTCAAGAAGTTATTCTTTTCAAGAAATCTATAAATCATATTCCTTTTTCCAGGAATTTAGCACCAAACATGTTCCTTCCAATGAATCAAGAAAATAGACATTAGTATTCTCTTCACGAAAAAGCTAAATCAAATAAGAGCATGTTATTTTCAAGAAAATGAATTGAAATAATAAATTAAGAAAAATAGATAGTATTTGCATGCTTATAACCAAATACCACAATAACTAGATTTAAAGCATGTCTTATGCAAAGACATATTTAATTTTTTCAAGAAATAATTAATTTCTCATTCACCTAAATATCTCCAAGGTTAATAGAAAGAAATTCACTTTCTTTGCTTCCTTAACATTTCATAACGTTCACTATTTCAGGTTAACTACTTATATAAGTATCAATAAAAATACACCATTGCATACCTTAACCTTTAGGATATGTAGTAATAAGAGTACCTTAAGAAAATGACATCGTTGAGTACTTTAAGAAAATGGCATTATTGCATACAATAACCTATCGGCCATGCACTAACAAGAGTAGCCTTAACACATTGTCTCACCATAATTCAAAGTAAATAAATCCCTTAGAAACTATCAAAGAGAATTCCCTTATGGCTCACCATAATTCAAAGTAAATAAATATCTTAAAAACTACCAAAGAAAAATAAATCTTTTAGAAACTATTAAAGAGAATACCTTTACAGCTCACCATAATTCAAACTTAATAAATCTCTTAACAAATATCAAAGAGAATACCTTTACGGCTAGCCATAATTCAACGTAAATAAAGCTCTAAGAAACTATGAGAATGGCTCACCATAATTCAATGTAAATAAAGCTCTAAGAAACTATGAGAATACTTGGCTCGAGCTATAAAAGCATGCATCTAAATTTCGGACATGCAGGTGCATTGAGCGAAGTGATGTAGAATTTCGGCGACAACTTTCGTATTTTGTAGGGTCCATGGGAGTATTAGTGTAACCAGTGGTCAAAGTAACCACAGAACTATACAAAAGGCATGCAGTTGCATTGCGTGAAGTGATGTAGAATTCCGGTGACAATTTTTCTATGTTGTAGGGTCCATGGGAGTATTAGTGTAACCAGTGGTCAAAGTAACCATGAAACTATACAAAATACTGTGAAAAGGGATTTAAATCCCAAGCATAAGTATGTGGCTTCACAACACAGAGAAATTGTTAGAATGGGAGAAATCCTTGCTACACCAATACATCAGGAAATTAAAAAACGTCAAGAAGAATAGAATTCATGTCAATTCTTGAATAAAATTCATGTCGATATTAACATAGCTGAACTCCTAACGCTTCTCCCTCCAGATTTGATAGCTTTTGACAAAAGAGTAGTGGGAATGTTAGCCATTTCTGATCAGCTTAAAAGGGAGGCAGTTGTGGTCATAAAAAGTCTGAAGAAAATGGGTACACACCCAATTTTGGTTACAGGAGATAAATTGTTGGACAAGAGGTGTGAAATTTCTTTGACTATCCTCGAGCATATTTTTTAAGTGAATGTAAATACCATATTTTTTTAAGTGAATGTAAATACCATTTGTTAAGAAGAGTAAGAAAATGTGACTTTTTTTATTAGAGCATCTCATTAATCTGAAATGTTTGTTTTTGAAAGCATCGTGACATAACCAAATATTATAACTTAGTCCATTTAGTTCATCATGCTATCCATAATTGCTGTTTTTTTTCTAATTACAGTTTGTTAATTTTATTTCATTCAATAGCAAGTTTTGAGTTGATGCTCGCTGAAAAGTTATTCACACGCACTAGAGTTGTTCTTTTCTTCCATGGAAGACTAAGTTTAGAGTTGTTCTTTTCTTCCATGGAAAATTGCCACAGAAACAACTTTCACATGTAACCAGAAACATATTTTGACACAATAAATATGTTAGTTGAGAAATATGTTAAATATATTGATTTTTTTTTACTTATAGTTATCATTTTTTAACATTCATAGTTGGATATTGAAAATGTCAAGGCTGAGGTCATTTCTGTTTCGGAAAAGCTGGAACAATTCGTTTTCTTCAGACAAATGATATTATGGTTGAAATCATTAAAAAAAAATACTTTTTAAATAATAATAATAATTATTTAATAAAAAAATATTTAGTTTAATTTTAACTAAAAACTTTAAAACATATAATAATTAAACAACATTTGATTCATAAATTTAGAAAATATGAAACTAGTTTTTCAATTAAAAACACTAAAACATATAATAATTAAATAATATTTTACTATTCCATAAATTTAGAAAATATGAAAGTAAGTTTTCAAGTAAAAACTCTAAAATATATAATAATTAAATTACATTTAGAGTAATTATCCATGGGTAAGAAACTGTATGAATCTTGTAGACGTTTTTGGAAGCAACCAATGACTATTACATATAATTATTACCAAAAAAATTCTAGATATTTAAAATAGATCACAGAAACCAAAATTTTAAAAATATAAACCTTATTTTTCATATAATACCATGCATATTACCTGAATAGCTCTGACCCGTTTGATAAAAACCGTCCTGTCAGTTGCCTACCTTTGACTTCTATATAGAAGGGCGCCACATATATCAGAACTATGTAGTGCAATCCAATTATTATTGCTGGAACACTAAATTTTCAAATATGTGCTTCCTATTTGTTCCATGGGTCGTTGAAAATATAAGCCAGTTTTTCATAATTATTATTGTTAGAACACTAAATTTTCAAATATGTGCTTCGTAATTGTTCGATGGGTCGTTGAAAATATAAGCCAGTTTTTCAGATCGTACTATAGCTCGGACCCATTTTAATAAAACCATCGTCCTTGAATTTTGGCGTTTGTTGTCCATGTTGCGTAACATTGACTTATTGGGCATCTCTATTGATAACTAATTTCAAGAAATATATAACAGCAAGAATGATAGGAATAATTTCAACAAATATATAACAGGTAGAATGATAGGAATTTGTCAGAGAGATGTGTTTTAATATCTACTTTAATATAGATATCAAAATGACAAGTATAAGAAGAAATGCATTTTACTCTTCGATATCGACATCAAATTGGATTTGTAATAGTATGTGAATTTGAGTATGCAATGATAATTTATGTATGAAGAACCAAGTAAGATTCTGTTTCGCTGGAAAATAACACACCCATATCATTAACCAAAGTCAAAATATATGAAATATTAGAAAACAAATTTACAAAATAACACACCCATATCATTAACCAAAGTCAAAATATATGAAATATTAGAAAACAAGTTACAAATTAATGACACCGTGATCAAATGTTCATATTGAGGAACAATGGTCTAAGATATACATTTTAACGTGAGGGATAATGTTTCGTAATATTCATTCAGAACATGACTTTCGTTGAATGCCCAACCTTCATTAAGAGATTTCATTGTTGCTTTGCTTTCTTTGATTATTTATCCATCCAAACTACCTCAGAAAACACAACGCTCCAGAAAAGCTTCTGATCAAGCAGCGAGTGAATATATACATTATTTATCCATCCCGCAGAAGACACAACGCTCCAGAAAAGCTTCTGATCAAGCAGCGAGTGAACATATACATGGAAACATTAGATCAGCGAGTGTAGAATATATACATGGGAACATTCATTCCACTAAGACAAACTAACTTGCTTTATAATTTTAGGTTTATCAAAAATTTCTGTATTAGAAAATTTGAAAAAACAGTAATTTATATTTTAAAAAATGATATAAAAATTTTATATTTAAAAATTTGCAATTACAAAAGTAATAAGTTTCTTTTTAGAAAATGTTATTTTGGTATTAAAAAATATAGAGAAAGGTAAATTTTATATTACTAAATTGTTAAAGTTTAAACTCTATTTTTTTCATTCTAATTAACAGGTTGGATTGGATGATAGCAATTAACAGGTTGGATGATAGGGATTATCCAAATTACAATTATTTCAATTAAGGGTTTTTTACTCACTTTTATTGTGGAATAAATTTGAATATGAAAATGATAGTGATTAACATAAATCTCTTAGTATATGAGATCACTTAAAGCTTTTTTTTAATATCTAGTATCTCATTCTTTACATTGGATTTCATCTTTGAGTTTTTATTATTTATTTTATTAGATTTTAGTTACATATTTTGCCAATTGGCCATATTAATAAGTTTGATGCATTTTGTCTTTCATTATTTCAGATAATCTTAAGTAGATAGAAAAGGTGGATGTTAGATATAAGTAAACAGGGGTATAGTGAAATATTCATTTTAATTTTATAAAATTTTGAAAAAAATAATTATATGTTAATTTTTATAAGATGCATATTCCTGAATTTTTTAGGTATTGAATTTTACATGGTCGAGTTTTTTTTCTGATTTTTTTTTTTTTTTCTATATCTAATCAACTTTTAATTCGTATTAGAATTTGAATTTGGTAACTATGGTTATAATGATGATTCCAGACCTTCTGTTCTCACTAGGTTAAAGAAGAAGAAAATAACCCTCTAGAATTAACTAAGATAAACGGTATTTGCGTAACCAACTTTATAAATAAAACACCTTCAATGTAATTAAACTACACCATCATCATTTTATAATTCTATATATTTAAAAATTATCTTAACAAATAATAGGAAAAATAAAAATAAAAAAATAACAAAACAACACCTTCCTCATAATTATGTTATTGACATGAAAATTGAACAAACAACTTATATTCATGCTTTTGAGACGTTTGGAACTAATAAGCAGCCGTTTAAAAACCAATATAAAGAGCATCACGCAAACAAAATTCTTCTCTAAATTATGTCATGTCTGGAAAGGATGATACTTTTGGAATGAATTCGTCTCATACTTTCTGAACCAATAAGCAGCGAATCATGGTTTTTTCATGGTTTTTAAACTTCTGTGGTAATCATTATTTGTGGTTATCATGAAAACCAAAATATTCGTCTCATACTTTCTGAACCAATAAGCAGCGAATCGTGTTCATGCCGTGAAACAAAATTCTCGCATCCTCTATGGAAAATGTAAAACATTTATAAACACTGCCTGTGATCCAAGGAAATGAAAACATTCTCATAAATTATTATAGGTATATTAAATAAATATGTTTAACCATATAACTTTTGTTTACAAATGCGTAACAATATAAAAGTATTATCCTAAATTATTATTATAGGTGTGTCTATATCGAATAAATGTTTGTATTTATTATTTCTGTTTTGTACTTATTATTTCTGTTTTTGAAGATGGGCAAAGTATTAGTCTTAAATATCGTACTCCCTAAAAATTTATCAATAATTTTTATTTTTACTTTATTTTTATAAAAAAACTATTAAACTTATATTAAAAAAAGTTTAGTACATATTCGGTATGATCAACATGTTAATCTAAAGACTTACAACATAAAGATCTTAGATAGTAATTCAAAAAAAACATATAGAAAGAAGTCCATAAAATAAGATGGTTTGCCATAAGAAACAAACAACAACAAAATTGTAGGCAGTGTCATAAGGAAACAAAAATGCAGCATAGGAAAATATAAGAGAGTCCGAAAAGAAAGTATGCTAAGGCATGTTTAAGGAGTCAGTTTTCAACATAGTCCTCCTCTGAAGTCTGGAGAAATGTATGCATCCTTCGGTGTCGTGAAGTCTCATTTTGGATAGATGATCTACAACAGAGTTATACTCACGATAGATAAGTTGCATGTGGACATGGAGAAATGAGTGAATAAGAGATAGTATGCAGGACTTCCATTTCCCGAGCAATGGTGGATCAAAAGTTGTGCGATCGAAAGCCATCAATGACTGTTTTGGAGTCACCATATATATTGATGTGTTGGATTTATTTACCGAAGGCAAACCATAGGAGTCCCCATGGTGCCATCATCTCAACCTTGGTATTAGTGCCAGGTCCCCATACCGGTGTAGTGTACTGCAGTCAACAACCCAAGTCCCCATCTAAGAGAAGAACAACCCCACACCAACATTTCAGATCCAACGCCGCACCATCAAAAGAAACAGTGGGCCGTATGATGGGGGGTATTGTATGAGTGAAGTCGTGCAATCAGGAATTGGTGTGAACTTTAGGTTCATGAATTTCAACCATCCCCAAATTTTAGTGGCAGTGGGGTGGACATTTTGTTTTCTACCATGAAAGATAGAATTTTTGTGGGTCTTCCAGATTTCCTATAAGGCGAAGGGAGGTAAGAAAGTAAAAAACCTCCACGCTGTAAACCCAACTTGAGAAATTATTCAACAGTGAGAAAAGGGATGGTAGTGGACAAAATTGTGAGATCACAACGAGCCAAACCTGCACAATAAATGGACATTTGAAAAACAAGTGTAATACAATTTCATCATCAGAAAAACATAGATGACATATTCCTTGTCCTATGAATCCCCTTTTTCTCAAATTTTCCTAGGTTAGGACTTTGTTCTTCCAAGTCATCCACATGAAACATATTATTTCAAGCGGAATCTTTAATTTCCAGATGGTGAGGAAATGTGATGATAGGTATTAGAAACAACCATGAAATCATTTTGGAAATGTCCACCCCATGAGATATGATCACCAATAGGTTGTTTGCATAAGCCCACGTGTCACAAGACCTAAGTGTAATGGTGCCATTCCAATGCTTGGAGACCCCGTAGTTTAATTTAGGAGGCTAACATCCAATGCGGAATAGAGTGTTCCCAGTTCCTGATCACTTGTTGTAGGAAAAAATACCCCCTACGTTGTATGGAGTGGATGGTGTCCAATGAAAGGAGGTCGTTGTCTACAATACCTTGTATGTTGTTCTATCTAATTAGCAGTAGGTTCCCCTACCAGAAGTCCAAACCAGTCGAGAAAGATTTTTTTTCTTAATTTTCTGAAAGTTGTTCCAAATGTAGGAGCCATATTTGTTTCCAATCTCTTGTTTGGAAATCCAAAAGGAGATATGTTGGTAACAGAGGTATTTTTCTTTAATGATATGACTCCAGATGCCATTACCAAAGAGAGCTCTCCATAAATATTTTAATAGCAAGAAAATCCCAAAAGTATGGGTGTCCAAAAACCCCCATCCTTCCGCAAATTTTGGTCTGGAAATGTAGTCCCAAGCAGCAAGGTGGAACTTATTGTTTTCCCAGTTGTTGACAGACCAAAAAAAATGAGCAAGTCGTGATCAAATGAAATTACAGATGCGAACATGAATAGAAAAAATATGTGCCCAGTAGGTAGTGATTTATTGTAGGATGGATTGTATCAAGGTAAGATGACCATGGAGTGTTAAGAAACACAAGGACCAACATTTTAATTTCTTGTCAATCTTGGTGAGGAGCCACATCTAGTCGTTGAATCTGTAGCGGGATGGCTTTAGTCAAAAGCCCAGATATGTAAAGTTTCTTTTTAGTGGTGCAGTATTCATATTAAAAATGCCAACAACATAACTAATCTGTGAAAAATTCCCCGAGGAAAAATATAAACAGGACTTGGGGACATTAATGAGCAGATCAGTGGTGGTGCACATCGTTTGGAAGATATGTAATAAAGTGGCCCATTGTTCCTTAATAATAAGAACAAAAGAAAATATATCATCAACGAAGAAGAGATGTTTAATGTGTACTTGAGGGACCATATGCAAACCCTAAAAAATGTTAAGTGTTTGGGAAGATTTGATCTTCCTGTTAAACCCATCCATGGATAATAAAAACAAGAGAGGAGGTAATAAACATCCTTTTCTGAGCCCCTATTGTGCCCAAAATAAATTGGTAGGATATCCATTAATCAGAATAACTATCGAAATATTAGTGACACATCCCACAATCCATTCTGCATTATCAAAGTTCAGAACAATCTTGACAAGTATGAATCTCAAAACCCTCCAATACACACAATCATATGCCCATCTAAGACCAATCTTCGTGACTGCAACATCCAGCTTCTTGGAATGTATGGTGTGTATACATTCTTGTGCAATAGCAATTGCATTGTGGATGGAATTTCTTGTAAGAAACTTGAACTACTCCTGAGTGATATGGGTAGACAGAACTCCTTTGTTGCAGTCGGTAATAACCTTGGATATGAGCATGTATATAATATTACGAAACGATGTGGTACGAAAATAAGAGAAAGAGTCAGAAGAAGACAATTTGGGAATCAAGGCAATGAAAGTAGATTGAATGGCACCAGATATGGACTTTGTGAAATGGGATTCATCAACCATTGCCCAAAGATATTCACCCATCAGGTCAAAAAAGTGAGTAAAGAGCTCAACCTTCCAGCCATCAGGACTGAGGCATTTGCCTTTGACAAAGGAGCGAAGGACATTATGAATTTAATTGAAAGATACAGGGCACTGTAGTATCTTGTTGGTGTCCCGATCAAACATCACTGGGAAATCCTCGACAACCCAAA
This sequence comes from Pinus albicaulis, assembly GCA_034641835.2. Classification (NCBI taxonomy): domain Eukaryota; kingdom Viridiplantae; phylum Streptophyta; class Pinopsida; order Pinales; family Pinaceae; genus Pinus; species Pinus albicaulis. The sequence goes on from CM076572.1 coordinate 640,802,264, forward strand.
TTAGGTCTTCAATATGAACATCGACTCTTTCTTTGAAGAGAGTCCCAGAAAATTTAACAGCCTCCCGACAAATATATTCACCGAAAAAATTGAGAGTGCCATCCTCTCCTCTGATACTCCATATGGTGTTAGAGATTCTTTGCTGGTTGGAAAAATTGTGGAAGAAATTAGTGTTTGAGTCCCCCACCTGTATCCATATGGCGCAACTCTTAGGTCACCAAGTTTCTTCCTGGATGGACAGGTTCTGCTTCCTCCTAGTCTCAAGTGTTTTGAGAGTGCCCAATTCCAGTTGCAAAGGGTGTCCTCCAACAAAACATACACAAAACCTTCGAATTTCTGCTGTCACCATCCTCATCTCGACACACAAACGTGCCTTCTTATTACGCTCCCCAAGTCCAAATCCTAGTTTTGAGGGTGGCTAGAAAGGCCTAGATGTGGCTCGTATGAGATTGAAATTGTGATTGTGGGAAAGTGGTCCTCACTTGATTAACCAAAGAGTTAAAATCAACATTCTTGAGCCAGATACATTTGAATTTCCTGATCCCCTCAGCTCGCCACTACAGAAATATTGAACAATGGTGCGAAATGTAATACTGAACCATTGAACACCGTAAGTTTCCTAGGACCTCCATGAGACTCTGATGTACCAGAAAATGATCTAATCGTTTTCCAATATAGTCACCGGATCTATCGGTATGCCAAGTGCACAAGAGGGGAAAGGGACATATATCAACCAAATAGTTATCAACAAAAGGACCAGAGATCATATCATTGAGGGGATCTCGAGGTCTGGTACACCCCTAACATTCATGAGGAGATAGAGTGATATTGAAATCCCTAACAATGATGAGAGAAGGAATATTAAGAACGTTTAAGGCTCTAACCCGGTCCCAGAAAGTGGATCGGTAGTAGAAAGGGGCATAAATGTTCCATATGTGTAATTTGTCGAGAAAGCCCAGAAGTCTCTGAGTGAGGAGAATCCCCACAAAAAAATGATAAGCCTTGAAAACACCTCGATTATGATCCTGTTGTGGCTCGTTTGCAATATCCTTTATTTTAATCATTCAAAACTACAAAAAAAATGGAAAAATATATAAAATATGTATTAAAGTAACGGTTCTCATACTTTAACTAAAGTTGCAATGTTTTTTGTAAATTTAAAGTTCAATGCTTTGAAAGATTTGAGAAGGTGGGTCCTAACACTTCAGTTAATGATCGAGCAAGTAAGCGAGCAAGATCCAAAGATTTTGCTATCATAAGAGAAAGAAGGCAACCCGTGGGAACATTCGACACACGGGTTAATGGGGAGGGTGCCTCCACATTTGACCCCATTGAATGATCGATCGATCAATATCTACAGTCTGGTTTCACTGCAGGGGTAGGGCCCTGATGAGCGCTCCATACCCCAGAGGCCTCCCGTAGTGACGTAAGCTACTGTTTGGTGACAAATTTCAGCCACGTCATGGTACCATTTAATGGTCTTTAGCGCGTCAACTCAACATTTAATTTCTATACCCCACGCCATCTATTTAAACCGTTTCTTCTTTTCGCAAGTTAAATATTATTGCTCTGTATTTTTCAACCTAATTGCACCTGTGTATTACATTGTTGTTCGCCACCGTAATTAGTATTATGGCTAAAGATTCATCCCTTTCCGACTCTTCTAGCCATATTCCTCTCATTGATACTGATAGGGATATTCGAGATACTGTTTCTCTCTAGAACACCTTCCATTTTATCAGCAGGTCTGTTTGAATGAAAAATCATGTCCCATTTTCTCTACCATGGCCATGTTAGGTATATTATCTTCATGTACCCCTAAAACTCATTTTTTTCCTGAGTTTGTGCACTGGCTGGTTTCTGTTATGTATCCTGGCAAGTGTTTTGTAATTAATTGTCTAGGAGAGAATGTTTTGCAATTCTCACCCCAGTGAATTCGTCAAGCTTTATGTTATCCAGAATTGGAGTCTTTTGTTCAATTCACTAACGATTCATTGGCAGTGCATTATGATAGTCTTGTAGGTCAAGAATTCACCCAGTTCACCTTCTTCCTAAGGCTAGATACAAAGCAGTTTGCACCTGACAGTAAATAATTCTCAATAGAATTTTTTGATGCAGAAGTTTGGCCAGTGCTGAGGTGTATACTAAAGATATTGGGAAAGGAGGATGACAACATAATTGACAAATTAGTTCTAGGACTGTTTTCATTGATGATGAAGTTAGGATTAGTGTTGAACATTCCTTCATATTGGCAGGAAGTTGTCAATACTCAACTCATGAGTTTATCACTCACTGGGTCATTGAGGTTCCCTTCCCTTTATCATTTATCTCTTTTTATATCAAAATGTGGAATAATTCTTCCATTTGGGGTTAAATATCATGGATGTAAATAAAAGGAGACAATCAGTAGTGTTTTGGACTGATGTAGTAAGAGAGGAGAAAAATGAGGAGGGGTTGTTAGATTTTGAAAATAATTTCATGTATTCTGCATATAAGATTTTTATGGGGGTTTCTCCCCCATGTTTATTGCCAAAGGCTCAATAATTTTAAGTGTTTATGACAAATGGATCTTGAGAGAAGATTTTTTCACAAAGGGGATTCCACATGAAGTGTTTCACAGTTTGTAATCTTTCCTTATCATTATTGTTTTAAATGAATGCTCATTTCGTCTTCATCCATATTTCTTGTATCTAAAATGTTCTGGAATGCAAGTGCTTCATGTTTAGATGTGAATTTATCACAGATGATACTCATATATGTTCATTTTTAGCGCTTTAAATATGGATCAGGCATGATACTCTGTCCATTTTCTATCTCATTTCTACTGTTCTTTTGATACGAACTATAATGGATTCTTATCTTGGAATAAGCCCATTTGCAGTTAATATCTCATTTCACATTCTGCCATAGTTTTCACTATCACTGAACTTGATAACTGTGTATTCATTTTATAGCTGGCCCTCTTTATAGCATTATGATTTATAGCTATCTTACACATTCACTTATTCAGTCTCATACTCATCCTCTGCAGTTTTCTTAGTTGCTTTGTTTATTATTAAGGTCTCGGTCCCACTCTTTTAAAAACTTTCACCAGTTGTTAATTGCAAGGAAGCCTAATATTGTTAGCTACAAATAGTTTAGTCAAAGTTCCTTGCATTTTAAGATGTCCTAGGCACTAGTCTTTTTGTCAACTCAGGTTGTTCCCTAGAGTTACAACAGATTGGATGGCCAATCCATGGATCACCACAGTGAAAAGGGAGAATCCTATCACCGGAGATCTCTCCTCCAAAAAGCAGTCAAAACACCTTGCAACTGAATACTTGCAAATAACGTAGTTATGGAAGGAAAAATGTGTTGTAGGCTCTAGCACTGGTTTGGCCTGACGCCAAGATCTGAAATGGTAGCTCCAAGGATCTAGAATCCTCTTGCCAATGGGATAGACAGCTTCCCCACTGAAAAGAGCCTCTAGATTTGCCTAGATCTGAGTAGATCTAGCCTCCACTTGTTGCAGCTTACAAAAACAATCAAACCCTCAATAGGATCTAAATTGTGGTTGGAAGATGAAGCTTGGCCAACTTCCGAATAGTGGACAAGATGCAACAAGACTCCTCCAAGAGCTACTCTAGGAAGGAGGTGGGATTCCCGACCAAGAACACCCAAGTGCTAAACAGCACTATTCTCAGCTAAACAGTTAGAGAATGAGGGATGTCTAAAAGACACACCTTAAAAAAATATATCAAAGATCATATGATGAAAAAACCCCTCATGATACCTTCCCCTTCCTTTTATAATATGAGAGTGTGAAAAACCCTAAACCACCTTCAATGGACTCATCCATTTCACACAAGAGATTTTCAACTAGAATTACGTTGTGCCTTATTGATGAGCACTCCTCCAATACAGCGCTGTAAATTTGGTCAAAGTTGACCTAGTCAAGATGATTAGCCCCTTTCACACCTAAGGGTGCTTATTTACATAGCCAAGGTTTATCCTTTTTCATATTTGGCATTGATTTATTCTTCATTAGGAGTTTTATTAACCTCCTTTGCACATTTATTCATCTAAATAGATTTTTAAAGAAAAAATAATATCCCTATTAACTGCATGCTAATTTAGGAATATTACAGATCATGGCCATAGGTGGGTAGATAAATAAAAAATTCAATGTAACTATTGCAAAAAAATATGGCCATTATAAGTCTGAATGTCGAAAATTACAGTATGTTTTAAGTAAAAACAAAGCCAATATCACAAACACTGAATGTGAAACATCAGATGCTTTATTTTTGGCATGCCAAGTGACTGTGCAAGTACCTAATAAAGATGTTTGGTGGGTAGATAGAGGATGTAGTAATCATATGACTGGTCATAGTGATTTGTTTTCACATCTTGATACATCTTTTGGTTCATCTATTGGTTTGGGTGATGATCACCAGGTTAAAGCTTTAGGAAAGGGTGTTGTACCTATCTTAACCAAACAAAATGTTGTGAAGAATATCTATGATGTTTATTATGTTCCCAATTTCAAGCATAATTTGTTAAGTGTTGGTTAGTTAGATGCACATGGTTATGATGTCAGCTTTCACAACACTACTTGCATGATTTCTGATAAACATAAGTCTCTTGTTGCAAAGATTTCTATGACAAAGAACATGTTGTATCAATTAAAGTTGAAAAGTAAGAAGTTTTATGCACATTATGTTTCAACGCCAGCTGAATCTAACCTATGGCATTTGCGATATGGTCATTTACCTATCAAAAGTATGAGTTTGTTGCAAAGATAGTTTATGGTGAAAGGTTTGCCTGCTTTTTATGATCATATCTCTTGACGTACAAGTTGTATAATGGGTAAACATAAGCGAGATAGTTTTTCTTCAGGCTCTAATAGATCCAAAGAAAAATTATATTTAGTGCATAAAATTTTTTTTGGTCCACTGCAAGAAAAATCAGTTGCAGGAAGTCTCTATTTTCTTACTTTTATTGATGATTTTAGCAGAAAGATTTGGGTGTATTTCATCAAATAAAAATTTGAAACATTTTCCAAGTTTAAGGAGTTCAAAGACGAGGTTGAAAAATAGAGTGGCAAGTTTATTTAAGTTATGAGGTATGATAAAGGATGTGAGTATGAATCTAATTAATTCATTGATTTTTGCAAACAACATCGTATTAAAAAACAAATGAAAACTAGTTATACTCTGCAGCAGAATGGAGTCGTGGGAAGAAAGAATCAGAAAATTATGAATATGGCTCGAAGTTTGCTCAAAACATGAAATTTTTTTAAAGATTTATGGGCTGAAGCAGTTTCATTTTAAATATATATTTTGAATAGATCGCCAACTACCAGTGTTCAAATTTTTGTACCTGAAGAAGCATGGAGTGGACAAAAGGTAATGGTTTCATACTTTCGTGTATTTGGTTGTATTGCTTTCACTCATGTTCTAGAAAAATTGAGAAAAAAACTTGATCATAGGAGTGAAAAGTATATCTTTATAGGATATAGTGATCAATCTAAGGCATACAAAGTGTTTAATTCTATAAAGAAGTTTGTCGTAAGTTGAGATGTGAAATTTCTGGAAGAGAAGTATTGGAATGAAATGGAGAACAATACTTTTCCTAATCCTTTTATTCTGTTAGACGAACATCAAGCACCTACAACAGCCACTCCAAGATTACAGGTTCAATACAAAACTAGTAGTAGTTCATCCAGCAGTAGCAGTTCATCATCTTTTAAGTCTGATTCTAATAATCCTAAAATGAGAAACTTAAGTGATATTTATGCACAAGACGATGTTTATGATATTGTAATTTTACATTTCTTTCATTTCAACCTAATTGTTTTGAAAAGGATATAAAGGACAAATAATGGGTAGATGCAATGAATAATGAAATCAATGTTATTGAAAGAAATCAAACTTGGGATTTGGTTGATTTACTTGATGATAAAAATTATATAGGTGTCAAATGGGTTTTTAAAAAAAATTTAAATGAGAGAGGTGAAGTTGATAAGCACAAAGCAAGATTAGTTGCCAAAGGTTTTTCTCAGCAACCTGGCATAGATTATGGTGAAACATTTTCACCTGTAGCAAGAATTGATATTGTTCGATTTGTAATAGCTATTGGAGCACAAAACAAGCGGCCGATTTACCAAATGGATGTAAAGTTCGCTTTTTTTAATGGTGTTTTGAATGAAGAAGTGTATGTTGATCATGCACCTAGTTTTGAAATAAAAAAATAAGGTGTACAGGTTGAAGAAAGAATTGTATGGCTTAAAGCAACCTCCAAGAGCTTGGTACAGCCGAATAGACCATTACTTGTTGAATAATGGTTTCAAAAGGAGCAACAATGAGCCCACTTTGTATATCAAGAATGACCATCAAGGTAATATTTTCATACTGTGTCTTTATGTTGATGACATAATTTATACTGGTAACATGCACTTAGATGAATTTAAAGATGCAATAGAAAATTAATTTGAAATGACAGATCTTGGATTAATGAGATAATTCTTAGGTATAGAAGTTAAACAAACGCACAATGGTATGTTTATGAGTCAACAGAAGTATGTTACTGAAATTTTGAAATTTTTTAAGATGGACAGGTGTAAACCAACTGATACTCCTATTGAAGTTGGTACAAAGTTAAGTAAATATTATGGGGTATTAGTGTTAATTAGACTTTGTATAAGAAACTTGCTGGTAGTATTATGTATCTTACTGCTACTAGGCCTGATATAACATTTACTGTTAGTTATATTTCCAGGTTTATGGAATCTCCTAAATACTGTCATTGGAAAGTTGGAAAAAGGGTGTTAAGATACATTGCAGGTACATCTACTTATGGTTTATTGTATGCAACCTCTACATACAATAAGATTTTTGGTTATAAAGATAGTGATTATGCAGGTTGTATTGATGATCAAAAAAGCACTTCTGGCTATTATTTTATATTTGGCAAAAACTTGATCTCGTGGTCATCAAAAAGCAGCCCATACTTGCCTTATATTCAACATAGGCTGATTACGTTGCAGCAAATTCAACATCATGTCAAGCAGTGTGGCTAAAGAGACTTCTCTCTAACTTTGGATATACATAAAATGAACCTATTTCAATTCTTTATGAAAACACTTCCTCAATTTTCTTGTCGAAGAAAAATGTCTTTCATCAAAAGAGAAAACATATCAACACTCATTTTCACTTCATTCATGAACTCGTAAAAAAAGATGATATTGTTCTCAAATTTTGTGAATTAAAGGAACAATTAGCGGATATCTTCACCAAACCCCTAGGAAAAGTTAATTTTGAATTTCAATGTTAAAATTTAGGAATAAAACAATGTAACCCTCAAAATCAAGGGGGGGTGTTAAATATTTAGTTTAGGACTAGCTCAAATATTTAGTTAGTAATCAGTTTCCAATTCAGTTTGCAATTCAGTTTCTGCTATAATTGTCCGACTGCATGTATATATATTTGGCATTAATAAATCTAGAGTGTGTGTTCTTTCAGCAAATTGGTTTTTGTATTCTTCTCTCCTTTTTCAAATTCAACATAAATAAATATCTAAAAAACTATGAGAATACCTTTACTGTGAGTGTGAATATTAAATTGGCTCGAGTGATAAAAGCATGCATCCAAATTTTGAGCGTGCAGTTGCATTGAATGAAGTGATGTAGAATTTCGATGACAACTTTCGTATGTTGTAGGTTCCATGGAAGTATCAATGTAACTAGTGGCCAAAGTAACCCCGGCAACTATTCAAAGTACTTTGAGAAGGGATTTAAATCCCATCCATAAGTACGTGGCTTCAAAACACAGATAAATTGATAGAATGGAGGAAATAATTGCTACACCAACGCATCCAGAAATTTAAAGACATCAAGAAGAATAGAATTCATGTCACTATTAACATATCGGAACTCCTAACGCCTCTCGCTCTATATTTTATTTTATATTGGTTAAGACTTGGGAGTTGTTACTGCATGAAACCCTAACGAACTCATGAATCAGTTTCTTAACAACCAATCGATTCAAAAGGCATGGTAACCAAATGATAATTAGTAATATTCCAGGAGCGTCAAAGGGATATTACATACTCCCCCACTTAAAGAGAACACAACTTATTCATGATATGAAAATATAAAAAATGCAAAAGGGGGTCCTTCCCCTTCACAATGGAACACTAATGCTTTCATTAATATTCATTAGCATTTATAGCTACTAAAATGTGTAAATTCAACTTTCCGTCACTTTATCCATTATTCAGATTCATAAAAACAAATTAGATTCTTTATACTAACTTACGATTAGATGCCGATTAATCTTGGAATTCATGGTCACTTTTACACAAGCGCTCTAATGGTTTAAAAAAACAACAATAAGCACTATGTAATATATGATCAACAAATCCATATTAATCATATTAGTCATAAAATTTTCAGTGAAATGAACTATGTTTAACTCTAAATTATTTATGCAACGTCAAGTGAATTCTTAATCACAGTACTTCTACAAGTACTTAAAAAGCACCAATACTCCAGTCATAAAAATTATAAATAATTGCACCACATGCACACTGTCTTTGCTCCCACTAAAGACATCCACACAGTACTTCAAAAAGCACTCAGAGAGCACCTAGCTCTCTAATCATACAAATGGTCAATCAATGCACCATGTGCATATTTTCCTAGCCCCTACTAAGACATTCAAAATAATAGTAATAAAATAAAGGAATTTATACTTGCAATAATTCATTTTCGAGTGCTAGGCTCCTTTCCTCTCAATATGCACATAAAATATTTACACAATCATATAATTTTTTTTTATTTTTTTTAATACAACAGATAATTGATTAATTAACTTGTTCAGCTATGAGAACGATAATGATAAAAAAATAATTTCTCCTCCAAACCCATGGGAATTGGTTTTAGCAACCAAATCAAGTAATTTTCGTATCTAGATAGTTTTTTTTGTTTACAGAGACCATCCCAGGTCTAGTCTGGAATTCCACTAGAAAACCAGGTCAAGAATTCCAATGACCATAGAAGGTCCAATATAAGATTGCTCTTGGCAGCATCCTACCTATTCCTCTGACAACATCCTGTCTATGAGGAATTTTGGGCCTCCTCCAAGAGGCTCGAAAATCAATAGAGTTTCTTCAGGTTTTTCCCCTCTTCACCATCTTGGCCAAATCTTTTCCTTTATTGAGACCATCTATCTTTAGGGAGAGGAAATTCGGGCAGGTAAATGCCATCAACCTGAAATGTTAAATTTCTCTTTTAGCATTTTTTCCCACATTAATTTACTTAATGAAACATATGCACATTATACATAAGGAAAAAGAAAATTTATGTACATTATACATCATACTTGGCCATCAACATGGGTCTAATGATGTCTAGATTAACAGGGAACATGACTAACATACATGTGCTATACATTATTATTTTCCAATAACACAATCATGCACATCATAACATTATACTCTATCATTTATGGTTGCAATTGACATTGCAATGTTTTACTTTCATAGGTTTTATTGTTTCCATTAAGCTACCCATGCTTAATATCATCAACAACGGTAGTCATAAATATGCATTAATTATTTTAGTTTCCCGCATACAATGTTGTAATGCATAAAAATATATATAAATATTCATTAATGTCTATAGGTCAATAATGATTAGGGTAACATTCCAAACATTTCCAATACCCGTAGTGTTCTGTTACCAATAGACTGATACATGAAGTAATTACCATAATCACTTGTCCACAACTAGCAATAAGATTTAATCAAAACAAATTCAGGCATATAAGTTTTATTAGTTAGTCATGCAACACTAACTAATAAATGCTACTAATCATCTTAATGCAGCCATGGCATGACTCATTCAGCAACTAGCCATTATAGTCAAGTCTCACTACTTGACTTGTTATGTATTTTTAACATCTAAAAGGCTTCATTCAATTTCATTTAAAAACACTCTATCATCCACTTCAAGGACTTTCCCCATCTTTTGCATTCATGCCTTAGTTTCACACACCATCACTATACACATTTGTTTTTTTCAAGTAGTGCATGGTAACTTTAGTTATGCCCATTAAATACATCAGTAACCTGTCATATACGAAAATGTTAATAGTCAACTCTCACTTTCACTAGTGAGTACACAGGTTGTTCATAAGTGAAACAAAGGTTTTATTGTCTTTTATCCTCGACAGGATTCCAATGTTGTGAAAACTCATTTTGCAGCAGAATTTATTACTTATTACTATTCAATGTAGTTATAAACATGAATCACACATCGCATGTCAAAAGTAAAATAATACATATATAAATCAATATGTAGATTTCTAGAATCGAACCTTAACTGATGTCTGTTAGTAGAATAGCTTAATTTATTTTTGCTTAACAAATCGCAAAGGCAGTAGTGTGGGAACCTTTAGCTCTGATACCACTTGTCACATACCCCGATATCCTCACATGGAGATGCAAGGAGTTAGAAATTTTTTATACAAATTACCCACGAGTAACTATCCAAATCACTATTAAAAATTCCTCACTAATCATTAGATATAATACTCATCAGTTCATAGTGTAACATTAGTAGAAGAATAGTAAGTTGCTTAACCATTAACAACCACTGTTGTTGTATAGTAACATAAAACTGTATGATGTAACCTTGCATTCATTCCATTATTGTTGTAGCCATCACATACTTGAAATTATGAACATCGCAACAAGAAAGGAATCAACATCATCAATCTGAAACAGTAATCAATCGTGCATCATTGAACTTCAATATACCCTGGAAATCCCATAGGGTGAAAATAAGAAAACAATTTATTTTATTATTAAACACTTGTGAGGGTGTTCACCCCTCACTCAAAGGCTTATAAGGGAGACCATCCCTTAACCATTTTTATAAATCTTATAAGGAAATATACAAATATCTAGCTTAAATCCATTACAATAATTATGATAGAATTTGTCCACTAATCTTCATATCTTCATATCTTGGTGCATGGATGTACCTACAATGGACCATCCTATAACTAACACTCATCTACATGAACCATTAATTATTTAACTGCCACCATGTTAATCATAATATTTCCTTTACACAAGTCACCATCATTTTCTGCTAATGTTATCTTCAACATACATTGGTGTGAGGATTCATAAAGTATTAATCAACACATTCACAAATTTATACTAGTTATGCTTCTCCGTCTATTCATGTAGAGTCATGACATGCAAGCATAATATCACGACATGTTTCCTTTAACAACATTGTGTATGCACTAGTTATAAGCATGTAGGCATCAAATCATGTCTATAAAATATTAACTAATATTTCCCTCACATAAGCACACATTCTTGCAATACAAATCGCTACAACTGTCTAGACATTTCTTTAAAATAAACTAATATATAAGTTGCAATCCTTGTATATGCAAATTACATAAAGTTAATCAAAATAACTAACCCTTAATCTAATACTTTTGATGCATGTAAAGAAAGTTGACTCAACAAAGGTTGTTCCCATGTATGCAAATGCATATAGTTTCCAAAAGAGTCTTCCCAAAGGAATTCTTAACACAACGGAGCATGCAAACACATGTTTTCTTTTCTGTAAAACTAATGAATAAAGCAAGATAATACAAGTATTGCATGCATGTGCATGATCTTATTCCAAAAGAGACTAACATAATAGTTATGATAGCATAAAGTACTCACATATAATTCTTCCTAAAGAAACATTATAACTCAATATTTCTTCTATCCATGCAAAGAACATATCTCTATAACACAATGGCTATTATTTTTGCATGATAGAGCTTATCACAATATCTCTTCTTTAATGAATTCACAACATATTCCCTTCTTTAGAATTCTACCATCATTTAGTTATTATTTTCAAGTAAACAAATACTTACTTCTCTTCGAAAAGAAGCTAATATAACCTAGTTTCTTTGTCTTTCTACATGTAGTTTCTCGTGCTTCCCTTTCAAGAAAATATGGTAGATAACCTTCTTTTATGCATAAAACTGTGAAACAATAAAAATATTAGCTTAACCTTGTGTACACCTAAATCAAGAAATTGACACAATTTATCTAGCCATGCAATCTTTTCAAGAAGTTATTCTTTTCAAGAAATCTATAAATCATATTCCTTTTTCCAGGAATTTAGCACCAAACATGTTCCTTCCAATGAATCAAGAAAATAGACATTAGTATTCTCTTCACGAAAAAGCTAAATCAAATAAGAGCATGTTATTTTCAAGAAAATGAATTGAAATAATAAATTAAGAAAAATAGATAGTATTTGCATGCTTATAACCAAATACCACAATAACTAGATTTAAAGCATGTCTTATGCAAAGACATATTTAATTTTTTCAAGAAATAATTAATTTCTCATTCACCTAAATATCTCCAAAGTTTAATAGAAAGAATTTCACTTTCTTCACTTCCTTTAACATTTCATAATGTTCACTATTTCGGGTTAACTACTTATATAAGTATCAATAAAAAGACAATAAAAAAATATTAGAATTAGTTAGGATTATGCTTACTTTAGTATATCTTGGATTGGGTTGTTGAGGAAGTTGAGAGATTCTCTCAACTTCTCTCTCGAAGATTAGCATTAGTTTAACTATATATATTTGATGTATCTCCGATTATTGAATATAGAAATTAATTATTTGTGTGTGAATCTGTGCGTTTACGCTCTCTCACAATTTTTAATATGGTATCATAGCCAAAGTCGAGCTTAATCCCTCACGGGAGTGCTCGGGAAGATGAAGAGGAAAGCGTGAGAATTGATTCTATAGGAATAGGATTCACGTGTAAATTCTTGTTTGAATTTATGTGTGTATGAATAGAAGAGAATCGTTGCTATGTTGATTCTTTACGGCATTAGAAGGTTGCTTCCCATACGTGGAAATGCAAATGTGAGAGCAATTTTTTACGTGTTGGTTATTTCATTTATTTTTGTTGTGTGATTATGATCCGTTAGTCGCAAAGGCGTGGTCAAGATGTGTTGTAGGTACGAACAGCGAGTACGCCACGGACGAGCGCTTCGTACGGTGGCAATGTAATCCATAGCTCTATGAATTGACCGAATCTCGATGAATTTGCGGTCTTAAAAGTTATCCAAAGTCGAGGGATTCATTGCTAATAAGTTTTTACGGTTCTACGACCTTATTTCTCGAGCATCGAAGGCTTGCGACATACGAAGTAGACTCAATACGAGAGAAATTGGAATGCGTGCCAATCTCGCGAGTGTACTAACCGACCCAAGGTGCAATTTATAGTGTACTGGTGAGGAAGAGTTTGTCGTTTATCATGGTTATGACAACGATGAAATTAGTGATTAATTAGAAAATGGGTTTGGGTTCGGTATAGCTGTTTTCAACCATAAAAAAAAGGAAATAACAAGAAATGCCGAGTTCAAAATGGGATGAACTCTAACTTGAATACATGGATCGCGAGGTTATAGGTTCTTGTGAGATATAATTTGCATGCTTTGCTTATTTAAAGGCAATGGAGGAGCCATAATAGATTCGAGTATGCAGGTGAGTTTGCTTCTCAGATTGGATACAGTGTGGTGATGTTGAAGCTAGCACTAGCATGGGGCTATGCGGTGTAACATTTACGATTGCATTCAATTACTATTTACGATTGCATTCATGCCAAAGTATTGATGGTTAATACGAGAAGCTGCACAGTGTGGAAAATTCGTTGTATTGAGAATGTTCCAAAATGCAAAACGAGTGGGGGAATTATTGATCGAGCTGCGCCAACAAGCTGAATAAAAACCTCGTGAGAAGATGGTATTCTTGTGTTACAAAGAACACGACAACAACAACATGATTTATTTTTGCGAGTATTTACGGTAGTTAATTTTGTGTCCATGGCCCCTGTTGTGAAAGAAAATCCGCTTTAAAGTTCGTGGTTAATAGAATAGTTATTAAGTTTGCTAATTGAGTGGTGTGCATAGTTATTATTATTGAAACGAGAACCAATTATTGAGCAAATTAGCGAGTATTTAAATTAGTCGTTCTTGACGTTCTACGGGGACGAGAGAACAATTGACTAATTTGATTGTGTGAATTTGTTATATGCTGATCTTGTTGTGCTACGGGCCAAGGAGCATCGGTTACGAGGTTACAAGCGAGGTCAAGTTGTTAGATTAGCTCTTGAACACATTCGGTATTCGAGACCATTTTTCCTAGCCCTCGATGGATAGCCGAAAGCAAAATATCCGACGAGATGGTGATTGGTCCATAGGATGGTTCATCACTTGCCGAGCGCTATCGCGGAAGCCCCGACGAGCAGAGTTGTCAATATTGTTGATCTTGCAAAGTTCATTATTGCTTGGTCAGAAACAAATGTATTTTAAATGGGTTGAATGGTAGCTCGAAAACGGTGGAGAAAAGAGTGTTTCCTATGAGATCTCGGAGTGGGTACAAGTGTTAATGAAGACCGGATCGGACAAAGAGACGAAAATTCAAAGTGTTGTAATTGTGATTAATTATTATATTTTTTTGTAAAGTAATCATTAAGGGAGGGTATTAGAATTAGATAGGATTATGCTTACTTTAGTATATCTTGGATTGGGTTGTTGAGAAAGTTGAGAGATTCTCTCAACTTCTCTCTCTAAGATTAACATTAGTTTAACTATATATATTTAATGTATCTCCGATTATTGAATATAGAAATTAATTATTTGTGTGTGAATCACTGATGCGTTTATGCTCTCTCACAATTTTTAATAAAAAAACACCGTTGCATACCTTAACCTTAACCTTTTTGGATATGTAGTAATAGGAATACCTTAAGAAAAAAAACATTGTTGCATATATTAACCTTTAGAATATGCACTAATAAGAGTAGTCTTCAACACAAAATCTCACCATAATTCAAAGTAAATAAATCTCTTAAAAACTATCAAAGAGAATACTTTTACGTGCTCACCTTAATTCAAAGAGAAATAAATCTCTTTGAAACTATCAAAGAGAAGACTTTTATAGCTCACCATAATTTAACGTAAATAAAGCTCTAAAAAATTATGAGAACGGCTCACCATAATTCAATGTAAATAAAGCTCTAAGAAACTATGAGAATACTTGGCTCGAGCAATAAAAGCATGCATCCAAATTCCAGACATGCAGTTGCATTGAGTGAAGTGATGTAAAATTCCGGTGACAACTTTCGTATGTTGTAGGATCCATGGGATTATCAGTGTAACCAATGGTCAAAGTAACCATTGAACCATAATTCATGTGAATTCTTGAATAAAATTCATGTCAATATTAACATAGCTGAACTCCTAACGCCTCAACGTAGCTGAACTCCTAACGCCTCTCCCTCCAGATTTGATAGCTTTTGATAAAAGACGAGTGGGAATGTTAGACATTTCTGATCAGCTTAAAAGGGAGGCAGTTGTGGTCATAAAAAGTCTGAAGAAAATGGGTACACACCCAATTTTGGTTACAGGAGATAAATTGTTGGGCAAGAGGCGTGAAATTGCTTTGACTATCCTCTAGCATATATTTTTTTAGTGAATGTAAATACCATTCGTTAAGAAGAGTAAGAAAAATGTGACCTTTTTTATTAGAGCATCTCATTAATCTGAAATGTTTGTTTTTGAAAGCATCATGACATAACGAAATATTATAACTTGGTCCATTTAGTTCATCATGCTATCCATAATTGCTGGATTTTTTTTCAATTACAGCATGTAACGAGAAACACATTTTGACACAATAAATATATGTGAGTTGAGAAATATGTTAAATATATTGATTTATTTTTACTTATAGTTATCATTTTTTAAGCATTCATAGTTGGATATTGAAAATGTCAATGCTGAGGTCATTTCTGTTTCGGAAAAGCTGGAACAATTCGTTTTCTTCATACAAATGGAATTATGGTTGAAATCATTAAAAAAAAATTATTATTTAAAAAATAATAATAATAATTATGATTTAATAAAAAATTATTTAGTTTACTTTTTAACTAAAAACTTTAAAACATATAATAATTAAACAGTATTTGATTCATAAATTTAGAAAATATGAAACTAATTTTTCAATTAAAAAATACTAAAACATATAATAATTAAATAATATTTTATTATTCTATAAATTTAAAAAAATATGAAACTAAGTTTTTTAAGTAAAATTTCTAAAATATATAATAATTAAATAACACCTAGAGTAATTATCCATGCATAAGTAACTATATGAACCTTGCAGACATTTTTCTAACCAACCAATGACTATTACATATAATTATTACCAAAAAAAATTCAAAATATTTAAAATAGATCACAGAAACTAAAATTCTAAAAATATGAACCCTATTTTTCATATAATACCGTGCATATTACCTGAATAGCTCTGACCCGTTTGATAAAAACCATCGTCATGGAATTTTTGCGTTAACTGTCAGTTGCCTACCTTTGACTTCTATATAGAAGGGCACCACATATATCAGAACTCTGTAGTGCAATCCAATTATTATTGCTGGAACACTAAATTTTCAAATGTGTGCTTCCTATTTGTTCCATGGGTCGTTGAAAATATAAGCCGGTTTTTCATTAATTATTATTGTCAGAACACTAAATTTTCAAATATGTGCTTCGTAATTGTTCGATGGGTCGTTGAAAATATAAGCCAATTTTTCATATCGTACTATAGCTCGGACCCATTTTAATAAAACCATCGTCCTTGAATTTTGGCGTTTGTTGTCCATGTTGCGTAACATTGACTTATTGGACATCTCTATTGATAGCTAATTTCAAGAAATATATAACAGCTAGAATGATAGGAATTTGTCTGAGAGATGTGTTTTAATAATTTCAAGAAATATATAACAGGTAGAATGATTGAAATTTGTCAGAGAGATGTGTTTTAATATCTACTTTAATATAGATATCAAAATGACAAAGTGACAAGTATGAGAAGAAATGCATTTTACTCTTCAATATCGACATCAAATTGGATTTGTAATAGTATGTGAATTTGAGTATGCAATGATAATTTATGTATGAAGAACCAAGTAAGATTCTGTTTCGCTGGAAAATAACACACCCATATCATTAACCAAAGTCAAAATATATGAAATATTAGAAAACAAGTTACAAATTAATGACACCGTGATCATTGAGGAACAATGGTCTAAGGTATACATTTTAACGTGAGGGATAATGTTTCGTAATATTCATTCAGAACATGACTTTCGTTCAATGCCCAGCCTTCGTTTGTTGCTTTGCTTTCTTTGATTATTTATCCATCCAAACTACCTCAGAAAACACAACGTTCCAGAAAAGCTTCTGATCAAGCAGCGAGTGAATATATACATTATTTATCCATGCCGCAGAAGACACAACGCTCCAGAAAAGCTTCTGATCAAGCAGCGAGTGAGCATATACATGGAAACATTAGATCAGCGAGTGTAGAATATATACATGGAAACATTCATTCCACTAAGACAAACTAACTTGCTTTATAATTTTAGGTTTATCAAAAATTTCTATATTAGAAAATTTGAAAAAAACAGAAATTTATATTTTAAAAAATGATATACAAATTTTATATTTAAAAATTTGCAATTACAAAAGTAATAAGTTTCTTTTTATTAGAAAATGTTATTTTCGTGTTAAAAAATATAGAGAAAGGTAAATTTTATATTTACTAAATTGTTAAACTTTAAACTCTAGTTTTTTTCATTCTCATTATTTTATTGGATAAAAGTAATTAACAGGTTGGATGATAGGGATTATCCAAATTACAATTAATTCAATTAAGGGTTTTTTTACTCACTTTTATGGTTGAACAAATTTGAATATGAAAATGATAGTGATTAACATAAATCTCTTAGTATGTGAGATCACTTAAAACCTATTTTTAATATTTAATATCTCGTTCTTTACATTGGACTTCATCTTTGAGTTTTTATTATTTATTTTATTAGATTTTAGTTACATATTTTCCCAAGTGGCCATATTAATAAGTTTGATGCATTTTGTTTTTCATTATTTCAGATAATCTTAAGTAGATAGAAAAGGTGAATGTTAGATATAAGTAAAGAGAAGTATAGTGAAATATTCATTTTTAATTTTATAAAATTTTGAAAAAAAATAATTATATGTTAATTTTTATAAGATGTATATTCCGAATTTTTTTTCTGATTTTTTTTATTTTTTTATATCTAATCGAATTCAAATTCGTATTAGAATTTGAATTTGATAACTATGGTTATAATGATGATTCTGGACCTTCCGTTCTCACTAAGTTAAAGAAGAAGAAAATAACCCTCCAGAATTGACTAAGATAAACAGTATTTGCACAACCAACTCCATAAATAAAACACCTTCAATGTAATTAAACTACACCATCATCATTTTATAATTCTATATATTTAAAAAATTTTATAATTCTATATATTTAAAAAATTATCTCAACAAATAATAGGAAATTATTTTTTTTTAAAATAACAAAACAACACCTTCCTCCTAATTATGTTATTGACATGAAAATTGAACAAACAACTTATATTCATGTTTTTTGAAACGTTTGGAACTAATAAGCAGCCGTTTAAAAACCAATATAAAGAGCTTCACGCAAACAAAATTCTTTCTCTAAATTATGTCATGTCTGGAAAGGATGATACTTTTGGAGTGAATTCGTCTCATACTTTCTGAACCAATAAGCAGCGAATCATGGTTTTTTTCATGGTTTTTAAACTTATGTGGTAATCATTATTTGTGGTTATCATGAAAACCAAAATATTCGTCTCATACTTTCTGAACCAATAAGCAGCGAATCGTGTTCATGCCGGGAAACAAAATTCTCACATCCTCTATGGAAAATGAAAAAACATTTATAAACACTGCCTGTGATCCAAGGAAATGAAAACATTCTCATAAATTATTATAGGTGTATTAAATAAATCTGTTTAACCATATAACTTTTGTTTACAAATGCGTAACAATATAAAAACACTAAATTATTATTATAGGTATGTCTATATCGAATAAATATTTGTATTTATTATTTCTGTTTTGTACTTATTATTTCTGTTTTTGAAGATGGGCAAAGTATTAGTCTTAAATATCGTACTCCCTAAAAATTTATCAATAATTTTTATTTTTATAAAAAAAACTATTAAACTTATATTAAAAAGGTTTAGTACATATTTGGTATGATCAACATGATAATATAAAGACTTACAACATAAAGATCTTAGATAGTAATTCAAAAAAAACATATAGAAAGAAGTCCATAAAATAAGATGGTTTGCCATAAGAAACAAACAACAACAAAATTGTAGGCAAGTCGCCATAAGGAAACAAAAATGCGAGCATAGGAAAATATAAGAGAGTCTGAAAAGAAAGTATGCTAAGGCATGTTTATGAGGTCGGTTTCCAACATAGTCCTCTTCGAAGTCCGGAGAAAATGTATGCATCCTTCGGTGTCGTGAAGTCCCATTTTGGATAGATGATCTACAACAGAGTTATACTCACGATAGATATAGTTGCACGTGGACATGGAGAAATGAGTGAATAAGAGATAGTATGTGGGACTTCCATTTCCCGAGCAATGGTGGATCAAAAGTTGTGCGATCGAAAGCCATCAATGATCTGTTTTGGAGTCACCATATATATTGATGTGTTGGATTCATTTACCGAAGGTAAACCATAGGAGTCCCCATGGTGCCATCATCTCAACCTTGGTATTAGTGCCGGGTCCCCATGCGATATAGTGCACTCTGAGTCTACAACCCAAGTCCCCATCTAAGAGAAGAACAACCCCACACCAACATTTCGGATCCAACGCCACACCATCAAAAAAAACGATGGGCCGTATGATGGGGGGTATTATATGAGTCAAGTCATGCAATCGGGAATTGGAGTGAACTTCGGGTTCATGAATTTCAACCATCCCCAAATTTTAGTGGGAGTGGGGTGGACATTTTGTTTTTACGGCACGAAAGATAGAATTTTTGCGGGTCTTCTAGATTTCCTATAAGGCGAAGGGAGGTAATAAAGTAAAAAAACCTCCACTGCTATGTAAGCCCAACTTGAGAAATTATTCAATAGTGAGAAAAGGGATGGGAGCGTGAGACAAAATTGTGAGATCACAACGAGCCAAACTGCACTAATAAATGGACATTTTAAAAACAAGCGTAATACAATTTCATCATCGAGAAAAACATAGATGACATATTCCTTGTCCTATGAATCCCCTTTTGCTCAAATTGTCCTAGGTTAGGACTTTGTTCTTCAAGTCATCCACATGAAACATATTATTTCAAGCGAGAATCTTTAATTTCCAAATAGTGAGGAAATGTGATGATAGGTATCGAAACAACCATGAAATCATTTTGGAAATGTCCACCCCATGAGATATGATCACCAACGGGTTGTTTGCAAAAGCCCACGTGTCGCAATAGCGAGTGTAATGGTGCCATTCCAATGCTTGGAGACCCCATAGTCTAATTTAGGAGGCTAACATCCAATGCGAGAATAGAGTGTTCCCGAGTTCACGATCACTTGTTGTAGGAAGAAATACCCCCTACGTTGTATGGAGTGGATGGTGTCCAATGAAAGGAGGTCGTCGTCTACAATACCTTATATGTTGTTCTATCTAATTAGCGATAGGTTCCCCTACCAAAAGTCCAAGCCAATCGAGAAAGAAATTTTTTCTTAATTTTACGAAAGTTGTTCCAAATGTAGGAGCCATATTTGTTTCCAATCTCTTTTTTGGAAATCCAAAAGGAGATATGTTGGTAACAGAGGTATTTTTCTTTAATGATATGCCTCCGGATGCCATTACCAAAGAGAGCTCTCCATAAATATTTTAATAGCAAGGAAATCCCAAAACTATGGGTGTCTAAAACCCCCCATCCTTCGCGTATTTTGGTCCGGGAAATGTAGCCCCAAGAAGCAAAGTGGAACTTATTGTTTTCCCGGTTGTTGTGCAGACCAAAAAAAATGAGCAAGTCGTGATCAAATGAAATTACGGATGCGAACATGAATAGAAAAAAATATGTGCCCGAGTAGGTAGTGATTTATTGTAGGATGGATTGCGTCAAGGTAAGATGACCACGGAGTGTTAAGAAACACAAGGACCAACATTTTAATTTCTTGTCAATCTTGGTGAGGAGCCACATCTAGTCGTCGAAACTATACGGGTATGGCTTTAGTCAAAAGCCCGAGATATGTAAAGTTTCTTTTTTAGTGGTGCGGTATTCATATTAAAAATTCTAACAACATAACTTCTTTGTGAAAAAAATCACTGAGGAAAAATATAAACGGGACTTGGGGCCATTTATGAGTATATCGGTGGTGGTGCCCATCCTTTGGAAGATATGTAATAAAGTGGCCCATTGTTCCTTAATAATAAGAACGAAAAGACAATATATCATCAACGAAGAAGAGATGTTTAATGTGTACTCGAGGATCCATATGAAAACCCTAAAAAAATGTTAAGTGTTTGGGAAGAGTTGATCTTCTGTTAAAGCCATCCATGGATAATAAAAACAAGAGAGGAGGTAATAAACATCCTTGTACGAGCCCCCTATTGTGCCCAAAAGAAATTGGTAGGATATCCATTAATCGAATAACTATCCAAATATTAGTGACGCATCCCACAATCCATCTGCATTATCAAAGTTCGAGACCAATCTTGACAAGTATGAATCTCAAAACCCTCCAATACACACAGTCATATGCCCATATAAGACCAATCTTCGTGAATGCAACATCCGAGCTTCTTGGAATGTATGGTGTGTATACATTCTTGTGCAATAGCAATTGCATCGTGGATAGACTTTCTTGTAAGAAACTTGAACTTCTCCCGAGTGATATGGGTAGATAGGACTCCTTTGTTGCACTCAGTAATAACCTTGGATATGAGCATGTATATAATATTGCACAACGATGTGGGACAAAAATAAGAGAAAGAGTCGAGGATCGGACAATTTGAGAATCAAGGCAATGAAAGTAGATTGAATGGCACTGGATATGGACTTTGTGAAATGGGATTCATCAACCATTACCCAGAGAGATTCACGCATCGGGTCAAAAAAGTGAGTAAAGAGCTCAACCTTCCGGCCATCGGGAGTCGAGGCATTTGCCTTTGACAAAGGAGCAAAGGACATTATGAATTTCATCGAAAAGATACAGGCGCCTGTAGTATCTTGTTGGTGTCTTGATCAAACATCATTGGGAAATCCTCGACAACCCAAATTAGGTCTTCAATATGAACATCGAATCTTTCTTTGAAGAGAGTCCCGGAAAATTTAACGACCCTCTAGACAAATATCTTCATCGAAAAAAATTGAGAGTGCCATCCTCTCCTCGATACTCCATATGGTGTTAGAAATTCTTTCGTTGGTTGGAAAAAATTGTGGAAGAAATTAGTGTTTTAGATCCCCCACTGTATCCATATGAGCGCAAGTCTTGGGTCGCTAGAGTTTCTTTACGGATGGACGGGTTACGCTTCCTCCTAGTCTCAAGTGTTTTTGAGAGTGCCCAATTCGCGATTGCAAAGTGTGTCCTCCAACAAAACATACACCAAACCTTCGAATTTCCTCTATCACCATCCTCATCTCGACACATAAACGTGCCTTCTTATTACGCTCCCAAGTCCAAATCCTGGTTTTGAGGGTGGCTAGAAAGGCTTAGATGTGGCTCATATGAGATTGAAATTGTGATTATGGGAAAGTGGTCCTCACTTGATTAACCAAAGAGTTAAAATCAACATCCTTGAGCCGAGATACATTTGAATTTCTCGATCCCTTTAGCTCGCCAATATAGAAATATTGAACAATGGTGCGAAATGTAACACCTGCACCATTGAACATCGTAAGTTTCCCAGGACCTCCATGAGACTCTAATGTACCGAGAAAATGATCTAACCGTTTTCCAATATAGTCACCGGATATCTGTCGGTATGCCAAGTGCACAAGAGGGGGAAAGGGACATATATCAACCAAATAGTTATCAACAAAAGGACCCGAGAGATCATATCATTGAGGGGGATCATGAGGTGCAGTACACCCCTAACATTCATGAGGAGATATAGTGCTATTGAAATCCCTAACAATGATGAGAGAAGGAATATTAAGAACATTTAAGGCTACGACTCGATCCCAAAAAGTGGATCGGTAGTAGAAAGGGCATAAATGTTCCATATGTGTAATTTTTCGAAAGCCCCGAAGTCTACGCAGCGAGGAGAATCCCCACAAAAAAAACGATAAGCCTTGAAAAAAACCTCGATTATGATCTGTTGTGGCTCATTTGCAATATCCTTTATTTTAATCATTCAAAACTACAAAAAAAATGGAAAATATATAAAATATGTGTTAAAGTAGCGCTTCTCATACTTTAACTAAAGTTGCAATGTTTTTTGTAAATTTAAAGTTCAATGCTTTGAAAGATTTGAGAAGGTGGGTCCTAACACTTTAGTTAATGATCGAGAAAGTAAGCGGCGGGATCCAAAGATTTTTCTGTCATAAGAGAAAGAAGGCAACCCGTGGGCACATTCGACACACGAGTTAATGGGGAGGGTGCCTCTGCATTTGATCCCATTGAATGATCGATCGATCAATATCTACGAGTATGGATTCAACTGCGGGGGTAGGGCCTTGATGAGGCGGTCCACACCCCGGGAGGTCTCCAGTAGTGACATAAGCTATCGGTTGGTGACAACTTTCAGCCACGTCACGATACCATTTAACGAGTATTTAGCGCATCAACTCAACATTTAATTTCTATACCCGCACCATCTATTTAAATCGTTTCTTCTTTTCGCAAGTTAAAAGTTATTTCATTTGTATTTTTCAACCTAATTGCACTCGTGTCTTACATTTTTGTTCACCACCCTAAGTAGTATTATGGCTAAAGATTCATCCCTTTCAGAGCTCTTCTAGCCATATTCCTCTCATTGACACTAATAGGGATATCCAGAGATATTGTTTTCTCTCTAGAACACCTTCCATTTTATCGGCTGGGAGTCTGTTTGAATGACAAAGCATGTCCCATTTTCTCTACCATGGCCAAGTCACATATATTGTCCGCATGTACCCCTAAAACTCATTTTTTTACGAGTTTGTGCACTTTGGTTGGTATTTGTTATGTATCCTGGCAAGTGTTTTGTAATGAATTTTCTAGGAGAGAATGTTTTGCAAGTCTCGGCCCGGTGAATTTGTCAAGCTTTTATGTTATCCATAATTGGAGTCTTATGTTCAATTCACTCGACGAGTCATTGGCAACACATTATGATAGTCTTGTAGGTCAAGAATTCACCCAGTTCACCTTCTTCCTAAGGCTAGATACTAAGTAGTTTTTCACCTAACGATAAATAATTCTCAATATAATTTTTTGATGCATAAGTTTGGCCGGTCTTTGAGGTGTATACTAAAGATATTGGGAAAGGAGGTTGACAACATAATTGACAAATCGGTTACGGGGACTCATTTGCATTGATGATGAAGTTGGGAGTAGTGTTGAATATTCCTTCATATTGGCAGGGAAGTTTTCAATACTCAACTCATGAGTTTATCACTCACTAGGTCATTCGGGTTCCCTTCCCTTTATGATTTATCTCTTTTTATATCAAAATGTGGAATAATTCTTCCATTTGGGGTTAAATATCATGGATGTAAATAAAAGGAGACAATCAGTAGTGTTTTGGACTGATGTAGTAAGAGAGGAGAAAAATGAGGAGGGGTTGTTAGATTTTGCAAATCATTTCATGTCTACTACCTACAAAATTTTGAATGGGGTTTCTCCCCCATGTTTCTTGCGAAGGCTCAATTATTTCTGCAGTTGGGGAGAAATTGTAAATTTGGAGATTGGTATGTTTATGAAGACTACTCAAAGATTAGACTTTATGAAGCCGGGGTAGAACCATATAGGCTTCCTACATTTGTGCCTATGAGATTATTTTCCTTAGAATTCATTAGGCAGAGTTTGAATGTGGAACAAATACATTTTGTACCTATGAAAAAGGGTCATATGTTTAAATTACCTATGTCTGTGGGTCCGTTTATAGTCAACATGAGACGAGAAGTTGATGAGGTTAATATGATGTTAGATGAAATGCATTTATTTTTAGGATATAAATGGGCTTATGACCCTCGTAAATTAATTTCAAACAGGAGAGTTGAAAATGGTTACTCAACATTTGTTCATGAAAGTAGACCTGACATAGAGAAGCTAGCAAATAAGGGTTTTTCAGGTTTTGTTGGTTCTAATATACAAACTATTATTCTATCTGAGAAATAAAAAAAGAGTAAAGAGGCAGTTGTAGATGCAAAAGACGAAGAGAAGAGAGCCGAAAAGAGAACAAATTTCAATGAAGACATAACAGGTGCTCAACCTGGTTTCTCGCTTCAACTAGGAGATGAGAAGAATGTTCCAGCCTCACCAAGAAGACATGGAGATGCTCAAGAGCAAGTACCTTTGATTAAACAATAATTTTCTCAAATTGCTGAAAGGAATCAAAGGATGAAGGCTAGCATGGAGGCACAGGCTAAATATCAAATAACTCCAGACCAAACAAGATTGTTGACTGCCATGGATCTTGAAAAGATCAGTTTAAAATTGCTCTTTCTCACCCCTCTAATATGACTATAGGGTCATCAAGTAATTTTAATACCGTGAATTTAATTGTTGATGTGAGAAAGGTTCCTTTGCTTTATAAATTAAATTTACACATGCAAACAGGTCAATTAATAGTGAATGATTTGAGAAAAAATAATGCAATGGATCTTAACGCAGAGAACATACTAGCGAAGGTGATCAAGCAATTGAAATTGGAGAAAGACAATTTGAGGGATTTAACAACTCAAAATGAAGAAATTAAGAAGATAATTGTGAAGATTGGAGTAGATCCAAACGATAGGTCTGTTGTGCAGAAATTACTACAAAGTGCAGAATCAAATATTTCTGTATTGAAGAAGAAGTTGAAGTTACCTACAGGGGAGCATTCTATGGTAGCAGAGGTGGCAGAAGTGGAAAGTGAAAAACAAAGCCTTCTTCAGCAGCTCTTACAGAAAGAAGAAGAAATTTCAAAGTTGAAGGAAACTGTACTGACACTGCAAAGGCAGATTGATTCACATTCCTGTACCATCATTTTGTCATCTGGAAATGATGATCCAACAACACAATTATCTCAATTGAACAATGAACTAAAAATGGCAGAGAAAGATCGCAAAAAGGCACAAAATGATCTGGAGACAGTAAAAAAAATAATGCAGGCCAAGGATGGAGAAATTGATAAGTATAGGGCAGATTGTCAAATAGCTAGTGCTGAAATCAAGAGCTTGAAGGAGAAATTGAAGGGCAACATAACTTTGATACATGCTAAAGATATCATCTGGAATGAAATCATTGAAGAAATGAGAGCAACTTGGGGATATTTGACTATTGAATCAAAAGAGAAAACAATTGTCAGAGATTTTGAGCAGGTTATGGCATACAAGCAGAAGAATATTAACAGAGCCATATGGGCAAAGAAGTTTATTGATTTCATTGATTCAAAAACTGATAAGGAGTTAGAATAAAATGATATTAAATAGAGGATCTTGTATGCTATAGAGATTAACAAATTTATTGTTAAAAATACTTACCGGAAGACTACTGAGAAGAAGTTGACAAAAACTAAGGAAGTAGTGAACAAATTTGACAATCTGTATGGCAAAAGAGCTAGGGCAGGATTTCCATCATGCTAGGACCTTAAAGGCAGTCTTTTATCATGGGATTCTTATGAACCATTATTGGTATTGGCAAAAAGTAAGGTGTATAATACTCATGAGAAGACTCAGATCCTAAAAGGAACAATAGTTATTAATTTTATTCAGAGACATTTTCAGTTATTATGGATGATGAAGACTTTATTTACATAGCGACCAACATTTAACAAGATCACCGCCTTTAGACTAGAGTACCACAAGTTGATCAACTCTCCTAAGACAAACATCGAAGTGTGGAAGAAATGCAGAGCTTGGATGGTTGTTCTACCTAATGATCCCTCATCTTCTAAAAAGGACAAGTCAGATAATCATGGAAATGTAGTAGCAGCAGAGCAAATTCATATTCAGTAGATAGATTAGAGTTTTAGTTTTATTTTATCTCTATTAGAGAGTTCAATTGTAATGAGATATTTTGATATGTAATAGGTAGTTTAAGCAGTTTCAAGTACTTTGAGCAGTTAAGAGTAGTTTCAGCAGTTACAAATTGCTTTACATTGTATTTAAAGAGAAAGAGAAGAAAGGGAAAGGTTCTGAGTTTTGGACCTTTGGACTACTGCAAATTTTGTACTCAATTTTCTGATGATTAATGAATGAAGATCAAGATTCTTGCATCTGGTTTTGTTGATATGTTTTCCAGTTTCCATTCTGTCTTTTTCCTTCTATGAATAAAATGAAGTAATGTAGTTGCAGGTCTCTTTTTACATATGTGAATAAGATTTAAATATCCTTAATGGGCGCTCCTTCATTTTAACTATTCCACTTTCACAGCATTGCTCTCGAATTTTAATTCTTCTGAAGTTTGAAGTGATAGATTCTGTTTATCAACATATCAGTTTGAGGTTCCTTCATGTTCTTCTTATCACTCCAATTAATATCAGCAGATAATGGCATTGTGAAGCATTGTGAAGCATTTATTGCATCAGATTCTTGAGGGTTTTAATAATTAATTTCTGAAGGTGATTAAGCAAAGACCATCTGATATCATATTTTGTGACATATATATATATAAATGTCTTAAGCACTGATTCCTTACCATAGCCAAGGGATTGTTTCTTAAGATACAACATTTTTTGGCGTCGTTGCCAGGGACGAAGAAGCGAAGTTCATTCGCTGGGTTTTCGTTATATTTCCTCTGGTTGTTCAAGGAGGAAGAAATATCATGCTGTGTTTTTATTCCATAATTCTGGCGTATAAAAGACCTCATATGAGGTCAGATACCTCGCAACAGAAAGTTCTTATTCTATCAGATCCTAAAAAATTGGTTTCTAAAAAGGTTCAGAAACCAAGAACTCCTTCCACACCTGATCCTACACTGCCTGCACCTGGCAGCAGTTCACATAACCCTTCATCTAAGGATATTTCCCGGAAACTCACTTTCTTGGAACAAGAATCCTTTTCCTCACCTGTTCATTTTCAAGAACCAAGGTTAGAAGAACAATCCTTTGAGTCTGTTTCATTTACCTTCACGCAAGCTCAACCAATTACATCTGCTGGTTCTTCTGTCGTCGTTCATCAACCCCTTCCCATATCAATTGTTTCACCCCCTTCATTCACATTCACAACTGGTTCACTAATCCCACCTACTCAAGGAGTGGTTAACCAAGGTGTAAACATGGCGGCCCCTGCTTTCTTACTAAATAGGTATGCACTGTTAAATCTTCCGCAACCTATGAATGCCATGCCCCAAGAATACCTCAAATTACTTCCTCGTTTTACTGGTGAAGATGAAGTGACTGCAGAACAACACTTGCCATTGTTTTGCACTTTTGCTGAGAATCTAAATGTAGAACATCTGAATGTAGTGATGAGACTTTTTGTACAGTCTCTGAATGGAGAGACAAGAAAATGGTTTAAAGGTTTACCAAATGCCTCAATTAATAATTGGGAAGAATTAGAAACACAATTCACCCGAAGATGGGGTGAAAAAATAGATAATGGTTACTCATTGACGGAGTTTAATGCAATCAAGAAAAATTCTAATGAAAACATCACTGATTTTATTAAAAGATTCAACAAATTGTATAATAGTTTACCCATAGAAATGAAACCCCCTCCTGTTGGAGCAAGGGTAGTCTTTGCTGGAGCTTATGAGTCAATTTTAGTTTCACTTTAAGGGAGAGGAGATCTCCTACTCTTGAACAAATCCAAATTGATGCTATGGAAATTGAAGCAAACATGACTGCTGTTGGGAAAACACAAGAAAAGCAGTTAGTTAAAGAGAAAGGCAAAGCTAAAGAAGAATCACCACAAGATCAGAGGATTGATGACATGACAAAGGTTATCAAGAATTTGTCGAATAAGTTAGTAAAGATGGAGTTAGAGAATAAAAACTCCCAAAGGCCTGCACAACAAAACAGAGGAGTTTTCAATCCTCAATTTAGAAAGCAGCCCCTGCAAATCTTGCAGAGGGAGAGAAAAAATCAAGACCAAGTTCAGGCACCACTGTATATAGAAGTAGCACCTTCACAGTCTGCTGAAGATGATCAAAGGGAAGTAGAGGATCAGATATCTGCCATGTACATGAAAGAAGATGAAGAAGAGGAAGAATGCGAAGAAGAATACACCAAAACTGAGGTGCCCTTTGACCAAGAAGAGATGGATGATTATTGTAGGCAATTTATAGACTTTATGCAAGCAGAGTTGCATAAGAAATATGATTTAAGATCAAGAAAGAGATCAAGAACACATGATGATGAAGAACAACAACAAGAGTCACTACCTTCTCCAATGGCGACTCCACAATCAAAGAACTCAGTAAAACAATCAGAAAAGGGGAAACAGCCTATGAATCCAGTAAATGGAACAGAAATACAACAAGCTGAGACTTCCCAAAACAAGTTTATTGATACTAGTAATTTGGAGAAGGTCGTTACTGTGCCTGAACAGATTTCTAATTGGGCGGAAACGTGAACCTGGGTTAAACTTTTGTGAGAATTGCGGGTTGAAATTTTTTTTCGGAAATAGTTCGGCCGAACATTTTATCGAGTTCGACCGAACTTGTTTTTAACGTTCGGCCGAACTCGTGATTCCGTTTAGCCTGACGGCTTACTGACGGCGCGGGCAAACAGAATTTTTGCCGGAGATTGGAAAACCGGCAACTAAAGTTTGTCCGAACTTATATAACAGTTCGGCCGAACTTATATAAAAGTTCGGCCAAACTTTTATATTTAAAATAGTTCGGCCGAACTATTTTCTATAAATAAATCGCCCGCGAAGTTATGTGGTTTATCGTTCCCGCGTTTTCTCTGTCGTTGTTGTTGTCACTGTTTCTCCCGCGTTTTCTCTGTCGCTGTTGTTGTCGCTGTTTCTTGTCGCCGCGCTGGTGTTTTCCATGGTCGTCCTTGTCGCCGCACTAGTGTTTTCCATGGTCGCGCTCTTCGGTCATCGGGTATTATGAATCTGATATATCCTTATGTATGTTTAGTTTTTTATGTAAATTGGTAAGTTTTAATCTACTATTTCTAAATTTTCAAAAATCTTTGCTAAAATTATTCATAATCTTATCAAAATGTCTAGATTATTCTGGTAAATTTTTTTAAGACTACGACTTACTTCAAGACCAACTCAAATGAAAACTTGACATCGCCTTCCCGCCGCACAACTTTATATTTTGACATAAGCCTCGCTTGGCTCCACGACATCAAGCCTGATCTCGCTCCATTCCCAAGACACACAAGTGGATTAGATTTTCACATATTTTGACATAAGCCTCGCTTGGCTCCCACAACATCAAGCCCGATCCGTCGAATTCCCAAGACAATAATGCTGATTCAATTTTCAATCGCAAAAGTTTTGTGGAGTTTGGAATTTTCTAAGGATAATCTAGTGTAGTGCTGTGTGGCAATGGCCCGGTCTCAACTTGCAATGCACAAGAGAGATCCAACTTCAATAGACATTAAACTTTATAAAAAAATATCTCATGGTTGTGGTACACATTCGCAAGACCCTTTCACTTTTCCATGTAGCGTGTTAATATGGTAGTCAATTCCAAACCAACTACTAGAAAATACATAAATGGAGTTCTAGTAAGAGCCAAATTAGATAAAATCCTGGCAGCGCTAAGAAAAAGGAGCACAATAAAGATTTATTACTCACCTTCCTATACATCATGAATGAACATTATTCTTTCCTATAAATCGAGGACACCCCCCGCATTGCACTGCATATAGAGGGAGGAGACCTACATATGTTAATCTTATTAAAAGCTCTTCAAATCTACTTCGCCTATATTCTAACCTTAAGTCCGCAACTCTCGGCCCTCTAGGCAATGTACCTAGAACACACACAAGCAGTGCACTAATTGATGACTATTATCTATCGATTAGGAATTGAAAATAACCACATTGATTGTCCTACTTCTTTCCCGAGGTTTGTTACAAGAATTGATGTTTATGCTAGAAGACTATCCGTGGCCGTGTATCACATTATCCGTTCGGCTCTCGTGCCGTGTAATACATTATTTGTTCTTACCGAAAAAAAGGTTTCCATTCACTTGATGTCAAATGCGGGTAATTTTTTCCTCCCCGCAACTTTAAAAGCTACATAGTGCAAATAAGTAGAGACATTTCCTAGAACTTCAACAAAATGCTATCCGAAGTTTATGTCACAACTCAGAGCATGTACATGCTCTATAGATTGACCAAAATATGTCAATACAAAAGCCTTCCTATGCTTCTATCTCTCTCAACATGCTACATATGCATAATTTTCAATTTGAGATGGTATTTTTCGTTGCATAATTAATCTTTGGTATAGGAAATGATAACATTATAGTTGTTGTATGAGAAAATATTCTGATCATGCATGTTAAGGACAATGGATTGAATTTTTATAAACATGCGCTCGCTCTAGCCTTTTCTTACTCTTCTCTTTGTATTACTCTACTCGATCTAGCGTTTTCTTACTCTTCTCATGTCTTACTCTTACCTCGCTCTAGCGTTTTCTTACTCTTTCTCATGTCTTACTCTACTCTCGCTTCTAGCGTTTTCTTACTCTTCTCATGTCTTACACTACTCTTTCTCTAGCGTTTTCTTACTATTCTCATGTCTTACTCCTCGCTTTTCCCTGTCTTACTTTTTAATTTATATACTTCTTTTTAATCTCTTTCACATATGTACGTTAGTTAGTTAGTCCTCGTGCAACTCATCCAAAGTTAGACCCCGACATGGGATCTCCTCCTAAACTCGCTAATGTTTAAATAGATTCAGTTAAGATAGAGGGATAACCATAGAATAGAAGCATGTACACTATTCATTGTTATATTTTTATGATGTTGTTTAGTGATTCCACTAATCTAGAAATGTTAATCTTTGGAAGAAGATTTAGGCACTTTATAAAATTTGATTTTAATTTGAAATATAAATATGCAATCACATTGTCTATACTTTTGAATCCTATCGACCAACCTTTGTGGTCATTCATTGGACATCAATATATATATATATATATATATATATATATATATATATATATATTTAATTTCGTAAATAAAACATATTATTTATCAAGAATTGGAATGAAATTACATATTTCATGTTCAAAGAGAACTTCCCCGTAGTCCTACATTTTCCATAAAGTTGAAGGTCACCAAACAATTGCGGTCAATAATTTTTTGGTCCATTCCATTCTCAAGTTCTAAAATCTCAAGATTTCAAGTTTCTGGTCATCATAGCTATTAAGGAATGAAAAAGGACACTAGTATTGATATATTGTTTCCATTATATCATTCTTTTGAAGGTTGATTCCATCTTTGTTGAAGTATATTTGTCTAAATCCTTATCTACAAGGGCACATTGTGTATCGTGGTGCATGTTGTGTATCTCTTGTTGTGAATCTCAAGTTACTTTAAAATTTGGTCACCTAGTATGCTTAATGAGCTTGGAATTACACTTTAGAAAGAATCCAATTACAATTGAGACTTAAGTTCTACCATCTTAAAATAAGAATTCACGAATTTGATAGCTTAGATATGTTTCAGTTTTCCATTGTGTTTACATTTGTTTTTGTGTAGCACATATATTGTTGACTATATCTTGGTTCCACAAAACAACAATGTTTTAGTTATTTGGTGACTCTTTATTTCCTTTATTTTGTTTTCTCAAGGAAGATATTTGGTGGTTATTTTTGCATAATATTGCTTCTCTCATGCCTTCTCGTAGACCTTCGTAACTTGAGTTTTTTGTTTAAGCTCTTGGACACCTACAATCTTGCAATTGTGAATCTTCTCTATTTTCATCTTGCTTCTCTTCTAAGTACAAAATGGCCTTGAGAAATATACTTTGCTTCTATTGTACACCTTACGAGTTCAAGTTTTCAGTTTTTTTCATTATTTTTTATCCTTTAATGCCTGACACCTAGAATCTGTAATTGTGAATTTTGCTTTCATGTTGTAGCTTTTCTAAGGACAAAATTGACAAAGAAATATGCTTTGGTTCCTCGTTGGAGACCTTGGGAGCTAAATTATTTTTATTTTATTTTATTTTATTCCTTTTTCTTACACCTTTTGGACACCTAGAATTTCGCAATCGTGAATTTCCGTAACTTTCATCTTGCGCTTTTCTAAGAAGTAGCACAAAGGACAACCAAATCATTTGGGTTATATGTAGATAAAATGTAACAAATTTCAACCTTGCCATATCGTTGGGATTTGGTTGGTTGGTAACCGATGGTGTTGTTGGTTTCCACATATGTGTTATTTCCTTATTATTTAGATGGTTTCAAAGATGGATTATTAATTATTGTTTCATTAAATTGCGTAATATTCAAGACTTTATGTATATTTATATCGATATTGAAAGAAATACTTTTTGGATAGATCCGTATTTCCCATATTATCATAGATTTAAAAACCTCATAGTACGTTGGAGTTAAAACAAATATATATAATTTTTGCTTTCACATTTAGCTATGATTATTTCACATACAAATTATATTTCAAGTAATATTTATTTTTTTTGAATTTAGTTGAATGTTTGAGTCCTAGGTAGCTTAGAATCCTACTTGTTTTCAAAATAAGGATGCACTCCCACTTGATTCTCATGAATAGGTTGTAATCATGAGGCTATCGCACAAGAGTGGACCTTCGCAAAATCTTGTGACGTCTTGTCACAAACAAACCATCAAACTGAAAACACATCATTTTTCTCGTTCAAAGAAAAAAAATTCACATCATGTGAATATGTCCATGTACTTCTTACATATTGGTACAAAACCATCAACCAAACACAAGTTGACAAAACATGCCTCTTCAAACAACTGACTTTTAAGTCAAATAGAGCTCATGTACAAATTTCCATATTTGTTGCATTTAAGTGTGTCTAACATAACTCTACTTTCAACATCTTGCTTCATGTAACATGCACCATACTTTGAATTCTGGTAAATAAATTCATGAAACATAAAAATACATGCTAGGCCTAATTGGATAAGAAATCTTTAACCATTTGTCACAAACCATTTCAATGGCGCTTCTTTTTCTTTCAACTATGTTGAATTTAGTTTTTAGTTATATTTTTAATGTTGGAGAAAATAACTATTTATTTCATGTGTAATTAGATTAGTGATTTCATGTGTTAGGGTTGTGGATTCAGCATTGAAACAACACCATTATATTTCAAATTTAAAAATGATGGTTTGAGTCCTAGGTAGCTTAGAATCCTACTTGTTTTCAAAATAAGGATGCACTCCCATTTTATTCCTCACTTTATAGGTTGTAATCATGAGGCTCTCGCCCAAGAGTGGACCTTCTGTAAAATCTGTGACGTCTTTGTCACAAACAAAACCATCAAAACCGAAACACATCATTTTTCTCCTTCAAGAAAAAAAAATTCACATCATGTGAATATGTCCATGTACTCTTACATATTGTGTATAAAACTATCAACCAAACACAAGTTGACAAAAAACATGCCTCTTCAAACAACTCGACTCTTAAGTCAAATAATAGAGCTCATGTACTTTCAACATCTTGCTTCATGCAACATGCATCTGCTCTTTGAATTTGCAAAGAAATTCATGAAACATCAAAATACATGCTAGGCCTTAATTGGATAAGAAATCTAACCATTTGTCGAAAAACCATTTCAATGGCGCTTCTTTTTCTTTCAACTATGTTGAATTTAGTTTTTAGTTATATTTTTAATTTTGAGAAAATAACTATTTATTTCATGTGTAATTAGATTAGTGATTTCATGTGTTAGGCTCGTGGATTCGTGCATTGAAACAACACCATTATATTTAAAATTTAAAAATTATGGTTCGAGTCCTAGGTAGCTTAGAATCCTACTTTTTTCAAAATAAGGATGCACTCCCATTTGATTCTCACTTCGATAGGTTGTAATCTGCGTGCTCTCGCTCAAGAGTGGACTCTCGCAAAATCTGTGACGCTCTGTCACAAAACCATCAAACTCGAAACACATCATTTTTCTCCTCTTCAAAGAAAAAAAAATTCACATCATGTGAATATGTCCATGTACTCTTACATATTGGTGTACAAAACCATCAACCAAACACAAGTTGACAAAACATGTCTCTTCAAACAACCGACTCTTAAGTCAAATAATAGAGCTCATGTACAAATTTCGATATTTGTTGCATTTAAGTGTGTCTAACATAATCCTACTTTCAACATCTCGCTTCATGCAACATGTACCATACTTTGAATTTGCAAAGAAATTCATGAAACATCAAAATACATGCTAGGCCTTAATTTGATAAGAAATCTTTAACCATTTGTCGATTAAAACCATTTCAATGGCGCTTTCTTTTTCTTTCAACTATGTTGAATTTAGTTTTTAGTTATATTTTTAATGTTGGAGAAAATAAATTTATTTATTTCATGTGTAATTAGATTAGTGATTTCATGTGTTAGGGTTGTGGATTCAGCATTGAAACAACACCATTATATTTCAAATTTAAAAATGATGGTTTGAGTCCTAGTAGCTTAGAATCCTACTTGTTTTCAAAATAAGGATGCAATCCCATTTGATTCTCACGGATAGGTTGTAATCATGAGGCTCTCGCTCAAGAGTGGACCTTCGCAAATTGTGAAGTCTTGTCACAAACAAACCATCAACCGAAACACATCATTTTTCTCCTTCAAAGAAAAATTCACATCATGTGAATATGTCCATGTACTCTTACATATTGGTGTACAAAACCATCAACCAAACACAAGTTGACAAAACATGCCTCTTCAAACAACCGACTCTTAACTCAAATAATAGAGCTCATGTACAAATTTCCATATTTGTTGCATTTAAGTGTGTCTAACATAACTCTACTTTCAACATCTTGCTTCATGCAACATGCACCATACTTTGAATTTGCAAAGACCCGAATTCTCCACCCCCATTAAAATGACCCTACAAGTTGATTCTTTCAGCTTTTTTCTACTCTATAAGCATCAACGTACGATTATGCATGATGGAGAATCTCTAGCGCTTCCGTTGTTAATATATTTAATACCCCAATATTTATTTAAAAGTATCAATAGTATTTCGACCATGCACTAGTACATTTGGCGGAAATTCCGACACTTGTCTCCAACGCTTTTGACCAAATGTCCCGAAATTTTCCCAAATTTTTTCCATCCCGCCGGGAATCGTCGCTATAGCGACGCCCATGTAGTGCCGCTCGCAATACCGACACGAACCCCCGTCGCAATTGCGACGTTTGGAGGAAGACATCGGAATTTCGACACCATGGCCCAAAGCGTCGCGTAAACTACTACATTTGGCGGAAATTCCGACACTGTTTCCGACGCTTTTGACCAAATGTCGGAAATTTTCCCAAATTTTTTCCATCCCGCCCGCAACCGTCGCTATACCGACATCTATAGAAACTGGCCGCAATACCGACACCTAAATCAGAGTCGCCATTGCGACGTTTGGAGGAAGACGTCGCAATCGCGACACCATCGCCCAAAGCGTCGCTTAAACTACTACATTTTGGCGGAAATTCCGACACTTGCTTCCGATGCTTTTGACCAAATGTCGGAAATTTCCGTAAATTTTTTCAATCCCGCCCGAAGCCATCGCTATATCGACGTTTAGAGAAATTGGTCGTAATACCGACACTTAGAGAAAAGTGTCGCAGCGGGCGACGTCTCGAAGGAAGACGTCGCAATGGCGACCTTATATATCTTAGAGGCATATCTTAAAAGAAACTCGAAAAAGCATATCGATTTGTACACATGGCTTTTCACTTGCTTTTTGTACACTTAGAGGCATCCGCGCAATAGCGACGCTTTGTGTATGTTGGGAGAAATAATTATATAGTTCAACTTAATGTTCATTATATAATCATGTGATCGTCACCAATGATATATCTTAAAAAGCAAATCTACCAAAAGCCATGTACAAAATCGATGTGGTATACTCTAGAGAGTGGTTCTCATATCACTATGTAAATTGTTGTATGCTACTTCAACAAAATTATAAGATAAACCGTAATACACATCATATATGCACCATAACAATTGGTAACAGTATAAAACCCACCGCCACACCTTGTACTCGATCCAATTTTTCTCCGTCAACTTTCCAGATGTGGGAGTTTCCTTCAAGGATCATAATACTCCCAAGGCTCCGTTATCACCTCTAGTAATTCTCGCAACAGGGATAGGATTTTTAGTTAAGAACACCAAGGGTAACCAAGAACCACTTTCGGGAATTCAAGATCTGGCTTTCTTGAACTCTAGAGAGGGATCTCTCCGTATGATTTAGCTTTGTTTTTTAGTAAATATATTAGGCTAGCTATGATTGTGTATTTGGGTTTCTGATTTTTAAAAGATTGGTGGGAATAAAGAGATTTATAAATGAGAAGGATCTACTAGAATATTGGGCAATGGAGTCAACTCTCTAGGCAAGCGTAACTAAGAAATAAGGCCTGGGAGATGCAAATGTGCTAAGGGCAAGATAGGTGACCTCTAAGGCTATGTATAGGCTTGATTTGATGGAGTGGATGGAATCTCGAGCAAAAGGGCACTTAAGAATCCTTAAGCTACGTATAAGAAGATTGAAGAAGGAGATCTAATCGGGGAACCGTAGAACTCGCCCATAAGGTTTTACGAACAAAGTTATTACCGGCCTACCATCTTTAAGGATGCCAAAAAATTCGTGCAGTTCGTGATGGGGCCGCGCGTGACGCCCCCGGCGTCCGATGAAATGCCTTTGAACCTCAACTAGTGATTGAACCATTTGAACGCCGGGCACTTGATTTTGTTGGCCCTATTAGTCCTCCCTCAAACCAAAATACATACATCCTAGTTGCAACCGAATATGTCACTAAGTGGGTCGAAGTGAGAGGGCAGCTTTCAAAAGCTGCAGGACTCGTAGCATGCTTTTCCAAATCTTTGTGTGCTATGGTCTCCCAAGGGACATAATCGTATGGAGGAAATCACAATTTGTAGTAATAAATTAGCCGAAACATTGCAAAACTACCACATTCAAGACAAATTGCTAACCCATATCACCTACGTGTGCCAATGGCCAAGTAGAGAGCACGAATAAAGTAGAAAACATTAAAATGCCAAGTAGAGAGTACCTAACCATAGTTGTCTTGAGAAATTTTATTCAGACCGAATACTTTGAATTGTGAAGTATTTATACAAAAATGTTTACAAAATATCTCGTGAATTGAGATGATGTTTTAATCAAAAATAGGAAAGAAAACTTAAAAAGAGGGACACGCAAAACAAACATTGCAAGTCGTTACCTTTTTACAAGCAAAAATAGAACCGATTATTCTAATTTGAACCGATTGTTGCTGTACCGCACTTTAACCCCGTATTTACCATTTGAGGTAACAAAGAAATGAATTATAAGAATTTCCGTTTTTTATCCATTAAATTCACAAATTGTGTCCGTGAATTCTTGCCACTTTTTCTAGGATCTTTCATAGTCTTCAATTTTTCCGTAACTTTCTATCCGCTCGTATACTTGGAAAAAGTTAGGCTTTCAGTGAACATATGCTTGATCTCATTATCTAAAAAGAACAAGATTTTCAAAATATCGAAGAAGTATTCTCGCCTCTGGTGATCCTTGGAGGCAGCTTGCTGTCCGCTTGCTCTTTTGCATGATTTCTCGATTTTAGATCATACTCTTCGAGGCATTAACTTTGTCATTCAATGCGTACTGATTGTGCAAACTCCGTTCGACAATGTTTTGTGGCCTAAGCAAAATCTTGAGATGGATAACCATGTCTTTACACCGATCCTCTAGAGTACTCATTATGTTTCTTTTGTTCGTGGACCTTTTGATTTGAAGAATGGTTTCGTTCTATCAACAATTAATTCTTCCAACTCTTCCCCGGTTTTACCGTTTAAAAAAAGTGATCCGATCATGCAGGAACAATGTAACAAATACATAACCATAAATACAAGAGATGCAATGGAAATAACACTTCTCTATTTATTAATATCAAAGAACTGGAAATTCTGTTTACATACGGAAATAAAACTATTAGGCACGTAGCCATTCCCCGAGAAGAGATGTGGCCAGCGGCACTTCGAATCTCGTTTTACAATGAGGAAGCAAGGGCCTATTTATTATTGAGAAACAATGGAGAACCCCAAACATCCCAAAAACCTAACCCCTAGAGACAAGCGCCAAACCATAGCCCTGGTTGCAATTGGTGTTTCAACTTCTCAGGGACGTAACTTTGGCATACTATCTCCGCTTTGACGCATATGATATACTCATTAGAAAGCTTCATCCGAGGACTACAACATCGACGAAATTTTTTGTCAAAAATTCACCGGCGCTTTCATACCAAAACGCGTTAGGGCCTCAAAAAATGGCTCCTAAGTTCAGACCCGAAAAAATCGCTAAAAATAGTAAGTTATGCCAAAACGAAAACCGAAAGAGCAATGGTGGGGGCCCAAGTGGAATAAGCAGTAATACCAACATCCACCCCGATCATTCCTCTCAGGGAAGCAATATCCCCATTGCGTTAAGTTCCTCCATGAGATGAGGAAATTTCTCATTTAACTGTCCCCGTAACTCACTTCTCGTGAGTTGGTCACTTTGACAACCCGACAAGCGCTGATCTCGTCATGACGAGTGTTCTCTGATTTGCATGTCCATGATACAACTGTGCCTATTCCATGCATTCGGGTTTAATCACAGTGTGAGTTGTCTCCGCAATGTCCGAGGTGTCCGTAGAGGTGGGGAAAGTAAGGGACTGGCCATCCACATTGAAGACCGGGTACCTGCTGGTCAGTGGAACATTGCTTTCCAAGCAGCATTGTTACCTATAGCTTCAGATGGCACGGTTCAGGACGAGGCGGCGCAGCTTGCGGGGAGGGTCCAAAGGAGGCGCTCTCCTTCAAAATGGAAGCCACTTGTCGCCCACTCCGGAAGTGGTGTGGCACCCGGTGTTGACCATGGCGCTCGCTTGTACCTTCGTATTGGCCTATCCAATATATCATGAATCCGCGATGATGTTGAATGCGCCGATGAAGCTACTTTTCGTCAACCTCTGACCGGACATGATAATCGCCTTTGTTAAACAAGAATTCATGGGTTGCGGTTGGCCGGACATAGTGGTTAAACTGCCCACCGAAAGGGCTACGGCCACCTGAACCGGGAGAGCCCGGCGATAACCGTGTTGTACATAGGGGAGGCTTCGTCTCCATGTGCGTGGATGCTTTGAGTTGTGCCACGTGCCGTAATGTGTGGGCAATCATTCTGCCGACGACCTCGTCTCGGCCATCGTTTGGGGATGGAAAGTCGGACTTGGTGAGCTTTTAGTTCAACATTGTTCGAGGTCGGACCAAAATGTAACAGAACCCGTTTATCTATCCGACATGATAGATCTGTGGGTCCCAAAGTGCACCCACACTCGTTCAAAGAAGAGCTAGGCGTTGCTTCGCTGTGATATTCTTCTTACAAAGCCGCCATGATGGCTATCTTCGAGAATCATTAACCACCACGAAACACAAATATTTCCATTCTAGTATAGGCTCCAGATGTAATCCATGGAGATGGATTCCTACCTGCCGACTAGGGGTAGTAGTGGAGATATAGGCCTTGGCTTCTGATGGTCGGTTTGGCAATGGGACAAGCAAAGGCAGGATCTGATGTGCTTCTAATATCCTTCGAAGGTTCCGGCCAATAGAAAATAAGCCGTAGTATTGCTACTATTTTCTGACCTCAAAAATGCCCAAATACCCGACCGTAGTGTGCTTCCCATATCATCTTGGGTACGCTCGCTTGAAGGAACACAAAGGTGTCCCCCCAGATAAAAGCATCTTTGAGGTGAAAGTTTGGAACTTGCGTGCCCCTTCAGAGTGCTCTGTAAGTGTGGCCGAATTCGGGTCACTCTCATAGAGAAGCGCCAAT
This sequence comes from Pinus albicaulis, assembly GCA_034641835.2. NCBI lineage: Eukaryota > Viridiplantae > Streptophyta > Pinopsida > Pinales > Pinaceae > Pinus > Pinus albicaulis. The sequence continues at coordinate 640,843,375 of CM076572.1, forward strand.
CGAAGTCTCGTGCCCACAAGAGTTGAGCACGGTGGTGAGCGCCACGATCGGTAGTCGGCCGAGGCAAATACCGCAACATTATTGGTGCTACCCTTCTTGTACTTGATGTTCAAATGAAATCGTTGCGTATATGTGGACCACTTCGATGGCGATCATTTCCGCAACTTCCTTGTGTCCGTATGAACTGCGGTGGGCTTCGTGGTCCGTGTGGATGATTGTTTCTTCCCCAAATGTAATGCTTCCATTGTCGATGTGCTTGCACAATGGAATACATTTCTTTTGTCATAGGTGGGATACTTGCTAACCGTCTCGCACAATGTCTCACCGTGATATGCCACCGGATGTCCCTCGTTGAGTAAGAACTGCCCCAATAGCATAGTCGAGGTATCCGTCTCGATCTCAAATGGTCGCCGCAAGTCCTGCAAGGTGAGCACCGGCGTAACAGGCAATTTTTCAATTCTTTGAACGCCTTCGTTGGAGGTTCCGACCAAAAGAATTTTGCTCTTCGCTCCTTCCTTTGGTGACTTGACTCAAGGGCCAAGTGATATGAGAATCCTTAAGACGAATCTACGGTAGAAATTAGCAAGACCCAGAAAGTCGCTAAGCTCACATAGCCTGGCCGGCCAATCCCGAATGACTTGGATCTTGGCCGGATCCACATGCACCTCATCAATAATGTATCCTGGACATTGGAACTCGGTCATGCCAACGTACTTTCTTCAAATTGGCACACAACTTGTGTTGCCGCGTTGTTTGGAGGACTTGTCGGATGTGATGAAGGTGCTCTTCCCACGTCTTCGTTGGCCGAAGATCGTAATGTCATCCAAGTACACCACTACGAATGAGTTGGTGAATGGCCGCAAGATGTCGTCCATCATCCTCATGAAGGTTGCGATAGCCCGTCAACCCGAAAGGCATGACTACCATTCAAAAAGGCCTTCCTTAGCTTTGAAGGCATTTCTCCACACATCAGAGGGTTCAATTGGTACTCCGGGTGATACCCGCACTTCGTGTCGCATCTTACCGAAATATTTTGCACCTTGGAGTTGGTCCGTAAGGTCATCAATCCGTGGGATTGGGTACCTATTCCGATGCTGATCTTGCCTCCAACGCCCGATAGTCAATACGTAGTCTCCACGTCCCATCCTTCTTCTCGTACCAACACGACTCCAAGCCCCACAGGCGATGAACTTGTCCGATGTGACCTTTTCTCGCAAATGCCTCCCGAATCGCCTCTGATTTCATCATTTTCCAGAATGTGAGCGTCGATAGATCGGTCCATTGGGTAGTGGCGCACCTCGGGGGTCGATCAATCGGTGCTTGACCTCGGCAAGGCAGAGAACCCCCGAGGGTGAGGTGAAGATGTCCCCGTACTTCCACGACCTTATCCATTTGTTGTTGTCGTGCGCAGGGGCCCCGTCCGGAGGTCGTGGCCACAGCCTTCTTCTTGCCCCGGGGGCGGATCATCGTAAAATGAATTTCGGTTTGGGAAATGAGCTTACTACATTGTTTTGCAGGCAAGAACTAAAGAGATAGTCGTAGGAGGTGGTACCTCTCGGTATCCCGTACAACTTATTTCCCAAAGTAATAATAACAAGACGAGGTCGAGACTCATACACAGCATGACGCTTCCACAAGTATGGTTGTCCTAATAATACATCGTAAACATCAATAGGAGCAACATCACATAATACCTCATCCGTGAAGGGCTTGATGCTAGGAAGGCGACACCGCTCGGCCGACGCGAAGATCTCGTCCTTGGTGAAGCCACCCGATGGTGTATGGATGTGGGTGAGCCGTGGTCGGCAAGCCCAACCGCTTCGACGGCTCCGCTCGAAATGAGGTTCTTTTTGGCTCCCATTGTCGACAATGAACCTGCAGGGGAGCCCTTACCCACATCCTGGGAGTGGAAGAGACGTTCCTCCTCCTCCGGATCTTTCTCGTTCCTCCTTCCTCGGGACCTTGCAGGCAATGCGTGGCGCTGGGCCCGCATCAATAATCAAGCTCTCTTTTCATTCCCTCTTTTTCGTGCTCCCCGATTCGCAGCTCCGAGCATGCATCCGACTCCGTAAGCCCTCATCTCGCCACTAGCGATCGCTTGGCCCGACACTCACTTGTGTTGTGAGTGGAGCTCTTTATGGAACTCACACCACTTTCCCGTTTCCTTCTTTGGCTTTACGGTGTTGTTCTTTTCTTGTGGCTTGACTTTGTTGTCTTTAGCCGCCATGCTCGTCCTTTTGTTCTCGCGGTTTGGAAGCACCTTTTCCTTGCTTTTGATTCATGTATCCAAAGTCTCGCTTCTTCCGTTTTGAATTTCTGCTCAATCTTGGCTAAAGATACCCAAGATAAAGTCGTACTGCTTAGAGATGTCGAGGAACTCCATTTCCTCCCCGAATGTATTCAGGAGTGCATACCGCGATACTTTAGCACCAAATGTTTCTCTCGAATCTTTGATACCCAACTTTGTGCGCAGTGGTATGGAAATGTATCTGCCGCCTCGTGCACATCTTGATCCCTTTGTTGTCGCAAATATGGGTCCATTGTATGTACTTGTCCTCATAGCTCCCCACGGGATAGTAATCGTTCCTTGACGCGCGTCTCGGAAAGAATTCCAAGTTGGTACAGCCGAGAAATCGCAGAGGGTTCGTCCGGTCCTTGTTCTCACAAGAGGTTTCCCACCACCCTAACATGGGGGTAGCTTTCGAGGAGTGCAAAAATAATCTTCTCCCGGTCTGGAAAAGTCATGAACAGAGAAATATCCTTCTAATAGATTCAACTATCTATCTACGGCATCTCGTCTATTTGACCCTCAAATATGGGAATGTCAAAATTTACTTGTACTAAAGGGAGTCGCAACCCGCAGTGGCTACCGGATGCATGCGCCGCCTTGGGTGGGGTGCTCGTTGAAGGATCCGAGCAAAGCTATCCATCATCGCGTTCTCTTTGTTTTTCGAGGGCCTCCTCGAGCAATATTTTTTGATAGGATCTCGCTCCTTCATCTTTCTTTTCGTCCCCCATGGGCGTCCGTCGAGGTTTGCGAGGTCATCTTTCAAAGGTTCCACCCGCATCAAGCCTACCTCCTTATACCCCGACCTCGTTGGGGACATGCAAAGAAGGATCGAGAAAGGCACCGCCTGATACCACTGATCCGAATTTATGGGGTGAACTAAATGTGACAAACACATAACCATAAATACAGAGATGCAATGGAAATAACACTTCATTTCATTAATATCAAAGAACCGAAATTTGCTTACAGACAATGGAAATAAAACTAGCTAGGTACTGGGTATTCCCGAGAAGAGATGTGGTGGCTACGTACCTCTCGAATCGGCTTTACAATGAGGCGTGAGGGCCTATTTATTATTGAGAAACAATGGAGAACCCTAAACATCCCAAAAACCTTAACCCTAGGAGATGAAGCGCCAAAAAACTATGGCCCCGTTTGGGTAAATTGGTGTTTCAACTTCCCAGGGACGTAACTTTGGCATACTATCTCCGTTCGACGCATATGATACATCATTAGAAAGCTCTATCCGAGGACTACAACACGGAAGAATTTTATCAAAAAATTTGCCGGCGCTTTTCATATCCAAAAAACGTCGTTTAGGGCCTCAAATGGCTCCGAAGTTCAGACCCGAAAAATCGCTAAAAATAGTAAGTTATGCCAAACGGAAAACCGAAAGAGACAATGGTAGGGGCCCAAGTGAATAGGCGGTGGCCACCAATATTCAATTCGGATCAAAAAGATATGAGTTGGATTGCTTTGGGCTGGTTTTTTGTCAATTTCCTCTTAGTCTTGTCAATCTCTCGCACTAGCAACTCAAGTAACTCCCTCCGTTCATAAATTATCCGAATTGAAGGCCATTGAGAATGAATGCCATCAATAATTTTGGTCCATAAATGACTTTTTATAAAGCCCACTGATCCGTAAGATTTACTTGTGCTTGCGTAATCTTTACCTTGCTCTTGTAGTCGATCGACTTTCGCTCATGTCCCCTGTGGCGCAGTCGAAGGCATCATTTTTGGATTTTTCCAAATTTTTAATAGTGCCTTCAAACTAAGAATCTCTTTTCTTGGTCTTTGGTGGTGTGGTCCTCTGTGAGGATGAAGAAGAAGAGGAAGAGATTAGAGAAGTAATTGGAGACCTAGCTTGGCAAAGATTCGTTCTGGGTACAAGTGTTCTCGCCAAAGTAGATGGTATAGGCGAAGCACATAAGGTGGGGACTACCGTAGGAATGACCATTGGTTTTGCTTTTCTTAGTTCTTCATTCTCTTTCATTAGAGCTTCTATTTGAATTTCCATCGTTTTTATCTCGACTCGACATTTGATGTACAAGCTGCTTTAAATCATCATTCTCCGTTTTTGTCAGAGAATTTCTTTTGCTTCGAGAGTTTCACTCGAGGCAACTTCAACTCGTTTTCTAAGAGCAACTATATCCTCATTTTTCTGCTTAATTAAGACTTTTTCCTTCAATGTTGGTCGGGTCACCCAAGGCTTCAATCACTATATCTTCTAGTGCTTTTATTCTTAAATTATTAGCATACAAAGGAGGCTTTGTCCAACCTCATTTGATTTTGGAGGTTGAGCACTCGTTTTCTCAAGCTCAATTGATTTCATAGTTTTACCGACAATTTTGGAATATAGCATTTCGCATTGCTCCATGAAATTCAATTTGATCTATCTATGAATGGTATCCGCATCCAAGCTTCAAGATCTCGTTTTGGAATAATCTCGCCACCGATTTTGGCTCAGCCACCGTAGGCTTCAAGAATGACATTACCAATTTATTGGATGAATAATCAAATGTCGAAAGAATCCGTCTTTGTTTCGTGCTTTTCCTTAAGAAATCTAGAATGAGCTTGACTTTGTTTTCTTCATTCTTCTCTTTAATTTGTCCGAATCTGATCCGAATCTCTCGACTCGTATCGTCGCTTCGAGAAGAAGGAGGCAAATCGACAATAGCCCGGTTTTCCTTCATGACCGTATCTTTTTGTTGTGTTCCAATTTTTACATTTTGAAGCTCTTCTAATGTTTGAGTGACTATTCTTGTTGCTTCATCATTTATATCAATATTTATGCCCTTATCCTTTTCTTCTTCCTCTGCTGGACTTGCTTCTTTTACTATATGAGTTCTGAATTTTATGTTCTCAATAGTCTCACTTATGAAACTATCTCCTTCTCTCGTCTCTTTTATGTACATTATAAGTATCTTTGCTTGTAGAAGCAATTGCATCGTCCGTTCAATTCCGTTTGCCTTTTAAGACCGTTCACCGTATTACTTGTACTTCCCGTGAATCATCATCGTATAGGGTGTTTGGCTCCCATTCAATTTTATTTACATATCTTTGAATATGGGGCTTAGGATCATGCAAGTAAATAGGAAACTTACATTTTACCCTTATTGCACTCAAAATACCTTGTGGGTCATACTTCCATGTAAAACTACATGGGATCTTATACTCTTTAAGTTTGACATTTATCTCATTGGAAGCTTCTTCCGTTATTCACAATGAATGGCCCAATTTGATTTTTCAGCTTAAATTGGGTCTTTTTCTTGAAAGTTGGTGAAGTGATTTCATCTACATTCAATAGTTGTCTCGTATATTCTAGCAAATATTCTTGTAGTTACAACTGCAACTTATATGGGGCCCGTGATGAGCCATACACTCGATTTCTCGTATGATTTTTATATAAATACCAATCTCCCGCTTTGTAGCTCGATAATCGGCGAATTCTTCTTGTCTCATCATTGATCCTAGGGATCTCCTCTTTTTCCAAGATACATAACAGGGGCTATAAATGAGTCATTGAAATCAGAAACTATACTCTTTGTTCCATTTCCTTAGAATAGATGATCAAAATATTACCGATAGAACTTTTCCTTCGCATCCACTTTCGACATTCAATTGGAAACTTATCTATTTGATAATATAGGAAGAGGTGTAGTAGATAAGAGTGAGCATTCCCAAAACTCCTTCTTCTCGATATTCTGATAACTCGATACGGTATTATCGCAATACATCTAGCAAAATTGAATCGAATGGATGAGATCGAATTTGGGTTTGCAGTCGTATTTAAAACCCAGATAGCCACATCGTTGAATTCATCACCGGCGTATCCCAAGATGAAGGAGACATTGAGACAATCCGTCTAGTTTCATCTGGGAAATCAACGTGTCGAAAGGAGGATCTAACTTAGGCATATCAACTTGATTTGGACAAAAATTTGGGTATATTTTGAATCTAGCATTGAAATCCAAGTCAAGATATAGTTGGGTTAAATCTTCTCTTGTTAGGGAAACAAAATTGGGGTCATGATTCATTTGCGCATGGAATTTATCGACTCTTCAAGATGTAAAATGTTATTTCTTTTTCTTTGTTTACAATACATCTTTTTTTCCTGCATATAATAGGCTTCACATAACTGATAAAGTCGTACCGTAATGAGTGAGAGGGACAATATATCTAGGCAAACATTGGATTCCCAAATTGGAACATTCTTGTCACCCTTTCCACCGATTTGCCATAGCACCACCATAGACATCAAGCGGTTAAATTCTACATTAGGGTCTAGTATGACACCTGCATCAACTAAAGGGCTCTTCTCTCGGAGAAATGATCGGAGGGCCGGATCGGTTTGACCACTTCGTAGAATCGGCCTCGTGAGTGTGGAGTTGGTTTGTCAATTTTGAAGGACATAAGTCAGAGGAATCTTTAAGACTTCTTTCGCATTTTGGGCCTCCATTCTTGGGGGTTACTCCGTTTCGTGGTCATTTTTAATAATGAACGAAGCAAGCTTAAATGATGGTTAAGTTCCTTTACGAGAAACAAACGGGTTTCTGGCGAATTTCTACCGAAAATGGGGTTTCGGAAAGGTGGTTTTTAGGAAATGCAAGGAATTTAAAGCTCAGACGTGTATTTAAAATCGATTTCAACAAAGAACGGACCAGGGTATGGAAAAAAAATCGCGAGAAAGGGAAATTAGGATTCCAGGAAATTTTGACAGTTTTCCCCGAAAAATGGACACTTTTTTGGCAATAACTTTGGTAATTATTTGAAATCGACATGAATTTTGAAATCTCAAGAGGGCAACTTCGAATAAAAGTACTTCCGGAGAACCACGAATTGCCGAAGACGTCGCAGGTGCTCGCCTTCACTTGAAAATGGCTTCAGCAGAGGACAATGTAGTACTTTGTAATGGAAATTCAGTGGCAATGGGCATCGAAAAATGGTACCGGTAGGTTGAAAATGGCTCGCAAAGTTTCTCGTGGTTCAAACGCGTGATTTTGAGGACAACGGTTCCGCAATGTTTTTACAAGCTTGTGTTTAAAAGGTGAAAATTTGAATGCAAATAATAATTTTAATGTTATCCTTCGATGGTATAACCATAGTTAAATGACATTATACTGTGTTGGGAATCTGGATGAGGTTTAGGGAATACCGCAAGTGGTATTCGTGAGGGTAAATGGTGGTAAGCGGAAACTAGCTTTTCGAACGCCATACAAAGTGGTGGCGACACGTAAGCGCGGTGGTTTGAAACCACCCATTTCGCGCTGCTTTTCCAAAACATCAAACGATTACTTTATGAGCGCGGAAATGTATTAGCGCCGTCGGATCCGGGATTCAACGAGCGAACGGCCACAATGAAAAGGAAGAAAGGGGAAAAGGTGTTATCGGGTTCGGCGATACTATTGCAAAAGTGTCACAAGACCGACGAAATGGAAATCGTTCAAAACGTCGAAAGAGCGACGCTTACCGAAAAGTAAAGGTAAAGTTATCGTTCACTTTGGGTCATTGATCTTGGGAAACCGTCGCTATACCGACATTTAGAGAAATGTGTCGCACTACCGACACTTATGTATGTCGCAATTGCGACACTATGCCCCAAAGCGTTCGTAGACGTCTTCCTCCAAACGTCGCTATTATATGTTTTACGAAGATATGGTAAGTAACTTCTCGTTCTTCTTAGAAATAATTATATAATTTTTCTTTTTTTTTCAAAATAGATTAAAAAAAATTATATGAGAAAAATTATTAATTCATCAATATGTGTGTTGTGAGGAATAATTTCATAAGCTCAACGAATGGTTCATTATATAATCATGTGAGCATAACCAATGATATATCTTAAAAATCAACCGAAAAGCCATGTGTACAAAATCGATGTATACTCTAGAGAGTGGTTCTCATATCACTAAGTAAATTGTTGTATGCTACTTCAACAAATTATAAGATAAATCGTAATACACATTATATATGCACCATAACAATTGCCATACAACTAATTTGTTTTAGGATACATGTGGCATTCTAGGGGTAAATTCTATATGATGTGTATATCAATCTATTAGGTGTTGTAAGTTTTGAGTATCTAAGAAATGATAAGAAATATCCATACATCATGATCTTGTAATGTGATTATAAAATTGTGTCTATAATTTCCATAAAATGTATAAATGATTCGTTTTAAAAAATCAACACAATCAACCCTAAACAATGCTCATGATGTGGAATGTCATTGGCGAAACCAAAATGATGGTCACATGTCCCATTCTATGGTAATGGTGATCATATATATGTTGTAGCGACACTTGATGAGTAATTAAATAAATTTTAAGAGTGTGACTCATTGTGCCATATTTTTTTTAAAGCATGATTTGTTTTCCTAGTTTTTACTAATTTGTTAACATATTTTATTCATTTGGAAAGCTAATTAATGATGCTTTAAGTAATTAGGACTTAATGAGAGATCATCTTCACACCTTCACCGAAGTATATTGGTAATTGTAGTCACTATATGGACCGCACATGCATGCTAGAAAAATTGAAATATAAACTATAATACACATCTTATATCCTATAACAATTGTCATACAACTTATTTACTTCTAGATACATATGAAATACTTCTGTGTAAATGCCATATTATGTGTATACCAATATAGTAGGTGTTGGTAAGTTATGATAGATCTAAGAAATGATAGGGTATCTACACATTAGTAGTGCCCCGGTGAATTTTTTGCATTATTTTCTATTTGTTGTAATTTTGTTGCCTGGATTTGTTATAGATTTCAAATAATATATACAATTATCTACCAATTGTTCTTTATAAAGAAGAAGAAGTACAATAAGTAGTCACCTAAAAGTGAGCCATGTGAAAATATTGGTAACATGAGTAACTTGGTAAGTCAGAATGAAAAGTGCATAACCTCCACTCACCAAAAGTGAATAACCTCCACTCACCAACAAGTGGCAGGTGGTTGGAATTTGGATTTCTCTCTTTACCCGTCACACAAATTTTGTTGACGTTTTGGTCATTATTTTTCTAGTCAATAAACGTTACGTTTAAAATTTTGCACTTCATTAATGAAGTTCTCGTAATAAATTAACCCTTCACCAATAAAAGTTTGATTAAAAAAATTGAACGCTCTTCCATTTTCTTTTGGATTTTGGAGTGTGATATATCTCTGTGTCATGGAATTTTAATACCTAAAGTTTCAAGAGAAATAATTGATTCTTGTCAAACTAATATTTCCTCAATATGCTATGTGTTGAAATTAATTACGCCTGATGTACAGTAAACTCTCGCCTTTTCCATTTCCAACATCGATTGTCGCGTATAACAAAAACGTTGCGTAGAGCCGCTTGCCATTTTTGATCGATCGCAGTTTAAAAATTGAAGGACAAAGTGGTCCCGCAACTGAAATTTCCGATTTGAAATATGAGTTCAAAATCGACGTCGAAAAAATTCATGTGCTGCATTGAATAGAAATTTCTCACATTACATTTTTGATGACGTCAAGAAATTTTATTTCGCACCAAATTGAAATTTCCGGATTTGAAATCTCACCGGAAAAGGATTTAATAGAAATTTCGCATCACACTCGCCCGTCCATACGAAAGCCCAAATCGGACGCGAAAAATTCATAAAGCAAACATTGAATAGAAATTTCACAATACATTTTGATGACGTCAGCAAATTTTTTTGGCACCCGAAATTGATTGAAGGAGAGTTTAATTTTGGTTGACGTCCTGTGGTCAAAGTTCTTTAATGTTTGTTTTAAAAATGTCGTGCGTATTGTGTCGATATATATAATATATACATCATATGCACAATTCAAAGCAAGGAGTTGAAATGGCCGTATAGAGGAAATTTTAGAGTGTGAGTTTTGTGTTGAACCGTGTTTCTTTGAAGCAAATAAAGTTTTTTTATTCCCCGCCGTAGGAGATTTTTGTAACCAAAGTTTTGAAGTTTAATGAAATAGTTTTTAAGGAAGTAAAACTCGTTTCCAAGAAGAATTTTTTTTTTTATATTTTCTCTCGTATTGAAGAGGGGAGTTTTATTCTCCATTTATTGCTCGAATTTTAAAAATTCCAACACTATGATCTACTAAAAATTACTTCAAAAATCAAGTAAACCTTCCAATATAAAGAAAAAAACATGAACGAGCTTTTCTAAATTGCAATAAATTTATGTTTATTATTAATATCAAGATAACTTGCCTTATAAAAATTGCAGACCTACTAAGAACAAATCCTCAAATACATTTTTTATTGTTGTTGTGATTAAAAAATGAGTCAAAGAACGTTAAGGCACTCGTAGAAATCAATCTATGTATTATTTCTCACAAAACATGTTGAGTAGTGGAGACTAAGCTCCCAGATTTTTTTCTCGTCCTCAATCTCTCTATTAATTATGTCTATGTAGTTATAAGAATAACAAGCCAAAGAAATCCGAGGCTTCCAAGAGAAATTAGTCTCTCAGGTGCGTAAATTACATGATTATTGTTGACTAAATGTTATACCATTTGAAATTGCCGAGCGAAATTAATCAAAGCCATGATGTACCATTTGTCGTATCTATTTTCTCATGTATGAAAGTTTTTTTTTTCTAAGTAAAAGTAATTATATTTACAAAAGGAGTATAGTGCGTCGGGCCGAAGCCCGATCATTGCCGAGTGCTGTGGCATTTGAAACAAAAAACCATAGTTTGAAGATCGCCCTGCAAGAGGGAAACCGTCCGAAATGTATCATTTGAAAAATCCTGCCAGGGAAACTCGCAGAATTGCAAGATCGGAGACCATATCACAAAAAACAGATGCATTTTCGTGTCAGCAGTGAAACACATGAATGTGCCCGTGAGAATGGGCAGAAATAGAGAAAAAAACCACAGTGAAGAGGAGGAACTATTCATCGTGATCATGTTCGTAGACAACTTCCGCACCAGAATTCAGTCCGGTTCCCCGTCGAATTATATGTGCTCACAACATAATGGATCACCTTCCCGCGAGGAGGAGGGAGGACCGCGCCGCCGTCATGACCGCGTCCTTCCTCTCGCAGGTTGACCCACCGCTTCCTTGTTCGCCCGGTCCCGCGTCTTGCCTCCATCCGACCCCGCACGTTCGCACTATCGTGTGCTTCAGCCCAAAAACGCGCCGAATCCGAGCCGCCGAGAGGCCGCATTCCGCCGGCGAGAACCGGGAACAATTTCCCGAGGCTCTTCACGAAAGACGACCGTAATTGAGGCAAACTTCACCGCGTTGATTGAGAGTGTCGTTAAAGGAAAAATGCGCGTGGTTTGAGCAAGGAGGAGCGGAAGGAGTGGGGGAAGCAAGGCGACTACTCGAGCGAGAAGGCGCCCTCTAGGTTGACCGTCGGGAAGGGGAGAGAGGACGCAGAGGAGGTGCCGCAGGTGGAGGGAGAGCGGCCAATTTGGTGCCTCGTGGAGCTCCTTCGGCGCCGCATTCCGTGCATGAGGCGCGGCATAGTCGCACTCGAGACAAACAGGCGGGAGGCAAAAGATGGACGTAAGACCGATATGCAGAGGGGAACAAGACGTGACAGAAGCAAGCTTGCAGAACCGGGAAGATGTAAGTAAGTGGAGATTTTCTTTTCCCAAAATCCAAACAACAATTGAGACAGCCCTCTTACCGCTATTGCGAACATTAGAAAGCCCTCGCTCCCGGAGCGCACCACGTATTCGCTGTGTGGGGGAATTCCGTTCGCACTGTGAGGGACGTTCCATAACAACCCCGCCCACAAGCAACCGTAAATCGATCGCAATAAACCACCATAAGTATGAAATGGAGGTCGTAGTCATGTCGCGTCATGCGAATGTGTATCGAGGAGCCGGGACTACGGTTTATTCGAGCGAGTAAATGGCATTAAACGCCGACTGGCCGACATTAAGAACCGAATGATTAAAGCACTCTCATGTGGCCGCGGGCTTCCCCTCCCCCCATCCCACCACGTTAAACACTACCAACTTCACCCTCATCCGGGTTCTCATGTATGAAAGTTGATGTTACCATTGATATTATTTTTTTTATATTTTTGCATGGCCATTGGACAATGATTTACTATGGTTTTCCTACTAAATTCCAATGGATGATTATTCAAAATATTGAGAATTAGTTCGCCCCCGTTACAGCTGGAGAGTCTTACCGGATAATTATAGATTACCTCTCCAATGGATGATTGTACATTTTTCATGTACTTTTTCACGTGAATTTCAATGATGCTAGATCTTACATTAATAACTATTATACTTGCATGAATATCCATGCTTTTATATACTTCCCTCAATTAGTCAATGTAAGGTCAAGTTGGGGGCAACTTTGAGTTCAACTCGGTGTTCGTGTAAGGCCGTTTTGGTCTTTGGCACATTGCCGGAGACTCGCATCACTGTAGGGATCTTGCCCCGCCTGCGGAGCCTCGAGGCAGTGTGCTTGCCCACGGAATGATACCGCCGTAATTTCAATGATACGAAATTGTACATGGGCCTGGCCAAATTTTTGCCGTGGTAAACCCCAACGACTATTCGAACAAAGGTACCACATTTTCTGCCTCTTCTTCTTAGTTCGCATATCGTGGATTTTTTTTTATAGATCTTGGTGCTTGGTAGATTTGGACGTAATATGGACCTGTGCGCTTGTTCATTACAATGTCTCCGCCATCGTTTAGAAAATGCTCGTAAATTTGGGTTTCACAAGGGGATTACCCTTGCTTGCAATTATCGATTATCAATCACATTCAAAAAAAGTCTTTCGTAGCATTGGCTGAGCTCTTTTGTAGGTGAATTTCTCGAGGCAATTTTACAATATTCGGAACTAAATTTGTCCGTCCTTTTCAATACTTTTGTGCTTGTACTGCAACTGCATAAACAATCTAGTGGCCAATGCAACAACAACAACACCTCCCGTTGCAATGCCTGCACCACCCTCTCTCGCACACATGAATGACTATGGCACCCTCTTTTGTGAATGCACGGAGCCGAAGGTACCGGTTTCCATTTAGGATCGTGGAATTCAACATCCAAAATAGTATCAAATTCCACCGCAATATCCCTCGCCGAGGGCACAAGCTCATTGAGACCTATTGGACTCATCACCCCCAAATAACCTCCGTGGCTACCCGCAGTGTGATCATCTCGGAGCAATAACAAATGCTCATCCATTCCCAATTGAAACAAGAACAGACCTGTCATTGGCGTAAAAGAGAAACACGTTTTTGAAAGAAGAAGAAACTTTTGTATTAGGGTCCGTAAATCTAACTCGGTCTATTGTACAATGCCCTACTCGCACTTCAAATTGGTACTCCCAACTCCATGCTAAGGCTCACTCAGAAGTATTCTTCGCATGAGCATCTTAACCCGAAGTTTGATTCCAAAAAACCTAAGTCCCCCGCTCTATTCCCAAGACCTCTATTACAACGAGTAGAGTTCGAGCGAAATACTTCACAATAGGAAGAAAAAGAAACATCGCAAAAATTTCTCCTCGCTTAGACCGATAATTTTATAAAAATAAAAAATCAATCATGACAAAGAAACCATAATATCAAACACAACCAATCGACAATGGAATTTGGAACATGAGGATTTATAACTACGTAAAACCCTCTCCAGTTAAAAGAATTCCTGAATAATGGCTTTAAGATTCTACTAATGAGTGCTTACAACACCATAACAATACAATGAAACCGCCGGAAGCAAAGCCCTTGTACAGCTTCTACATTTACGTTGGAAGCAAGAATCTTGCTATCTCTCATGATCCGGTTCCGTGGTCAAATCCTTTGCCATGGCCGTCTTGTTCGCTAAACGTGGATCCGTCTTAGCTTTGGCTCGGTTCTCATTTAGGATCGTGGCTATCTCGATCTTGCTTTCGTGGCTTTGACTATACAAACTTGTTCAATAGGAAAATGTTGACTCGCTTATATATAGGAGCTTCAATGGGTGCTCTCAAACACTTTTTTGGGCAGCTTTGTTTTGTCTCTCGATTCAAGGCGTAAATATGTCGTCTTGGTTTTTTAGTCCTCGAACTTAGTTCTCTCATATTTGCCATCCTATCCCCAGCTTGCTACCGAGAAAGACATAACTTCACGATATCAAAATTGACTATTTTTGGCCATTTACCTTTAGGAATGGTAATGTACCTTTAATTTGGTGCATTCGTACAAAGATTCGAAGAGCACTCTCAAGTCGTTATTCAAGTATTTTAGCATAATTATTACATTTAACTCGCCATGCTCTAATATTTATATCAACCATAAGCAAATTTTAAGGTAGTTCCACGTTTGTAGCGGTATGAAATGCTTCGACAAATGCCTTCTTATCATAGTGGTACAATTCTCATTTCATAGCTTATCTTTTATAAACCTCCAATTTTCCAAACGTAGTAAAGACTACAAACTTCGTATCTGAAATTTTGGACAAATCGTTTAGTATTCTACAGAAAAATGCATTAAGAATAAAAAAAGCCCACAATTTGTAAAAAGCCCACAATTTGTAAAAAGCCCACATTTTGTAAAAGCTCACAATTTGTAAAAATGCCCACTTTTATTTTCTTTTTGCTTATATATTGAGCTCCAATTGAGTTCAAAAAAGTCTTGGGTTTTCTACACCATTGAGAGAGATTTATTGTTTTCTCTTTTATAGGATAATTTGCAACAATGGAAGAAAACATTGGAGCTGGAAAAACAATTCAAAAGGGTGAAAGGGGTGATGCGCAGTTTATTGCCCTTGTAAAAAATGTTGTATGAGCAAAATAATGTTAGAGTTTTAATAGCAACAAATAATGTTGCATTGTAGGAAATATAAGTACATTTGGGATGTAGGATCGAATGACTATCGTCCCAGTGATAGTAATTAATTATCTATCTTCATTTTGATTATATCAAAATTTATATTATTTTAAATTTTAATATTTTTTATATGCACACTAATGTTTAATTATTAATGTTTGTAATTTTCATAAAGGCACAAGCAGCCTCTCAACTTTTCGTATGATCAACCAAATTTTCCTTACAACAAAATAGTAGTAGATTAGATGATGTTGCACCAAGACAAGAGAATATTGCAAGAAATATTAGCTGGAAATGATGTTGTACAAGGTGAAGAACATGAAGCGAATGATGAAGGTAATTTTAATGATCCCATGGAGGTAGATCACGATGACAAGAATGAGACAAGCTCACATTAATGATGGGACAAATCAAATGCTCCAAGACTTGTATGGTGAGTCGATGAGGACAGGAGAGCAGCGTTGACGTATTTATGATGTACCTCCGATTGAAAGGTCAAGTGAACGACTTTTTGGAACACTCAAATGCAACTCTTCTCTCTCGCTACATCAAGGTCGTGAACTTAAAGGTTATGAATAATTTGTCGAACAAACATAAAGGACACAACTCCTAAGGTATGCAATATGTATATATGATCACATATATGTAAATGTTGATTATTTTCCCTTTTTTTAGTTGTAATAAATGTGTAAAATAATAACTTATATATAAGTTATTATTTTAATATTTAATATAATTAAAAGGGAAAATAATCAACATTTACATATATGTGATCATACATACGTTCCTAGAGTTGTGTCATACACTCGACAATTATTCATAACCCCGGCCCGTTCACTTTCCTCTCGCTATTGTTGTCAGAACTTAAAGGTTATGAATAATTTGTCGAACGTATGTATGACACAACTCCCAAGATATGCAATATGTATATATGATCACATATATGTAAATGTTGATTATTTTTCTCACCGTAATAAATGTGTAAAATAATAAGTTATATATATATATATATATCATAGTTATCAAACCGGCCACGCACAACCGCCGGTTGGAACCGGTCTTGCAACCCGGTCAATAGCCTATTCTCACTCGTTTTACGGCGAATCGGACTAACCTACTGCTAAGGAACCGGCCATTTATAATAAACCGGCCGGGGCCTGCATTTAACCGCCTAAGTTAGGTGCTCCTCCATGAGTTTCAAATTTTCAGTTGTCTCCTCCATGAGCCGCAAATTCCTCTATTATACTAGCAACAAAATTCTCTAATAACTCATACTCAACACCTTATAGTAGCAACAATACACATGATGATCCATAAATACAAGGCCGGCTAGCATAAAATCCCCGGGCAAGATGCAACTCATCAAGTGTACTTGATGACAATTTCTCGTTCTCAAAACAATCAAGCAAAGAACCTTATTTCACACTCAAATTAGAACCGTCGTACCCTCTCTCCGTTTCACACATAGCAAAGAAAGATAAATACAAAAACCTTTCACACAAAGATAAGCACTGATCATGGCATCAAGATCGATGCAAATGGTCTCGACGCCACTCAAGGGACAACAACATACAACCTAATGTAAATGTGACTAGCAATAATAAATTGACCACTCAGAAAATTCCCGCTTGGAAATGCACTAAACCGGCTACCGAGTTTTTTTGGGTTTTAATGAATCTTTTCAAAGGGATAAATTTTGTCAAACACATTGTGAGCGTACCACTCAAGTTGTAATGCTCTCTCAACTTGTTGCTAGTAGGTACTAATAGTGGGTTTCATAAACCAATTCAATACCTCTAAGTGTTGTAGATGTTTTTCTAGAAATTTATTGGCAAGCAAATATAGATAATGAAGAATACAAGATCTTCAAATGTCAGCTCGATATATATATATATATATATATATATATATATATATATATATATATATATATATATATATATATATATATATATATATATATATATATATATATATATATATATATATATATATATATATATATATATATACCGAACTCCAGAATTGTCTTTAAGGCTGATACAATGAATTGACAACAGATTCGAGCGTACGATTATATATTATAATATTAACTCAAATAATAAACACAAACCTGAATAATATAAGAGAAACCTCGATACATTACTTCAACAAGTTTGCTTATGTATTTTTCGATGATATGTATGCATTTGCCGCCATTTTGATATATTCACCTTTGCATGATATAAATGAGCAAAATTTTCGTATTTTGTCTCTATTGGCTTGGAATCATGGTTGCAAATCTTAAAATAGTATTTATTTATTAATTCATTTTTCTATTTTATTAAAAAATAATTATTCAATGTATTTTTTTTAAAACCTAGCTCATTGAGATCCGATCGCTACCGATAGATCGGTTCCGGCTCGAAACCCGTTTATTAGCTCCACCGATCCTGGCCACCGGTTCCGGTTTTAATAACTATTATATATATATATGATTAATAATCTTTACAAGACACTACTTTTTGTTTCGTTGTAGATTGTTGGGCAGGAATATTTGTTACCATCGCTAAATACTTTTTACCTCGAACATATCGAGATCTACGTGCTATTATGAAACACTTTGGAATGGAATATAACACTATAGATGCATGTCCTAAGACTTCATATTATATATTATGGAGAACATGCGTTGAAAAATGAATGTCCGAAATGTGGTACCGTAGATATCAAACGCATCAACTAACCAAAAAGGTGCCTCAAAAAGGTTCTTCGTCATATTCCCATAATTCCACGTTTTTCGTTAGCCGAATGTTCAGTGTAACAAGATAGCACAAGCTTATGGATTTCCATGCAAAGAATAGAAGTGGAGATGGTGTTTTCGAATGCCCGCATGGTTCTCACATTTAGAGAAATCGAGGAAAAATATGTAGATTTTAAAAATGAACCTCGTAATGTCGCTTTCATCACAAATTTCGATGGTGTTAATCCATCTCGAGAGCTTAGATCTACTTACTCAAGCAGGGCCTATTTTTGTTATCAACAATAACATTCCTCCTTGGATGTCAATAAAGAGGGAGCACATAATGTTGACTATGATTATTCCGGGTATTTGATACATTATTTCTTTGAAATGTAACATTTTCATTTCTCTCGTTGTTTGAATAAATATATATTTTATTTATTTACTTACTTCTATATATACATATATCATGGGAGTAATTATTATGTTCCGTAATTTTGAACAATTAGGTAAGTACCGTGTCAAAGATATGAATGTATATATTGAGCCTCTTTATCGATGAGCTAACATGCTTATGGCATGGCATCACTATGTATGACATCACTAAGCCAATCAAGCAAAAGAGATTTCAATGTCGTGGAATGCTTGTATGGACAATTCATGATGCCCCGTGACTAACACATGTTTGTGGTATGTAATATTTCATTGCACTTAATATGATACATAATTATCTAAATTAGATATACCATATTGCATGTTTTAAAAATGATTCATAGTATATTAATTGTTATTGATCCATCTATTATGTCTTCAAACAAAGGGTAGATTTGCATGTCCATTTTGTGGCCCTAAGATGAAGTATCGTCATTTAGCGTACTTAAAAAAGATGGTGTTTGATGAGTTTAGGTACTTCCTCCCTAGGAACCATAAGTATCGTACTAATTTTAAAACATCTTTTTTCAATGATAAAGAAGAAACTAGATTAAAACCACGAAGAATGACACCTCAAGCCAGGGGATGTTGGAATATAAATAGAATTAATAATCGTCGAGCAAACTCGTACGTAATGTGTGTGTATATATATATATATATCTATATTATTTGTTTATGTAATGTTTGAATTTTGTTTTAACTAATGAATTTATTTTATTGTATTTTATAATTAATATTGTTCTCCGATTTATTTTATTCTTTGATATCAAGGTCATCGTCGTCATGAAGGTACTATTATCGTACTTCCACCCGGAATGAAATGTTATCCCTCTCAATTCTCGCGAGGTTGCCCTACTATGAGGACCTAGAAAAATAGCTCATTTGTTTGATACAATGCATGTCGGGAAGAATGTGACAGGAATGTTATGGCGAACGTATAGATGGTGCACATGAGAGAGATAAAATTGACAAAATTTGTGCCGACATTGAGAAATCAACCCGCAATGAAAAGTGTGATCGACGGATCAAATAACAATGGAGGTCGTGAATATAATAATATTCCATGCATATACGTAACAACAAAGCAATGATGTAAAAGAGGTCATTAGAAGAATTAAATTTCCAACAAGTTTTGCTTCAAACATAAATAATATCTTAACGAAGAAAGGTGACTTCAAAGTGGGGTGAAAACACATGATTGGCATACCTTTATTAAGGTAATTTTTTTGGTATACGTTTTTGTTTGTTATTGCTTGAATACATACTTTAAATTTTCCTTTTTTTCCGTTTAATTTGAAACCAATAACGATTCATTTTTTATTTTTATAGTATGTTCTACCTCGTATCTCTCCCAAAACGACTTCGACAAATAATGTCAAACAAGTTATATATGGTCTTAGTAAATACATGAGGTAAGTAGTTTTGATTTATACGCAAAATCTAATTGCTACAATTTATTTTTGTACTCTCGATGAAATGATGTATTAATTTACTTGTAATGAAATATATATTATGTTTCATCAAATAACCTTGCGTAATGATTTGCAAACATGGTTGTCATTGAAAGAAATCCATCAAGATGAAATAAAGTATTGGAAGAGAGAAATTCCTGCCTAATGTGTGAAATGCAAAAGTATCTACCTCCAACATTTTTCAATGCACAAGAACACTACTTGATACACCAAGTTGAGGAGATTGAAATGTGGACCAAGTACACACAAGGTCAATGTGGATGGTCGAGAGGCACTGGAATCCTCAAGGCTTTGGTTAAACAAAGAGCACGACCTCGAGGTTCTATGGTGGAGGGATAGTGGTATATCAACTACTCGTGTATATTAGTCATTATCTTCCTAAATTAGCCAGCCAGTCATGAAGGGGATTGCATTTGGGATGTGAACTCCATCAAAAATTTAAAGAGGAGCACCCGTTGGGAAAAGGTAGAATGAAGAAAGTGAGAGGTAAAAGATTTATTATGTATAATACATATAATGTTTCATTTTTTTACATCATGTATATGATCATTATATTCATTCAGATTTTATTCTTTCATAGTTTATTAATTAATATAATTTACCATGGTTATAAGTAATATTTATTAATATTGGTGAATTATTGTTTTTTTATTCAGTGCTCAAGATTATGAGGCGCTACTTTTATACATTGCAAAAATCTTATGGATGTGAGTGAATGGATTGAAACATGTAAAGAACGTAATGACGGTAGGTTATCATGGCAACTACCTATTCGAATTTGGATTAGAGAAGCGTATCGTAGTGGACATGGGAACGTTACTGGGACAGGAAATCGATTTAGCATATGGTTTGAAAGATAGAAAGGTAAGAAATTAATTCACCTATTTATAATGTGACAAGAAGTTTGATTTTGGTGCTTAATTTTCATGTTGTGTAAATTATATGTTTAATTATTAATTGAGAATGCATTCTTTCATGTTTTGCATAGTTGCAGCTGAAACACCACAAGGCTATGTGGTGCAATGGTCATCAATTTCGTTAAACAAATGGATGATAATGTGAAAAAAATTTCGATAGTGGGATAACCGGCAGATTCCGTGTCACTAATGTTTCCTCCAGAGTGACAGATATCCTCGAGAATCTGAAAATAGATATTATGGGTTCTTAGATGATATAGTTGAGTGTGACTTTAATTCCTTCAAAATAGTTTTGTTCGACGTCAAATGCATAAAGTTACCAATGAATGTACGTGATGATGATAGAATAGTTATTCAACATGACAATGGATTTCCAATGGTTAAAACATCGCAGCTTGAAGTAGGAAAAGACTATGTTTTTCCAAGCCAATGCGAACAAGTTCTTTACTCGCAGGTTCCAGGTGAGAAGGAATGGTCAGTTTGCTATTAGATATGATCCAGAGGAAGCGCGTATATACCGTAGAGGAAGAAGATGAGTATTGATCAAGAAGAAGATGATGCAAGGGCAGATGAGCAAAAGAAGATGCATGGACATATGAAGAAGATATCTTAGAAGATGAAACTGTGCTCTCGAGAGATGAGGCAACAATTATTGATGATGATGTCGATGAGGATATTATTGAAAATGACATAATTGATGATGATGATGACATGGTTGATCATTTCAACACCGCTTCGAATCAGATGTTGATATAGATGTCGATCATTGGATGAAGATCAAGAAGATACAGAAGAATATTGATACGTATGTTATGTTCGAGTATGAGCCGGCATGTTATAACTTTATATTTTAATATGTAGGAATTATTGTCTCATGGGAAAAATACCGAGAGGGGGGTGAATCAATATTTAGGGCTGACCGAAACTTTTCAAAGCAGAGATCTTATTATGTTGTTAATTATTTATCAGATTATTGCATTTACTACGATTCCGCTCTTCCACGTAGGTTCCGTCGCGCTTCCGTTTGTTATGTCTCCACCTCTTTCCTTCCAAAGTTCCGTTCATGATTCCAAAGGGTTAGTCCGTGTTCCACCGAAAGTTCAATGCCAAATACCTCGTTTTTTAGTTCTTTTTCGCGTTATAATCGGTTTGCTCTCGCTCCTCGTTCCTTTCTCCATGAAAGCTAGTCGCCTCCTTACTAATAGAGTAGACCCTTCCATCATATATTTAACGTATCATATATAACTCCACTGCCTACCGCCTTGATACACTCTGTCAACCGTATTAACATCGGTTCCTCGATCAACATACGTATAATGGTTTCTTACGATGTCAATTATCCTTCATCGTGATGCATACATATGTTCACACATGAATTAACTCGTCCTTACTTATATCGATTCTCCATTAAATAATAGCTTGCCATCAAGGAAAATCATATAATAGATACAGAAAACATATTTCCAAGTACATTGTCTTTAAATAATTTACTAATTATGCGGTTTGTTGGTATGTTGTTTATTATTTCAAACCAATAAATAATGGCCTTACTATTGTTTATTATTTCAGATCTTCAGGATTCATTTGATTCTATGGTCGTCTCTCGAAAAAAGCCAATTAAACACTTAAATAATCAAGATCCGGAAGACATGCTTTACCCCACCATAAATTGTCGAAAAACCGGCCTTCGCTTAGCTTGCCGTGGCCGAAGACGAGGGTGGATTTGCATGATCGCTGAATGAAAATGAATCGGATATTCCTAGATGCTTTTTGAGGGCAAACATGCATAATCCCCATAGATGAAGATCCCATTGTCAGCACTTCGTCTCGCGTTGAAGCACAAGTATAGTGTTGTAGACGGAATACAAATTAGAGGATGAATTCATACCAAGTCTAAAATCAACTCGAATCCGGGGTTTCTAGTGTTTGAACTTACCGAATTAAAGCGAAATCGTGATTTCATAATCTCTAATGGGAACGGGTATGGTAGTTCCAATATTGGATTGGATGTCCGAGCTCGCAATAGGCACCGGACCTCGATCGTAATGAACCCCAACTAATTCAATGTGATGAAAATATGGACTTTGATGATGATGAGGAAAACAAGCCGTAGCATTTTTGGCAATATTGAAGAAACTCGAAGAGTTTTCCCGTGATCGATTGAATCAACTCGCCCATAAGACATCTACCGTAGGCCGGTTTTGTATTAGAAGGAGAATCGGTTTTGCTTTCCCATGATGATGGATGCTTTTCTTTCACGATATAGCAAATTCGCAGGTGGAGTGTTTTAATTATTGTACTTAATTTTTGGGGTTTATGGGTGTTATAATTTATACATTTTGGGATTTTCTATTAGAAATAGGGAAAAGCCTAGGGGTGATTTTCATGGTTTAAATTTCTATATTTGAAATAAAATTCACCAATTTCTCGTTTAAAAAAATGATTTAAGCCGAAATATTTGATGTAGTTTAAATAGATGTAGTTCATTTCAAAGACTGCTGAAATTTTCTTGAAACCATGACAGCATTTCAAGAATATTTATGCACTCTTTAAATTTTTCCTTAACATAAAGGGCGCTTGATGTATGAGTAATACTCAAGATTGTTATTTTCCAATCATGAGAAGGCTTTGAATATAAAGCTCCATATGGGCTACCTGTACATGTGGGGTGATTGTGCCGGCCGATCGTGAGTACCGGTTGTATGGTTGCTCCGGTAAATATGTTGTGGCAAGATCTCGGGCAGTTGTACATTGGACTCGTGCTCGTTCATGGGACTTTTATACAAAGAAATTATGTGTGGCCCCATACCGAATCAGAGGCCTTCACTTCAATGTCCGCACCATCTCTCCAGCTTTTAAGTAGAGGATGTCTCTAGGGATAAATTTTGGCTTTGCAAATGCTGTGCCGTAGAATCAACATTGGTGGTAATAAAAAATATGTGGGCCTCTTATGGTATCTACCGCCGCGTTCCAAAGACGTTTAATATTTGGTGATATTCGTGATGGAGATCCCGTGATTTCAATGTGTTTGTTTTGAAAGTTTTCTTAGGTTTATAGTAAATCATCAATGGGCTCTAAAATAAGGCCACATTGAAATCTTGGATACATGTTTCATGCCAAAATCATTTGTATCTTCCATAAATACACAATCTTGGACCACTCGTATACATCCGTTTCTTGGACAATATTACATCTCCCTCATTATACAGGTGGTGTTCTTACATGCATAGCAAAGGCATTGTTTTGGCAATCATTTTTTAAGTCACTAGATATTGTGGGTACAAGGATCTAGGGTCTCCACATGAAACCGTGTTGTCTTGGAGACCTACCGTCCGTCCTTAAATTTGTAAACATAGTAGTATGCCAATGCTTCTTTCATTTTGTATGCATAAGACGATTTTTTTTCAAAGTCCATAATTTTTTTTAAGTTTTATCCATCCCAAGCTTTGTTGTGAATGCAATGTGTTTTTGGCTCAACACATATCTTTTATATCTTTGTACTTTTCCTTTACTAACTATTTGAAATTTCTAGTTATATTTAGAGGTGTCTTTTTAAAGGATGAGGGGAATTACTTGGATTTAGTGCTGCTGTGCTTATCATTTATTCTCCAAATGAAGCCCCGTAACTGCAACACCATATGGGCATGTACCACTTGTTAAAATATAGTCGATACAATACGCGTACATGAAGCCCGGAATTGTGTACATTCCCGGAATATATTAACTACAGTGCATGCTTAAAAGAGAGATAGGTTTTGATAAAATCAAAAACCCCGAACATGAAAAAAAAAAAACGAGGCAATTATTTTATACGTATAGAACCAAGACACTATCTCCTCATTAATAACAAAACCTCGTCCAAAAAGCATATGTACAAATTCTAGAAGTCGAAAGTTGAAAATTTCTGAAATGGAACCGTGCCCTTTTCAAAGGAATAAATTTAGTAAAAACGAGGGTGAAGAAAGTTATCTTATCGTCTCCACATACCGTGTTAGCAAGGAATGACTACGAGTCCCGAGCAAAGGAGACCGAGGAATTGCTCCTTTGCTCGCAGGTTGCGCTTCTCCAACACGATGAAAAGAAAATTCTTAGCTTTGGAGTCCGAAGTTCGAGTCACAACTTGGAAGTTGGTAAAGAAAATTATCGTGGTTGTTGCTGCTTTGGTTTGGAGTTCGGCACTCTAATTAATTTTCTTTAATGCATTTCTTCAATGTTGCGCCGCTTGTCACCGAAGCGCGCAACCTTTACAATAAAATTTATTAGACCCGTCACGCTACGAGGAAAATTTGACGTGATCACTCGATCATTGATTTCTTATTGCGATAAAAAACATCGGAGATTTACCGTCCCGTTTTTAAAGTTTTTTATTTTTATTTTTTAAATTGAAACTGCCGTCGTATACCGACGCCTTAAGCGTCGCTCTTTTGACGTTTTGAATGATTTCCATTTTCGTCGTGTCTTGTGACATCCGTCGATATCGCGACAACTATAGAAACGTCTCAAGAGAGCGACGAAAAAGAGGCCTTAAGGGCGTACGTCCAAAATTTCAAATTTTAATTGTGAAGGGGCTTCTTCCCGACTATTGTGACGCTTCTCCGGAAAGCTATTGTCAGGGACACTTTTGCAATACGCTTGGCTCGACACTTTTGTTTGGTCGTTTAAAATGCGACAGTTTAGACACGTCTACATGATGATAAAGACGCTTCGAAGAGGAGCAAGCCCAAACGCTTCTGATGACATTTCGCTTCAATGGCGAGACTTTACAACGTCAAGTGCGATTACCAAAACGTCGGACCAAATTTCGTCGAATGGCGACATTTTACAAACGTCGGTCTCCGGGAGGCGCCGGAAGAGTGACAAGTGTTTGAAGCGACGGAAGCGTTCGTAGTGTGACACTTTTTAAAGTGCGTTTTAATTGTGACCACACGAGAAACCACGTTTTTCCCGCCGAATCGTCGCCGTTGCGACGACTCGTGTGTCGGAAAGCGACGATTTGGCCATCGGAAATTGCGCCAAAATGTTCTAGTGGATGAGATTTGAACAATGTGATGTCGTCGAAATACTATTGATACTTTTTTAAATAAATATTGAGATTATTAAATATATTAACAAGGGAAAGCGCTAGATATTCTCCATCATGCATAATCGTACGTTGGATTTGGTGATAATTGTCTCCATATTTTGGCTTCTCTGACCCGCAAAACATAATTATTTTACAAGGGAGGGAAGGGGAGGGATGATCACATTGACTTGTTTGGGATGACACATGTCTATGAAGATTAACTACTCCCAAGAAACTATTTTTTTGCGTAGGGAAAGAGACACATTCCCATGTCCTGAGCATGAAAATGTTCTTTGATATTTTTAATGCCTCTAGTGTTTACTTCTACAAGTTCTATAGGCAGTAGTCTGTGAAGGGCCGTAGCCTCTGATCTCATCTTTTATGAAAGGTGACATATCTAGTAAATGCCCTTGCAACCAATCTTCGAATGGATCTAAATAGAAGTTCTTCATTTTAATATTCGTAACACAACAACTTTAAGGTAAACTATGTACATGTTCCATTCATCATGAACATAAACCTCACAAGCCTCCTTGGCTTTGGAGCATTTTCCATGTTTTCCATAACCAAGACCCAAATAATTAGGCCCTTCTCAAGAACATTTGGCTCAACTATGCCTTGTACATGCTTGCCTTTAAAACCCTTTACTTTCATAGCACATTTTCATCAAAAATTTGGACCCATCTCCTCTAATGTCTTCAAAGCACGTACACATTCATTTTCAGAGGAAATTGAAGGTAGAAACCAATAGCTAATTTCTTCTAACTAACCTTGACTAAAATGAGATAAATTGTACTTTGATATGAACTTGATTTAAATTGTCCACCCCACATTAGGCACCAATGATTATAACCTTTAATGGGCTAGCACTGCTTGTAATCATCATCTCAAAATGACCTAGTAGATGAAAAATTACCATGTTTGTAATCATCGTTTCACACCATCTACATATGACCCTTCTACACATTATATGATTGAATTTATGGTAGGTCATCCCTTCTATCTAGACCATGATTGATTGTGACATTAGGTGAATAAAGGAAATTTGATATGAAAGGGATCACTATAAGCTTGTCCTCATCCACCCACTTCCATATCCAAAGGATTGCGTATTTTTGAAATTCATTTTGTGTAGTTAATTCTACTAATAGTCACAACACAATTCGGAAGTTAAAGAAATTGTTATATACACTACTAAACTCAATTAACATTGTTTGTTATCGTACTTTACAATAACAAACAACGTAGAGTTCATTAATGTGGTAGTGTATATGATAATTATATGTATGTAGTGGTGTGGCTATCGATAAAATTAGTCATAATGAATTTCAGAATAGAAAGTTGAAGTGGAAAAATGAAACTACTATTATGGGGTTTGGGATGGAGGAGGAAAACTAGAAACTATCCTCTCGCTTATAAATTGTATTTTATTCACTCCGTTGTCACAATCATTCATGGGATATAGGTAGAGAGGATGACATTCCAAAAATTCATGCATATAATATGTAGAAGGGGTCATGTATGAGATGGTGTGAAGTGATGATGATTGACATGGTAAATTTTCATCTCACAAGTCATTTTTAGATGATGAGATGACAAACCAATACTAGCCATTTTAAGGTTATAATCATTATCAAGAACAGGAAGGAAATTCAAATGTCTCATCATGGAAATTATAAAAATTGTAAGGATGGGGTTATAAGCGTTATGGAAATTCTAAGTGCCAAATTCTAAGGAACAAGCCATATTTGCTTCTCAAAAAATTTATTTGATATATTCTTAAAAACAAGTACAAATTCTAGTAATCCTAGAACTATTCTTACATAAGGTAAAATTGGGGAACTCATGACTTGTACTATAGATAAAAAAACATCTACCCCTACCAAAAAATATATGATAAAAATTAGACAAACTACATAAGCTTGAGCTTAAGGGGATATAATCCTTCTTGCCTTCCATCTAGATAATGAAAATGATTATTCTAAGTCTCATGTTGCTTCTCATGTTATTTTATAAACCTTGATTGGAAAGAAAAATAGGAGGGCGTAAATGTAAGAAATATAGAACACACTGGATTTAAATGTACCTAAACTACTCTTACTCTCGAGACATTTTTTGAAATCTATTTTATGAATGCCGACCAATAGATATGGCGTTTATCATGGAGGATGAAAGACGAAGGATCAACCTAATCCCATATGGAGGTTCAGTGGATCGGAGGATGTTCAATGATGAATATAATCTTAAATCTCCACATGTACATATGGAATTGATTTTTTTATTAACTTTGTGAGTGAAATTAGTTGCCAGCTAAGTTTCATATTTTAATTTTTAGAAGGCAAGAGGAGAAGGATTTCTACTCCATCCATGGAGCGTGGCCAAGGTTCAACCGGGTCGAGGTATGAGTGGGAGCAAAGCTGCGGGAAGGGGGGGATATTTATTCCCCCCGAAGGCCAATCAACGCGCTCGCCGGTTCTCAATGTGGTCACTATGGGTCCGGTTCTCAAAACAGTCACATATTCTCGGGGTTGGTTCTTAGCAGTGGTCATGTTGGAGATGATGTTAACCAACAACATCAAAGTTGCCATCAATTTCAATATTTTTTCATTAAATTTGTACAACTTTTTTTACACGTGTTTTTTCTAATATACGAAATTTTATATATATTGATGCAGGCTGAAAATGTTCGAGCCGCGGGTCAAAAAAGACGCAGTGGCGCACGCTACATTGAAGAAGAAGGGCCGTCAACCGAGCACAACTTAGACCGACGGGGAGATTACCGATATACCATGGGAAACGAATACGTGCGGAATGTACCTACAAAGGTGTGAAAGCCTTCATGCAAAATTGGGTAAAGAGATCTCGAGGCTTTGCCTCTACCGCCGAGAGTAGACAAAGCTCGAAATAGTTACACATTCATTAGTGAAATGTAAAAGTGTAAAAAAATTCTGGGGCCAACGACCGATTCACAGAACTCGATGAGAAAGAGAAAGAAATGCTGATAGGTCCCGATAAATGGCAGACATAAAAACGAGAGTAAAAGATGATGCTAAGTCAATGTTTAATTATAAGGAAGGCCAAAAAAAAATTGTTGAAGGTGGCAAAGATTTTGGAAGCACCCGTACAAAGTAAAATATTGCAGAGTGATCGACATCTTCGCGGCCTTTGAAGTGCTTTCCATGGAACGATGAGGTTCCTCTTTATTTTGCACAAATGTTTTATGCATAATTTTTTTGGCATGAAACCCGATCACAATGACCTTCCTTTAGAATTTTTTGGCCTGTGGAGAGGTCGATTATATCAACGTAAGGGAGCGAAGCGAGATGTGGAGTTTCCTCGCCCCGAGCCGCCATCGGTGAGTCGACCGTCTCGGGTCGAAACCCCGCGATCGTAGATGATGTGACTTCTCAAATAAGTCGTGAAGCAAGAGGGTGCTATGATCGACAATGTTCATAGCGGATTGAGTGGAGTCGATATTTTCTTAAATCGACAAAGAGCACGTGAAAATGCACGTGCCAATTTTTTTTTATCATACAAGGAGGAGGATTTATAACATGAATGTCAAGATCTCCGAACATATGCAATAAATTTTCGCAATGGTCCTGTAAGACCTAATTTTTCATGAGGAAGAGGGCAATCGACCCGTATGTTAGTGACCTTAGGGTTTGAAAATTATATTTACATATACATGTGTACAATTTGTAATAAATATATTTGTATGTAAACATGTATACATTTATTTGTATGTGTACATTAATCTAACAAAATGTATGATTATATGTTAAAACACCATTTGCATTCTCGTGCATGATGCGTGTGATGAAAATGTTAATATTACGTTCTGACCTCGTTCAAACGATGCAGATGGGTCCGACCATCATGATATTTTGGAACATGTATGTTAGTGTTTTTAAGTGACCTCCTAAAATAAATAATTGTTGCCACACCACTACATGTATGTATATATATAATTTGATAAAAATGTTTTAAATGTACCGATTCCGTCCGATGTTTTTGGGATGGCGGCACTTTCTTCTTCCTTAGGAGATATACCTTCTACTTCATTGGGAGATGTACAAGTATGGACAATTTTTCACAAGTTCAAAATTTATGTTACCTCAAAAAGTTCCATTAAAAATTGAGATATATAGAGAGAGATCTATATTTTGAGTTATTTAAAATTTTTTGAATTTAGGTTCGTATAGAAGATTTTTTTAATCTCGAGGACTTTAGCGACGGAGATAGGAACATCCACAAGATTTGAAGAAGTTGTCTTTAGTTCTTTTTTTTAATATTGTTCAAATAAGTTTATATATGTACACGTGCATTTTAATTTGAAATTTTTTTAATTTATATAAATTATTTATGTATATGTATATATATATATATATATTTATATTTAACTCGCACATGTATATTGTACAAAGCACATCGCGTATGTTTCTATGTAAGGTAACCTATTCATCAAATGGAGAGGCAACCTTACGAGGTATTGCGTGATTTTTTTTGTTATATTTTGTTTTTTACATGAAGTTCTAGATATATATATTCTCATTCATTTTTAAAACTTCAAATTTTTTGTTCAAGTACATGTGCATTGTGGGAGTATGTAGGTTTCCTATTTATGAAGGTGGATAGGCGCTACCCGAGACCCGTACGCTAGATCCTCCATTTGATGGACAATATTTACGTAGATTTGATTTGATTTCAAAATTTAGATGGTTTTAAAATTTGTTAAACTTGATACGCTTGATACTCGAGTGAGATTTACAATTTTTGGACATATTTTATTACAATAAGTTTTTTGGACATATTTTTGGACATATGTTAAATGTTTTTGTTGGATATTGAATTATAATTGGCATGGCATGTGATATTTAATTTTAAATTTTTTGTTAGATAGTTGAATTATAATTGGCATGGCATCTCAAGCTTTTAAAACTACATGAATGATAGAATGAACCTACATTTGCACATGTGGTAAATTGAATGTTACTTGTAACAAGACAATCCCCATTGATTTCATTACAAGATATGTTGATTTCTGATTTGATATAATTGCATGTATGATGGTACATTACTTGTAAAGTCATTGGATTAATAGTGTTCATTGATTTTGTTCTTTGGATGGTTTTAGTACTTTTGGCATGTGAATGTGAAGTAATGTTGTCATCCGAATTACATTTGACATGTGATATTTAATGTTAAATGTTTTTGTTGGATAGTTGAATTATAATTGGCATGGCATGTGATATTTAATGTTAAATGTTTTTGTTGGATAGTTGAATTATAATTGGTATGGCATCCGAAGTTTTTAAAACTACATGAATGATGCTGCATCGTGAACCTACATTTGCACATGTGGTAAATTGAAATGTTACTTGTACCCAGGACAATCCCCATTGATTTCCATTACGTATATGTTGATTTCTGATTTGATATAATTGCATGTATGATGGTACATTACTTGCAAAGTCAAGCTGGGATTAATAAAGTGTTCATTGATTTCAAACTTGTTCTTTGATGGTTTTAGTGCTCTTTGGCATGTGAATGAAGTAATGTTATTATCCGAATTACATTTGACATGTGATATTTAATGTTAAATGTTTTTGTTGGATAGTTGAATTATAATTGGCATGGCATGTGATATTTAATGTTAAATGTTTTTTTTGATAGTTGAATTATAATTTGCATGGCATCCGAAGTTTTTAAAACTACATGAATGATAGAATGTGAACCTAATAATATTGGAGAGCAAAAAATTATTGACAATGTAGAACGATTTTTTGTGTTATAATAATTAAACCTAATAATATCGGAGAGCAAGAGAGACTTGAGGTATGGTGTTTACTACAAGAGTTCGAGCTAAATATTTAAATGGTTTATGATTTATGATTTATACTTTCTTTTTAATATAATCGATACTTTTAAAGATGACAAAATATTAAGGGCAGACAATAAGAATAGAAGTTCAGAAAATAGTTTAAGATTGATCACAAGAATTAAGAGAGAATGTCTCTGTCCATCATTGGTATGGCTTGTGCTACAACCATGAAGTCTCGTCCCAACACCATAGAATGATCACCCATGTCAATGACTCTAAGTTCATATTTCCAAACCATGACCCTACTCACATGTGTGCCTTTCATGACACCCGCCACTGCCATCCTCGAATTGGATCGCCTTGGAAAGCACTCAACTCTTTTCGATGCTAGCCTTCCTCTTCTAAGAGATGAAGTCGCCTTTCGATTAGGAAGCTATGGGTAGCTCCCGTGTCTATCAAAGTAGAGAACGTTTTCCCATGTACTTGTAGACATGAATCTCAAGTCCAAGGAACTTTCATCATCATTCCTCCTCCTTGTCTTGTGCCTTACTTCCGCAATATTCTTCAACATTTTCTCTTCCGGGAGTGTCTTTCGAACTAGCTCCTTGGCTTAATGTTGCTTTTCACTTTTCTCTTCTCATGAAGCTCCATAGAAAAATCCGATCCTCGGGTCTCGCTTGGAATTGGTTCAAGCTCTTTCCTTTTCGACCCTGTCTAATTGCTCCAATACGACATATATTGACTCCTTCCAAACGAAGTGCACCAATCCTCATAGTGTGGTCGTCTTCTTTCCAAGTGTGCCAACACATGCATTTTCTTTCTTTAAACCAATAGGTTTCCGATCAAGAAAGTCCCTCTTGATCTTATCTTCCATGTTCTTGACTTTAGCCTGCAACATGGTGCTTCTTTTCCTTCAAGTGAGCCCTTTCCATAAAGAGTTCTTGAAGTCTTTGTTCACCTTGTCGTATCTCCATGTCAAGCGACCCCAGTAGCTGTCCGCATAGTCCATCCTTGGAATTTCTTTGGTGAAAAACCAAGTAGGTTGAACCAACTTTGGTCTAGTGCATTGGAATTCATTAAATAATTGGTCATTGGCGCTCAAGCCAGGGAGTGAGCATCGTCACCAACCTACATTGAATATTTTACACTCCCTAGGGTGAATGATACTTTTAATTGATTGACAAGCCTAAGACTTTCGGAATTTTTCCGAATGCCAAATGATCTTACAATGTTAGTATTTATAATATCCTAGTAGGTCATTCGGTGACAACTTTTACCGGAAACTTGAAACAACTTTGGTATGTGATATTTAATCCGTTAAATGGTTTTGTTGGATAGTTGAATTATAATTGGCATGGCATGTGAAGTTTTTAAAACTCGAGTTTTGGATGGTTTCAATCTACATTTTGCATGTGATATTTAATGAACTTTAAATGTTTAATGTTTTAATGTTGCAATAACATATAATCAAAAGGGTTTTAAAACTTAAAGTTTTTGGATGGTTTCAATCTACAACTTAAATTTTTGGATGGTTTCAACCTCCTACATTTGCACATATGGTAAATTGAAATTATGTTAATGGTAATAAGACAATCCCCATTGATTTCATTAGAATATGTTAGATTTCTAATTTGATATAATTGCATGTATGATGGTACATTACTTGTAAAGACATTGGATTAATAGTGTTCATTGATTTTAGTGTAAGCGCAAAAAAATATTGACAATGTAGAATGATTTTTGTGTTATAATAATTAAACCTAATAATATTGGAGAGCAAGAGAGATAAGGTATGGTGTTTACTACAAGAGTTCGAGCAAAGTCATTCTGAAAACTTTTACTGAAACTTGAAACAAAGAGAATCTATTCTGGCTAGGACATCATGTAAGATGCCCGACATAAACAGTAAAATTGTACTTAAAAGCGGAGATTCGGGCAAGTGGGGACAACCACTTGTTATCTCGTCCCTCGGAGGCTAGGCCATATGGGGACCGAATCGACCTTACAAATAAAGTGAATAATTTGTACCATATGGTCGCAGAACATATACAAGAACAATTAATATACAAGAACAATTAATTTCATTCTAGAATATATATATATATATATATATATCCAATAATATATAACATTTTTAATTAATGTACATGTAGAAAAAAAAAATCCATTTTCGCCTGATACTAGAGCACGTGCTTGTACCCAAACAATTTGTAACATGTGCAAACCACAAATAACATAATCAAATTTCAATTTTAGCGGAGTACCGGAAGTTCTTAAAACATATTTAACTAAAGATAATAAATTTTTGGACACTTCACTCAAAAATTCTTATGGAATTCCATCCTCAATAATCCGTTCATGATCGGATTTTGACATTTTCCATTTCTTAATTTTTGATTTTTTCTTTAATTGAACTTCTATCAATTTTATGCGTGTCGCACACACCAAGTGACTATACCGACAACTTATGGAATCAGTTCATAAGTTCAAAGTAAACAAAGTCTCCACTTTGACGAGTTTGTTTAAAAATAAATCCTTTCATCATAGCTGACCTTGTCATACTGAACTGTGATCATTATAGTCTTGTAATAATTTCATTTTTCCTTCCTTCAAAGGCAACGCATCAAATAGTACTTCAATATATTTTCTATGTTCAATAGGTGCAATTACAACAAAACATCTCTCGCACAATAAAATAAATTTAACATTAATTATGCATATTTAAATTTATTTGTAGATCTTTAAATCATTAGAAAGTAATTCAAAATTGTTACTTTCTACAAGATCGTAAAACTCGATCACCATCGGGATATATATATATTGTAGTTTCTCTCGATTGTATTTCTTCAAACATTGCAACAGAGCATTTTTCCCTTGTATTTAGCTCGTATGTTTCCAATTGTTCGTATACATTTTGTTTTCACAGACGTCATCAGATTTTTGTGTTGTCTATGCAAACATCACAAAAACAAGAATATTTTCTTTTTCTCCAATGCAAACACATTTGTGACAACTTTGTTTGAATTGAATGCAATTTTCGAGTCCCTTTTATTGTTTCAACGTCATTTCCAATTGATCTATTTACGTCTCCGATTCCAATATGCCGTAAAAACTCTTATATGGAAAATGGTGGAAAAAATTTGTAAATATGATATCAAAATATACATAATTAAAAATAATCATTGCATGATAAATGTACAATGTTTAAAATTAGATTTCCAATATAAATTAAATTGGAATGTACCTTCGCACTTCTCTTGATGGGTTAATCTCTGCTTAGAGCAAGCACCATTGAACAACTTTCGCCGTTCACAAGTCGGCGTGCAAAGTGGTTCATTTGACATTCGAAGTACTCGTTTTATGCATGCTCCCCGCACCGTCATGTTCTCCTTTTCCATGGCCGCCTCAAAGAAATTCTTAACAATGGACAGGTTTTCTTACGAAGACAACACAACCAAAAAATGATCGTGCAAACATTTGAATTGGACTCCGCGCATCCATCCGACCATATCCAATGTTCATTGAATTTTATTCCACGATTTTTCAAATGAATCATAAATTCTTCCAAAACAATGTTGTATTAAAAAATGTATCATGCAAAACATCGTCACCGATATAAAAGTGATATTCTTTAATGATATATTGATTTTCACTCGTGCTTTCTATATGATCGACATTTGTTCAAATATGTCTATATAAAATATGGACGAGCATGGAGACTTGGTCGAGTGATAGTATTCACTTCCGAATTTCTTTTGTGGAACAAATGTGTAGTTTTCCTCGCAAAATCAATCACCGACAAAATGGTCCCCTCGGTGGAAAAATTCACGAGATTTTTGAATTGCAAGTCTTGCCATCGAGCTCTATGGGAATGCTTGGTGTATTTGTAAATTTCTGCCTACAAACTTTCTCAAAAAGTCTATCGTAAAATTTTGTCTTCTCGTAATTCGATTCTTTTAACACTATCCGCACCTTGAATCGATGTACCGATATATTCATATCTCTTCCATTTAACTTTCATGTTGGCCAATGATTGATCATTTATATCAATACGATATTTGTTTTGAAATTTAGTCAAATTTCCACAATCATCGCATTTTACCACCAACACATTTATTTTTGTAAAATAGTTCATCGCTTTCTCTTTCACATATAATTTGAGATATGAATTCACTGGAGAGTGGAAGGAGGAGGTAACTTTTCCATAATGTTCGACTGAATCAAGGAATGTGTCATAATATAACTCAAATTCCACATGATAACGGCAACAACAAGTGTCATATGATTGATAGGTTTTACATACCATGGTTTTTGTTGGAACAAAAGCACCGCAGTGAAACTTGAATTTGATGATTCTCTTCTTTGAACTTGTTGAATAAATCTATTTGAGTGGTTTCCAAGAGATGTTTTTCATGTTCTTCGTATTGATTTTCTGTACATTCTTCTTCGCATCACATGTCTTGCGCTCTGTGAAACACGCGACCTATCTTCTTTCCAAAATTCATATATTATTTTTTTAACATCTTCTCCAAGTCTATCTTTGTATGGTTGCCTACAAATAGCTCTCCAACAAGCGAGTTCATCATTTACATCTATTTAAAATGAATTCTTCGATGTTTGTGTATTTTTTTCATCAGGTTCGTGCTCGTGCTATGATGTTAGATTCAAACGTAATTCTCTTATACTTGGTGAAACCATTTCCATTTGTATTCCTCTACGTATATTTGAAACATCTTTATCTCTAGATTCTAATTGACTCTATAGCACTACTCATATTTTTTACTTCACCTTCTTCTTTCATTTTTTTATCTTTGGTTGGATTTTCAAATAACTTTTTAAATAGTGTCGTGCTACTTCTTTAATTTCCTTGATGATAGGAGACCTTTTCAAATATTTGGAGCTTGAATCGTCACTAAGCTCATTTTTGAAATACTTTTCAAAATGCGGGGGCCACGATATCGTATAACATGGTCAAAGTTTTTATCTCCATATGTGTGAGTGTCGACATTTTCTAACGTCTCATTATCTATAGTGATTTCATCTCGTACATATTCGAAAAAATAGTACATATTCAATAAATAAATAAATTAATAAATATGTCAATAAATATTAGGAAAATTTTAAGCCATATCAATAGATCATAATATTTACATTTACATACCCGATTCAATTTCTATTGGAGGTTGATTTTCTTCTTCAATATTTTAAGGAGAATTTGCCTCGTTTACATTAAACAAAATATTTTTCAAACTAGTTCATCAAATAAAAATTAAGCTTCACATTTTACATTGGAAAACTTTAAAATATATTAACAGATCATAATATTTACATTTCTCTATACACTCGTTTTAATTTCTCGCTTGAGGTTAATTTTCTTCTTCAATATTTTGAGGAATATCTCTCGTCTCATACATCAAAAAAATATTTTTCAAACTAGTTCATCACAAAAAATAAGCTTCACATTTTACATTAGGAAAATTTTAAATATATATCAATAGATCATGTAATATTTACATTTACATACCGCTTCAATTTCTCGCTTGAGGCTGATTTTTCCTTCAATATTTGAGAGGGCTTCTTAACTTTCTTTACATATTGTTCTTATTCCTTTCTTACGTTCTCAGTGGTCTCTTTTTCGACTCATATTTTTCTCACACAAGTTCTTCGATTTCCTATGATAATAGGGTATGAGGCTAAAAAAATTTCCTTCAAAAAATTAGACAATAACTCAATTACAAAAAAATATCACAAAAGATTTAATTTAAAAAATACTTTGTGAAAAATAGCCATCCAATCCAAAACATACCTCAAAAACACAAAACACGTACTTCAACACAAAACTCGTACATACCTCCAAGAAAAATCACACCGCTCGAAGAAATGTCTTCCAAAAAATTCTTTAAATCCAAAATTTGAAGAAATTTTTTTGAACAAAGAAGCTCAAAAGATTTATTTCAACACAAAACACGTACATACCTCCAAGAAAAATCACGCCGCCTCCAAAAATGTCTTCCAAAAAGTTTCTTTAAACCCAAACTTTGAAGAAAAGTTTTTGAACTCAAACCAAGTTGTAAAATGAAATGAAGTGCAAAATGTGCGAAAATTGTGAATCATTTCGCGGCAATTTATATTGACGCGAAATTTGTGTTTTGTAGGGGCTCCCACAAAATTTTCCTACGACGGAGATAACAGTTCTACCGAACTTTTGATACAGTTCTACGAACTATTAAGACGTTAGTTTTAACGAATCGTAAGTTGAATACAGTTCTACGAACTTGGAATAAAAGTTCGTTCAACTAACGCGTCACCAATTACGCAAAACCAACAAAACGGTTCTGCAACTTTGATCGATTAAACTCATGAAAGGTTGTTAATTAACTCATTTTAACCAAGACAAACATTTTCTAATTGAATCTACTTTCAGAAATATAACTTTTATGGAATTTCGTAAACGTTTATTAATTTTAATTATTTTTCATTGAATGAGTAAACAATTTCTAAGGGTCATCGTGATTCAATGAAATCAAAATTTTGTATCTCCCAAAATACATTGTAAAAAAAATTGAAAAAAATTATGGGCATTACATCGGGTCCGACTCTAATGGGTAGCTTTTAGATTTTTAGTTTTTAACTTATATGTTAAGAAATTTGTTGCCACGCGAACATATAAAAATACTAGGCTTTTTCTATTGACCACTAAAAAATTCTAGTAATTATGATATGCATCCATTGGCTTTGTAAATATGATTTAAAAACAAAGTAGACTATGTCTAGATTGTTGTAACACATTTTGTTTTTTCAAAAACACAAATTTTCAATGAACATATGATTGCGACAAAACATGACTTTTATGAATCCTTTGATTGTTAAGAAAACACACACTCAAAGAAACGCTAAGTTGACATATCAAATCTGTATAAAAAAATTTCAAAAATAAGTAATAGAAAGCTAACAAAATTCTCTCACAACTTTTATTTTTACTCTAAAACAGAAATTCTCAATACGTAAAAATTCAGTTATAGTTTGCGAGAAAGTTGAAGAAACCGAAAAAATGAAAATTTTTTCTCAAAAAAGGGCAAAAGTGTAACCTTTAAATTTCACATTTTCACTAGAAATCAAGAAGAAACCGAGAGTATTGTCAAACAAAATCAAGCTTAATTTATCGAAAGTGCTAGGAAAAAGTCAAAAACTAAAAATTCTTCTTGAACTAGCTAAGACACCAAGTTAGAAGAAATAAATTGCGTAATTCGTTAATCTTTCTCATACCGAATGACATTGGTGATACTATGAATTTGGAAGAAGAAAAGCTAGTGGTCACTTTTGGTCCACATGTGTAGGAGGTAGATTCTTCCGTTCCCCCATTTTATATATCACTACTTCTTCATGATTTCATTCTTCATAATTGTATGTTAGACTAAAGTGCTTCACATAATCTCATGCCATTATCTATAATGAAAGAATTGAATTAAAAAATTAATAAACTATATAAAGACCTATATTCATTTGATTAAAAAATGGTGAAGTGTATTGGGCTTATCAAAGACATGGTAGTATCCTTGGCCCAAATTCCAGCCAAAAGCATCATGATGGATGTAGTGGTCACAGATATTCCAGCTAGGTTTGGTATGCTTTCGTCCAAATCATGGGGAACGAAGCTTGGAGGATTTTTAAAATTGGACTTCATATATGCTATAATGACTGTGTTTAATGGGGAAGAAAAAAGATTCTATAGAGAAACCAGATTTGTTAAAACTACCACAAAGAAAGATGCACAGAATTCCCCTATTTATGGTCAAGAAAAAGAATATCTTTCCTATTTTATGTTGCATGAAGATGCAGAGTTTGTTGAAGACTCAGAGAAGCAACTCTCTTCAGCAATTATATGTAATGAGCTGGGTTAAAACAAAATTTGGAAGTGTTATTTTGATGGTGTGTATTCAAAATATGGCATAGGAGCTGGATTTTTACTAATATCTCCATAAGGTAATATTTTAAATTTTTATTTTAAGCTTGAATTTGAATCAAAAAATAATGTAGTTGAGTATGAGGCATTAATTTTAAGTCTTCAAACTGCTAAACAAATGGGAATCTAGTGTATTTCCATTTTTGGTGATTCTGAGTTGATTATAAGACAAATTAAAAACCTTTGTCAAACAAAACATCTAAGGTTGATATCATATAGGAATGAAGTATGGGACTTGATTGAGAATTATTTTTAAGCTTTAAACCTTCAACTCATTCCAAGAGAAGAAAATAGAATGGCAGACTCACTGGCAATTGTAGCTAGTACTTTCAAGCCACCTATAAATCTGAAACTGAGGTATGAAATTTAACTAAGACATAGACCATCTATTCCTGACAATGTTAAGCACTGGAAGGTTTTTGAAGATGATGAGAAGATAAATCATTTCCTGACAATGATTGAAAATTTCAAAGATATTGAAATAGACCAAGAAAGTGAACAGATTGATTAGAATGACAACTTGAAAAATATTAAGCAATCAATAGGTGATCAGAAAATAATCCAGTTGAAAGATAATGTATTTCCGAGAGGATTAGTTCCTCTTGAAAAGTTGTTTGATTCAAATGAGGTAGCACTAGATCCAAATAAGGTACCTCAAGAGGGTGATATGGAATGTTGTAATTTGGGAACTCAATAGGAGCCCAAGGTTGTCAAGTTATTCAAGGGTGTCCCTAAGAATTATAAAGAAAGGTACATTGACCTTTCTAAAAAATATATGGATGTGTTTGCATGGTCCTATGAAGATTTGAAACATATGATCTGGATATTATTTAGCACAATATACCATTGAAGGATGGAATCAAGCCTCACAGACATAAACTTAGACAAATCAATCCATTTCTCCTTGCTCCAATTGAAAAAGAAGTGAAGAAATTGCTACAGGAAAAAATTATAGTCCCACTTAGATATTCATACTGGGTTTCTAACCTGGTTCCTGTAAGGAAAAAGAATGGAGAAATAAGGCTATGTGTTGACTTCAAGAATTTAAATAGGGCATCACTTAAATACAATAATCCTTTGCCTAAGATGGACTATGTTTTACAGAAAGTGACAGGAGCATATCGATTGTTTATGGTTGATGGTTTCTCTGGGTACAATTAGGTAACAGTTGAAAAAGAAGATCAAAAGAAAAAAAAATTACCACACCCTGGGGAACGTTCATGTATGCAAGAATACCATTTGGCCCTATGAATGCAGGTGCCACTTTTTAAAGGGAAATGGACATAGAATTTGTGGGTGATAAGTTTTTAGTTATATATTTGGATGATGTGACCATTTTTTCAGGTTCAGATGATGAACACTTGGAGAATTTACAAAAGGCTTTCCTGAAATGCAGAAAATTTGGGTTGTCATTGAATCCCAAAAAAATATTTATTTGTTTTGGAGGAAGGAAAGTTGTTAGGACATATAGTTTCAAATCAGGGAGTAAAAATTGATCCATAAAGAGTAGAAGTTATTCAGACAATTCCCTTGCCTAGGAGTAAAAAGGATATTCAGCGGTTTCTAGGAAAACTAAATTTCCTGAGAAGATTTGTCCCAAATTATGTTGAAATTGTCAGAAACATAACATATATGATGAAGAAGAATGCAAAAGTAAAGTGGGACAATAATTCTAGAGAATCCTTTGCTAGGATTAAAGAAGTCGTCCATGAAACTCCTATTCTGATCAATCCAGATTATCAAAAGGCTTTTCAAATATTTTCATTTGCATCACCTACTACCATTTATTTTGTGTTGTTGCAGAAGAATGAAGAGGGAAAAGAACAACTTGTGGAATTTTTCAGCAAATTTCTCAGGGATGCTGAACTTAAATATAAAATTTTGGAAAAATAGGTGTATGCTTTAGTTAAAGCATTAAAAAAATTCAATACTTATGTGTTGCAACCTCAGATAGTTGCTTATGTTCCTAGTTCTGTTGTGAAATATGTGTTAGTCCAAAGTGATGTGGATGGTAAAAGAGGAAAATGGATAGCTAAAATCCAAGAGTATGACTTAGATATCAAGCCTACCAAATTGGTCAAAGGTCAGGGTTTGGAAAAACTGTTGACAGAGTCAAATTTTCAAGATTTGGGGATTAATTTGCTGGCACCCTTAGATGAAGCTATTGATGAAAGGTGTCAGAGCAGTACAAAGGCAACAATTAAGTACAAATTCATGTGCTCTGATTGGTATAAGGATATTGTTCATTACTTATGTTTTTTCTCTTGTCCAACCTCACTAAACAGAACAAAGTACAGAGCTCTTAAGCTCAAATCCTAGCCATATGTCATAATTGATGCTAATTTATATTGGAAGGATCTTGCTGGAATTTTGTTGTTGTGTTTGAAAAAAGGTGAATCAATGGAAGTTGTAAAAGAATATCATGAGAATTTATGTGGAGGTCATTATAGTTGGAAGGTTACTACTCATAAAATCCTCAAATCAGTTTTTACTAGACCTCCTTGTTTGTTGATGTATACAGATTGGTTAGAAACTACCAAAAATGTCAGTTATTTGTAGAAAATAAAAGGTTAGCTCCTCTACCTCTTCTCCCTGTGTTCATTGAGGAACCTTTTAGGCAATGGGGATTATATTTTATTGGGGAAATTAATCCACCATCAAGTGGATTGTTCAAATGGATTTTGACTGCCACTAACTATTTCACAAGTGGGTGGAGGAAATACCTACCAAAAAGGTTAATGATCAGGTAGTAATGAAGTTTCTGGAAGAAAAAATCTTCAACACGTTTGGGTGTCCAATCAAG
Source organism: Pinus albicaulis (assembly GCA_034641835.2). NCBI lineage: Eukaryota > Viridiplantae > Streptophyta > Pinopsida > Pinales > Pinaceae > Pinus > Pinus albicaulis. Next base: position 640,885,651 of record CM076572.1, read on the forward strand.
ATTGTAACTGACAATGCCTAGGTATTAAATTCACTTAGATTCATTAATTTTTGTCAAACATATAATTTCATTCTATCTCATTCTACATTATATCATCCTCAAGGGAATGGGCTAGCTGAATCTTCCAACAAGACATTGGTAAATATTTTAAAGTAGAAAATTAATGAAAATCAGAAAAAATGGGATTCAAAATTTACATTTTCTCTTTGGGAAGTACAAGTAACCACTAGAAGATCTACAGGTAAGTCCCCTTATGAACTAGTTTATGGAACTCAAACCTTATTTCCTACTCAGTTGGCTAGACCAGTGATTTATTTTCTTCAAGAAGCACAAGAATAACCTAATGCATTGGTACAGAGGTTGAACAAGGTTATAGAATCAAGTGAGAGCAGGAAAAAAGTCAGGGAAATTTTGATCACCTATCAAGAAAATATGAAGTCCATTTTTGATAGAAAAGAAAAAGAGATTATTTGTCAAAATGGAGATTTGTTATTAAGATGGGATACCAGAAGAGAAGAGAAGGGAAAGCATGGTAATTTTGATCCACTCAGGTATGGCCCATACAAGATTGTTGAGGTTAGATCAAATAACACATTCATTCTTGAGAATCTTGATGGAGAAACAATACAGCTGCCTGTGAATGGGCAGTATCTCAAGAATTATTTCCAGCATTGAGATTTTATGGTCCACCATTGTACATATTCGGATTTCTCATTGTTCATATTTCATCAAACAACATTTGACTCCATGCCCGAAGTGAAGGCACTAATCTACAGTTCTTAGTGTTTCATGGAAAAAAACACTATCCCCAGGTGGAGCCAGATGTTGTGGCTCATTTGCAATATCCTTTATTTTAATCATCCAAAAATACAAAAAAATGGAAATATATATAGAATATGTGTTATAGTAGCACTTCTCATACTTTAATTAAAGTTGTAATGTTTTTTGTAACTTTAAATTTCAATGCTTTAAAATATTTGAGAAGGTGGGTCCTAATGCTTCAGTTAATGATCAAGCAAGTAAGCAAGCGGGAACCAAATATTTTACTGTTAGAAGAGAAAGGTGGCAACCCACAGGCACATTCGACACACAGGTTAATAGGGAGGGTGCCTCCACAGTTTACCTCGTTCACTGATCGACCGATCAAGATCTACGGTCTGGATTCACTGCGGGGACAGGGCCTCGATGAGTGCTCCATAACCTAGAGGCCTCCTGCAGTGACGTAAGCTGCTAGTTGATGACAGCTTTCAACCACGTCACGGTACCGTTTAATGGTCTTTAGCGCGTCAACTAAACATTTAATTTCTAGACCTCGTGTCATCTATTTAAACCGATTCTTATTTTCGCAAGTTAAATGTTATTTCTTTGTATTTTTCAACCTAATTGCACCTGCGTATTCCATTGTTTTTTGCCACCCTGAGCAGTATTATCGCTAAACGTTCATCCCTTTTTGGCTCTTCTAGCCATATTCCTCTCCTGGACACTGAGAGGTATATCCAAGATACTGGTTTCTCTCTAGAACACCTTCCATTTTATCAGCAGGTCTGTTTGAATGAAAAAACATGTCCCATTTTATTTTCCATGGCCAAGTCAGGTGTACTGTCTGGATGTATCCCTAAAAATCATCTTTTTCCTGAGTTTGTGCACTAGCTGGTATCTGTTATGTATCCTGGAAAGTGTTTTGTAATGAATTGTCTAGGAGAGAATGTTTTGTAATTATTGACCCAGTTAATTCATCAAGATTTATGTTATCCAGAGTTAGAGACTTATGTTCAATTCACTGACGAGTCATTGGTAGCGCATTATGATAGTATTTCAGGTCAAGAATTCACCCAGTTCGCCTTCTTCCTGAGGCTAGATATGAAGCAATTTTCACGTGACAATAAATAATTCTCCATAGATTTTTTTGATGTAGAAGTTCAGCCAATGCTGAGGTGTATACTAAAGATATTGGGAAAGGAGGAAGGCAACATAATTGACAAATCAGTTCTGGGATTGTTTGCATTGATGATGAAGCCGAGAGTAGTTCTGGATATTCCTTCATATTGGCAGAAAATTGTCAATACTCAACTCATGAGTTTATCACTCATTGGGTCATTCAGGTTCCCTTCTCTTATCATTTATCTCTTTTTATATCAAAATGTGGAAGAGTTCTTGCATTTTGCATTAAACATCATGGATGTAAATAAAAAGAGGCAGTCAATAGTGTTTTGGAATGATGTAGTAAGAGAGGAGAAAAATGAGCAGGGGTTGTTTGATTTTTCAAATCATTTAATGTCTACTGCGTAAAAATTTTTGAATAGTGTTTCTCCCCCATGTTTCTTGCCAAAGGCTCAAGAATTTATGTAGTTGGAAACAAATTGTAAATTTGGAGATTGGTATGTGTATGAATACTACTTAAAGATTAGACTTTATGGAGCTGGGGTAGAACCATATAGGCTTGCTATATTTGTGCCTATGATATTATTTGCCTTCTAATTCATTAGGCAGAGTTTGAATGTTGACCAAATACATTTTGTACCTATGAAAAAGGGTCATATGTTTAAATTACCTATGTCTGTGGGTCTGTTTATAGTCAACATGAGACAAGAAACTGATGAGGTTAATATGATGTTAGATGAAATGCATTTATTGTTAGGAGATAAATGGGATTATGACCCTCATAAAGTAATTTCAAATAGGAGAGTTTAAAATTTTTACTCAAAATTTGTTCATGAAAGCAGACCTAACATAGAGAAGTTAGCGAATAAGGGTTTTGCAGGTTCTATTGGTTCTAATATATAAACTCCTATTATATCTGAGAAATCAAACAAGAGGAGTAAAGAGGAAGTTGTAGATTCATAAGATGAAGAGCAGAGAGCCGGAAAGAGAAAAAAATTCAATGAAGACATAACAGGTGCTCAACCTGGTTTCTCACTTCAACTAGGAGATGAGCAGAATGTTTCAACCTCACCAAGAAGACATGGAGATGCTCAGGAGCAAGTACCTTTGATTAAACAAGTATTTGCTCAAATTTATGAAAGGAATCAAAGGATTAAGGCTAGCATGGAGGCACAGACTGAATATCAAATAACTCCAGATCAAACAAGATTGTTGATTGCCATGGATCTTGAAAAATATTAGTTTAAGATTGCTCTTTCTCACCCCTCTGATATGACTATAAGGTCATCAAGTAATTTTGATACAGTAAATTTAATTGTTGATGTGAGAAAGATTCCTTTGATTGATAAAGTAAATTTACACATGCAAACAGGTCAATTAATATTGAATGATTTGACCAAAACTTATGCAATGGCTCCTAAGGTAGAGAACATGCTAGGGAAGGTGATCAAGCAAATGAAATTGGAGAAAGCCAATTTTGTGGCTTTAACAACTCAAAATGAATAACTTAAGAAGATAATTGTGAAGATTGGAGTAGATCAAAATGATAGGTTTGTTGTGCATAAATTACTACAAAGTGGAGAATCATAGATTTATGTATTGAAGAAGAAGTTGAAGTTACCTACAGGGGAGTATTCTATGGTAGCAGAGGTGGTAGAAGTGGAAAGTGAAAAAGAAAGCCTTCTTCAACAGCTCTTACAGAAAGAAGAATAAATTTCAAAGTTGAAGGAAACTGTACTGACACTGGAAAGCCAAATTGATTCCCATTCCTATACCATCATTTTGTCATCTGGAAATGATGATCTAGCAGCACAATTATCTCAATTGAACACTGAACTAAAAATGGCAGAGAAATATTTGAAAAAGGCACAAAATGATCTGGAGACCATAACAAAAATAATGCAAGACAAGGATGGAGAAATTGATAAGTACAAGGAAAATTGTCAAACAACTAATGCTGAAATCAAGAGCCTAAAGGAGAAATTGAAGGGAAACATAAATTTGATACAGGCTAAAGATATCATCTGGAATGAAATCATTGAAGAAATGATAGCAGCTTGGGGATCTTTGACTATCATATCAGAAGATAAAAGCATTGTCAAAGATTTTGAGGAGCAGGTTATGGCAGACAAGCAGAAGACTATTAACAGAGCCATATGGGAAAATAATTTTATTGATTTCATTGATTCAAAGGTTGATTAGGAGTTAGAAGAAAATTATATTAAAGATAAGATCTTGCATGCTATAGAGATTAACAAATTGATTGCTAAAAATACTTACCGGAAGACTACTAAGAAGAAGTTGATAGAAATTAAGGAAGCAGTGAACAAATTTGACAACCTATATGAAAAAAGAGTTAGGGCAGGATTGCCATCATGCTTGGACCTTAAAGGCAGTATTTTATTATGGGATTCTTATGAACCATTATTGGTATTGGAAAAAAGTAAGGTGGATAATACTCATGTGAAGGCTCAGATCTTTAAAGGAGCAAAAATTATTAATTTTATTCATAGGCATTTTCAACTATTATGGATGGTGAAGACTTTATTTACAAAGGGACCAACATTCAACAAGATCACAACCTTTAGGTTGGAATACAACAAGCTGATCAACTCTCCAAAGACAAACATTGAAGTGTGGAAGAAATGCATAGCTTGGATGGTTGTTCTACCTAATGATCCTTCATCTTCAACGAAAGAAAAATCATCCAATCAAGAGAATGTAGCAGCAGCGGGGCCAATTCATATTCAGAAAATATATTAGAGTTTAAGTTTTATTCTAACTCTATTAAGAGAGTTCAATTGTAATGAGATATTTTGATGATATATAATAGGTAGTTTAAGCAGTTTCAAGTAGTTTGAGTAGTTAGGAGTTGTTTCAACAGTTATAAACTTCTTTATATTGTATTTAAAGGGAAATAGAAGAAAGGAAAAGGTTTTGAGTTTTGGAACTTTGGACTACTACAAATTTTGTACTCAATTTTCTGATGATTAATGAATGAAGATCAAGATTCTTGCATCTGTTGTTGTTGATATGTTTTCCAGTTTCCATTCTGTCTTTTTCCTTCTATGAATAAAATGAAGTAATGAAGCTGCAGGTCTCTTTTTACATATGTGAATAAGAGTTAAATATCCTTAATGGGTGCTCCTTCATTTTAACTATTCCACTTTCATAAAATTCTTTTGAAGTTTAAAGTGATAGATCCTATAACTTACCAGCATATCAGTTTGAGCTTCCTTCATATTCTTCTTATCACTCCAATTAATTTCAGCAGATAATGGCATTGTGAAGCATTAATTGCATCGGATTCTTGAGGGTTTTAATAATTAATTTCTGAAGGTGATTAAGAAAAGACCATTTGATATAATATTTTGTGACATATGTGTGTGTGTGTGTGTGTATCTCTCTCTCTCTCTCTCTCTATATATATATATATATATATATATATATATATATATATATATATATATAGATGTCTTGAGCATTGATTCCTTACCATAGCCAAGGGATTGTTTCTTAAGATACAGCAGATCCGATAAAACAGCAAGACCACATGAAAAACCAAAGGAGTCGATGGCCGCCATGTGCTAATGTGGGAGAATGTGCTAGAAATGGGACAAAGTCTTGGATTCATCAATCATGGTTTCTTGGATGAGAAATATATGAGGTCGGAGAGAGAGGAGGGGGTAGCAAAAGGATAATTTCTTAGTGGTGTCCCCCACACCACATAAATTAAGAGAGAGAATGGTCATCTGAACCCAGAATTAGGGGGAAATTATTCTCTAAGGGCCCCAGAGGTGGAAGAGTCAAGAACCAGAATGTCCATAAGATTACTAAAGTCCAAATTATGGGTAGATCCCTAATGGTTCCGTCATCGGTGGCGTTCACTCTATCCCAATTTACGGTGGGTGGTTATGTTCGTAACAGAGTTCTGGATGATGAGAGGAAGAGGCATCCCACTAGTACCCTTATGGACAGTAAGATTGGAAATTCCCATCAGGGGATTATGGAAGAGGAATTGCATATCGTTGTTTACTGAGTTGTGGGGAGAGGAATGAAAAATAGGCAATGAGGAAATATTAGGTAGGATGTCGAGGGTGCGGGGAGAAGATATAGGGGGGCGGGACGATGGTCCAGGTATATCAACATTGTCAGGTACAAAAGCAGTGACATGTAGAGTAGTGGGATGGTCGAGGGAGAGGTTAGCGGTAGAGAAGAAGAGGTATCACATATCAGAAACAGTCGGAGGGGAGACATAATCATCATGGGAGCTATGGGGGAAAGAGGGAATATCAGATATAGATTTTGGAGCGAAGACAACAGGTTCATCAGAAGTCATGTACCTAGTTCCGAAGTAGATCTTGACAATGTGGAACCATCTCCCATACCATCAGTATGTCTAGGAGCCTTCACACCGATGAAACTCTGTGTTTACACCGAGGAAAAATATCAATGAGATGTCCTGTGTTATGACATAGCAGGAACTGGAAGGGCACCCCCTAATAATCAATAGAGGACCCCATTCCAATATAATATCTTCCAAGGGGCCACCGACGAAATCAACCTCAGCAAGGATCCAGGTAATGCACTTGTCCCAAGCACCCATGCTAGGTCCCTATAATACTAGTGTATCCCCTTATTTTTATTGTTATTGTAGCCCCCTTATTTTATTGGTGTGCCTGTTTCGTCCCCATATTATTATTATTGTGCCCCATAGAAGCCCACTATTATTATTTTTGTGCCCTTACGTTGTTATAATTATGTCAGCTAAGATTATATTGTGACCCCTTGGACCCCTATATATATAAATCAGGTTTTGTAATTTTTATCATCCAATAATTGTTCATTTATGTAATGTAAAGGAGGTTTCCCCCTAAAATAGGTTGATTTCTAAGTCATTGATCTATATTTTCTTCTATTTTGTGAGATGGTTTCATAACATTTGGTATCAGAGCTTGGGATTCTAGGGTTTCTCTTCTTCAAGCAAGTCATCTTGGAATTGTCACTATAACTATTTTTCTGCGAGGTTTTAGAAGTGAAATTTTTTACCATGTGGCGCTGAAATCTTAATGAACTATGTGTAAAAATTTCAGACCTTGGTTCACTAAATTTTTAGAGATATTATATGTGGAAGTTAGGTTTTTGCAGGCTCCATAATTTCATCTCAAATAGGTGACCAAAGGAAAAGCGTCATAAATTTTGTTTCAGACATCAGATTGGAATTCTATAAAAAGTGATAGAACTTGCATGGATGGTAGTTTCGCGTGAATTAATTTAAGAGCCTAAGGTTGAAACAATGACATGTGGAACTCCGTACAATTTTTCTCTACCGAACTAGTCCATAATTAACATAGTTACTGATCAAACGGGAACTATTACCTCAAAACGAGAACTGTAGCCCAAAAAAACTCAAAAAACATGAAAAAACAACCAGAAAATGATAAGTGTGCCTTCCTGAATGCACTATTTTTTTTAGGCTCAAATTTCAATTTTTTAAAATTATGCTAAAAACCAAATTTTTTTCTTCAAAAAAGGATTGAAAAAAAACCCTCGAAACAAAAATTGGCAAAATTGTTGATGGTGGAATAACATCAACAATTTTTTATGTGCAGAAAATAACTTGAAAACGAAAAGTGTTGATGCTGGAATAACATCGCCAAATTTTTGTGTGAAAAAAGCAACCTGAAAACGAAAAGTGTTGTTGATGGAATAATTTCGTCAATTTTTTGTGTGCAAAAGACACCTTGAAAATGAAAAGTGTTAATGTTGGAATAACGTATTTTTCTTTTCAGGGTAAATTGTCAACAATTTTTAATAATGGCATTAAAGTTAAAATATCATGACTCTAAAAAACCTTCAAATTTCAACAATAAACATGGCATTAAAGATAAAATATCAAAATTCTTAAAATTGCAACAATTTTTATGCATGGTATTATAGATGATCTATTATCGAGTCTCTTAAAAGTCTTGAAAATCCAAGGATTGTTGGGTATGTGTTATATTCTTTCCACAACTAAGCATGCGCCCATGGTTTGGTCCTTAATTTTCGATGGGTAGTCTGCGCCCATGGTTTTGTGCATGGTTTTGCACATGGTTTTGGGGTACGATGGTTTTCGGCCTCTGGTATTTTTGTAGATCCGATCAAGGGAACTACGGTTATGTTCTAATCTAGGGTTAATGGATTGGGGTTTATGTATGCTTTGGCATGTATATATATGTGTTGTAAAACTAAAATGAATATAATGAAAAATCAAGCTAGTCGTCCCGATTTGGGATCTAGGGGAAAATCTCAGTGTTTATCTGTTTTATGTTTTATGCTCTCGCTATTGTTTATTTTATGTTATAATATTTGTGTGTAGATAATTTCTGTTCAGGGTTAAAACCTACATTTGGTATCAGAGATGTTTCGGCTTCAAGGGGACACCTTTGCTGCTGAGGGTTTTTCTGCTCAGGTCTGAGGTAGACCCTGTTCAGTGAGAGATCTGCGGGATCGATTATTGCGGTGAAAGAAGATGGTGAGCGGCGGGAAGATAGAGATCGAGAAATTTAATGGTCAGATTTTTGAGTTATGGAAGCTCAAGATGGAGGATCTGCTGGTGGATAAAGATCAGTGGATCGCGGTAGATCCAGGTACTAAACCAATGGCAATGTCAGATGAAGACTGGAAGAAACTAGATCGAAAGGCTAAGAGCACAATACGGTTGTGTGTCTCAGATTCAGTATTGTTGAATGTATCTGGGGAAGCTACAACGAAGAATTTGTGGGAAAAACTTGGGACTTTGTACCAATCTAAGTCTCTGGTGAATAAGTTGTTCCTGCGGAAAAAGCTGTATAACCTGAGGATGAAGGATGGAGACTCGATGACAGAGCATCTGAACGCCTTCAATACTGTGGTAAGTCAGCTGTCATCTGTTGATATTAAAATCTCAGATGAAGATAAGTGCATCAGTTTGTTGTGTTCTCTACCAGACTCGTGGGATAGTCTGGTTATTGCAATAGGTAGCAATACAAATACCTTGAATTTTGATGACATTGTCTCAGCCTTGTTGTCGGAGGAAATGAGACGGAGAAATATGGAGGGCCAGAATGGAGATGCCTTATCTGTACGAGGAAGGTCCCAAAACAGAAACAAGAATAAGGTTTCGAGTGGGAGATCCAAATCTAGAGGGAGATCTAAATCTCCTGGAAAGTTCGTAAAGGTGTGCTGGAAATGCGGAAAGGAAGGACACTACAAAAAGCAATACAGATCTAAAGCTCCTGAGAAAGGAAAGGGATCTGATGATGCTCCTTCTGCAAAGGAAAAAACCACCTCGGATGAAGGTGGGGATGTGTATTTGGCTTCTTCTTCAAATACACATGTAGATCATGATTCATGGTTGATTGACTCAGGTGCATCCTTTCACATCACTCCCCATCGGGAGTGGTTCTGTGAGTATGAGAAATATGATGGTGGTGATTTCTTCCTAGGGGATGATAGGAAGTCCGGAATCATCGGACGTGGAAAGGTCAAGTTGAAGTTGCAAGGTGGAAGGATTAGAACACTTCCTGGTGTTCTGCATATTCCTACATTGGCCAGAAATCTGATTTCTTTAAGAAAGATGGATGATGCAGGTGTAAAAACAATGTTCAAAAAATATGCCTGCAAGATGGTTCGGGGAGCACTGGTATTAATGCGGGGAGTTAGGACTCTAACTTTGTACAAGCTACAAGGTAGCACTGTTATTGATAGGTGTAACAGTTCGATGGTTCCTGAAAGTGGAGCAGAAATCCTAGTTGTCTCTGGAGAAAAGACCATGTTATGGCATCAAAGGCTTGGACATATTGGAGAGAAGGGCCTTCAGATACTGCATAGAAATGGTATGGTAGAAGGTATGTCTATTTTACCTCTGGATTTCGATTTCTGTGAACATTGTGCATATGGGAAGCAGAATCGGGTGAGTTTTCCTTCTGGTGCTAAGAGGGCGAACAAGATATTAGAACTTGTGCACAGTGATGTGTTTGGACCTGTGTTAGTTCCTTCACTGGGAAATTCTGTGTACTATGTTTCTTTCATAGATGAATTCTGAAGGAATACATGGATATATTTCTTGAGGAAGAAATCTGAATCTTTGACAGATTTAAATAATTTAAGGCTCTGGTGGAAAACCAGACAGAGAAGAAGATAAAGGCACTAAAGATAGATAATGGTGGGGAGTTTTGCAATAAGGAATTTGAAGAGTTCTATAAGAAGTTTGGTATAGCACAACATAAGACTACTCCATACACACCTCAGCAAAATGGAGTTGCAGAAAGAATGAACAAAACAATGATGGAAAAGGCAAGAAGCATGCTCAGTGGTACTGAGTTAGGACAAGAATTCTGGGCAGAGGTAGTGGAGACTGCATGCTATCTGGTTAAAAGATCACCTTCATCAATGTTGGAGGATAAGACTCCACATGAGGTATGGACTGGTAAGAAACCCTCTCTTTCACATCTAAGGGTATTTGGATGTGATGCATATGTACATGTTCCAAAGGAGAAAAGGACCAAGTTGGATAATAAATCTAAAAGGTGCATCTTTATTGGGTATAAGGATGGTTTAAAAGGTTACAAGCTTTGGAACTCGGAAACAAGGAAGGTTGTGTACAGCCGAGATGTGGTGTTTAGAGAGGTGAAAGATGTTTTTAAACATGAAGTCATACCAAAGGAACCTGAGAAGATAGAGTTTGAGCTAAAGGAGTATGAATCAGACTCTACAGCAGAAGAAGATTCAGAAGAGGAAGAGCCACAAACTCCAACTTTGAGAAGATCAGTTTGAGAAAGAAGGCAACCAGAAAGGTGTAGTCCATCTGCTTTCTGTTCAGGTTTTGCCTTAACTATAACTGATGATGATCCCAGAACTGTCAGGGAGGCAGTAGATTCAGAGGATGGAAAACTCTGGAAGGAGGCCATGGTTGATGAAATGGCATCCTTGCACAAAAATGAGGCATGGGATCTGGTGGAGTTGTTGGCTGGAAGGAAGCCCATCGGGAGAAAATGGGTGTTTAAGAAGAAGATGAATGTAGAAGGCAAGGTGGAGAAATACAAATCTCGGTTGGTAGAAAAAGGTTATTCCTGGGTGTCGGGAATTGATTTTGGTGATATATTTTCTCCTGTTGCCAAAGTTACTTTTATTAGATTACTTTTATCTGTTTTTGCTACATTTGATTTTGAGATAGAACAGATGGATGTGAAGACAAAATTTCTTCACGAGGATCTAGAAGAGGAGATCTACATGAAGCCACCTGAAGGCTTTATGGTGAAGGGTAAGAAAGAACTGGTATGCAGGTTGAAGAAGTCTCTATATGGGTTAAAACAGTCACCAAGGATGTGGTATTATAAATTTAATACCTATATACGAGGACTTCGCTTCACCAGAAGCAAGGAGGATCACTATGTTTATTTTAAATTAATTGGTGACCGTGTTATTTATTTGGTCTTGTATGTGGATGATATGTTGTGGATTGGAAATGACAAAGAAATTATCCAAGATTTGAAGACCCAACTATTCTCCAAATTTGACATGAAGGATCTTGGTGCTGCAAACTATATTTTGGGCATGGAAATTAAGAGAGATCAGGCAAAGAGGAAGCTTTGGTTAAACTAGAGGAAGTATGTCGAGATTATATTACAGAGGTTCAATATGCAGGATAGTAAACCGGTGAATGTTCCTATTCCTGTAGGTGTAAAGCTATCTGCTGAACAGTGTCCTAAGATGCAAGAAGAAGAGGAGGCTATGTCCTGTGTTCCATATGCAAGTGCAGTGGGTAGCCTGATGTATGCAATGGTCTGTACTAGACCAAACATTGCACATGCAGTGGGAGTATTGAGCAAGTTTATGTCAAACCCAGGGAAGGAGCATTGGACAACAGTGAAGCGAGTTTTAAGATATTTACGTGGCACTAGTGATTATGGCTTGTGCTACCAGGGAAGACCAGGTTTGGCTAGAATGTTGGACATTCGTGGTTTTGTTGATGCAGACTGGGCTGGAGATTTGGACCAAAGAAGATCTACAAGTGGGTATGTGTTTAGCCTATTTGGAGGCGCAGTCATTTGGATGAATAAAAGACAGTCTGTAGTGGCTCTTTCAACTAGAGAGGCAGAATACATAGCAGCCACTCATGCAAGCAAGGAAGCAGTTTGGTTGCAGAGATTGTGTTCAACTATGGGGTTGTTACATCAAGCTATAAGGATAGACTGTGATAGCCAAAGTGCAATTTTATTGGCTAAGAACCCTACTTATCATTCAAAGAAAGCACATTGATGTTCAATATCACTTTGTTAGAGATATGGTTGAGGCTAAAAAGGTGTTGCTGGTAAAGGTGGACACTTTGAAGAATGTTGCAGATGCATTGATGAAGTTTGTGAACACTCAAAAGTTCTCTTGGTGTAGAGAAACAATGGGTGTTGAAGAATTGGGCCAATGACTAAGATCTCTTGTGGCCCCCTGTGTAAAGAAAACAACAAGTGGGAGAATGTTGGGTATGTGTTATATTCTTTCCACGACTAAGCATGCGCCCATGGTTTTGTGCATGGTTTTGCACATGGTTTTGGGGTACAATGGTTTTCAGCCCCTGGTATTTTTGTAGATCCGGTCAAGGGAACTACGGTTATGTTCTAATCCAGGGTTAATGGATTGGGGTTTATGTATGCTTCGGCATGTATATATATGTGTTGTAACACTAAAGGGAATATAATGAAAAATCAAGTTGGTCGTCCCGATTTGGGATCCAGGGGAAAATCTCTGTGTTTATCTGTTTTATGTTTTATGCTCTCGCTATTGTTTATTTTCTGTTATAAGATTCGTGTGTAGATAATTTATGTTTAGGGTTAAAACCTACAAGGATGACATTCAAGATAAAATATCACCTTTATGAAAATAAAATTCCGACGATTGTTAGGCATGGTATTGAAGATAAAATATCACTTGTAAAATAATAATAATAATAAAAAAAAAAACAATAAAAACTCAAAAAATTCAAAAGAATATAAAAAAGAAAAAAGAAAAACACAATTTAAAAATAAAAAATAAAAAATTAACCCAAAACAAAAAAAGCAAAAACAAATATTTTTTTAAGTTATAAAAAAATAATAATAATAAAACCACATAATTAAAAAAATGATAAAATTAAATAATTAAAATAAATTTTAAAATTAGTTAAATTTAAAAAAAATAATAATAAAATAAAAGATTAAAATAAAAAAAAAAATTAAATTAAAAAAAAAAAAGAAAAAATTAAAAATAATAAAAATTTAAATTAAAAAAAAAATAATAATAATAATTTAAATTTAAAAAAAATGCATATGTAAAAAAATTAGCAAAATTCATTTTTTTTAATTTAAAAAATAGAATAAAAATTACAAATAAAAAAAAAAACATTTTTCAAATTAAAATTAAAAAATAAAATAAAATTTAAAAAAATAATAAACAAATTAATTAAAAATATATAAAATATATTAAACAAAATATATATATTTAAAAAATTAAAATTAAAATTAAATTGAAAAAAAAAAAATTTATTAAAAAATTAATTACAATTTCTATTAAACCATGTCGTCACCACCCTTGATATCGTGGGGCCCGGCCAACAGGGGCAGAGAGTTGGTCGAGCCCCTCGGCCCCCACAGCGATGGCAGTGCAGTTTAATAGAAATTGTAATTACCTTTTTTATTAATTTTTCTTTTTTCTTTTTTCTTTTTATTTATTTTATTTACTTTTTATTTTTTGTTTTTGAATGTAATTTTTTTATTTTATTTTTCTATATATATATATATATATATATATATATATATATATATATATTTAATTTTTTTCTTTAATTTTTTTTTAATTTATTATATATATGTTTGTTTATTTTTAATTTTTTTTAAAATTTTTTATTTTAGAAAAATGATTTTTTTTATTTGAATATATATATATATATATATATATATATATATATATATATATTTATATATATATATATATATATATATATTCTTTTAAATTTAATTTTTTTTCTTTTAATTTAAATTTAATTTTTTTTCTTTTAATTTAAATTTTTAATGTTTTTAAACTCTTCTTTTTTTTTTAAATTTAAATTTCCAAATTTGATTATTTTTAATTTAAGTATTTTGGTTATTTGATTTTTTTTTTAAATTTCAATTATTTTTAAATTTTTTTATTTTTATTTTTTATTTTATCATTTTCTTTAATTGTGCTTTTTTTTTTAACTTAAAAAAATTGTTTATTTGTTAATTTTTATTTTTTTTTGTCTTTAAGTTATGATATTTTTTGAATTTTTTCTTTTTATTTATTGAATATTTTTGTTTTTTTTTAATTTATTTATTTATTTTTTTGTTTAATTTTTTTTTACAAGTTTTTTTTTTAACACTTTTATTGGTTTATTTTTATTTTATTTTTTGTCATATTTTTTGAAATTTTTCTTTTATTTATTTATTGAATATTTTTTTTTTGTTTATTTATTTATTAATTTTTTTTTTTACAAGTTTTTTTTTAACACTTTTTTTTTTGGGGTCATGTTTTTTAATTTTATTTTTATGTCGTATTACCAAGATGAAAATCACCACTCTAAACAAAAAGGATTGATGTTGTATCAACACTTTTCAAAATTAGCACGAAAAACATTAACATTTTAAAACAAATGTTTATAATTGATAAATAAAAAAATCAAAGTGCTCGAAAAATGACCATTTTTCTAAATCGACATGATATTTAAAAAATAATAAAAATCAAAGAAAATTTAAAGTTCCAAAAAAATGCTAAAAAAAAAAACATGTTATTCTACATCACAACTTTTCAAAATCGACATGAAAATCGTGACATTTGAAAAAAAAAAGTCATAAGAAAATGTAAAGTGCTAAAACTATGCTCCAAAAGAAAAAGGGTGATTTTGCATCACCACCTCTTAAAATCAGGTGTTTTATTTTCTACCTCAAAAAAATGGGTCCCAGGGAAATTTCTCGTTTGATCAGTAACTATCTTAATTAGGTCATTGTGGGAGATCATGCATAACTTTATCTTGAAGAATCCAAATTAGGTCTGACCTGTGACATTGGAAGGAATACTCAGAGGGATACTATAGGACCAAAGGTTAAATTTTGGGGATTCGAAATTATAGAGATACATCAGTTTCAATATCGAGCTCCTCAAAAGCAAGAAAAATGTCTGTGTTTTTTTTAAATTGCATAAGTCTTGTTTGAAAAATTAGTTTGAAGTGATTCTAAGGACATATTGAAGCATAGATATCAATATTGGGTTCTAAAATGACCCCCAAAAAGAGTTCCACACCCATTAAGCCCTTAGGAAGCTCTATTATGACTCATGAAGAGGAAGAAATGCAACATGATATATCAAAATTACGAGACCAAGTGCAACAAATTTCGCTCTTGCAAAGAGTAACAAAAAGTGAAATGGAAGCTAAGATGGATGGTTTGAAGAAAGACATGGATGATTTGAAGAAAGGTGTGGAAGCTAAGATGGATGGTTTGAAGAATGATGTGGAAGCTAAGATCGATGGTATAGAAGAAAAATTGAAAGGAAACATGGAAGATATGAAGAATGGTCTAAAAGCAAATAGGAAGGTTTGACAAAGCTGCTACAAGAAATGATTCCCAATGGCGAAATGGTAGTAGATGAAACTCATGATGAGAAAAAAATAAATATTAATCATGATTTCATGGACTCTAATGTTGGATTTAAGACCCGCCATATTCCAAAGATCGATAAGGAAGCTTTATGGCAAGGATTTGATAACATGTATACTACATATGGAGCAATATTTTGATCTCTATAATGTGCAAAACACACAAAATGTATGCATTGAAACTTTATATTTAGAACACAATACATTTGTATGGTATCATTGGATTTTCTATCGTAAACAAATTGTCACTTGGTCAATTTTTACGGAGAAAATGATAGAACATTATGATGATACAAAGAGTAACACCTTCTTTATCCAATTGATAAATCTCAAACAAAAGGGTTTAATGGTGGAGCACATTCAGGACTTCCAAAAATTGATTATAAGGGTAACTAATATTCCAGAGGAACACAATATTGATGTCTTCATAGGGACTTTAAAGGATAACATCCAACATGAGGTTCACCTTTGGGAACCTGATTCATTGGAGAAGACATTTAGGATGGAAAGAAAAATTAAAAGCAAAATCATGGCGGCAAGGAAGCCTACCACTCACAACCATACAAATAGAAGTGTTGCTAGTCCTAGACTTCCACAACCTACAAGATTGACACCATAATAATTGGAAGAAAAGAGACCGAAAGGGCTTTGCTACAATTGTGATAGAAAATACATTAAAGGTCATAAGTGTGATGAGAAGAAATTATTTTACATAGATTGTGAAGAGGAGGAATAAAATGAATAAGAAAGTTGAAAAGAAGAGGATATACACCAACAACCAACCCTAGAGAAAGAAAAAATGAATCCAACCATATCTTGTAATGCATTGGCAAGAATTATGACTCCTCAAAATCTCAAGATAGAAGGACATATCAAGATGAAAAATGCAATAATGTTGATTGATTTGGGTAATACCCATAATTTTATTCATTGTAAGGTCGCCAAGGAATTGAATTTCTTCCTATACCCAACACCAAAGTGTGAACAAGTGATGGTTGCAAATAGAGGAACTACAATTTTTTCTATAAAGTGCCATAATATCAAGCTAACCATGGGGGAGTATGTATTGAATAGTCCAATTCACTTTATTACATTTGGAGGTGCTGATGTTGTACTAGGAGTCCAATGGTTACAATATTTGGGGACGATAGATTTTAATTTTAAAGAAATTTTCTTGAAAATTTTTCGAGAAGGAAAGGAAGTTGAATTACAGGGTATCGCAAGGAAGCTGAGAAAAATAATTAACTCTGATTTCATGACAAATCTTATAAAGAAATAACAACGATGCGTAATTGGACAATTATGCTCAGTAGAGGTTCAAACATCAAAATCATCTATTTCTCCAGATCTCCAAAAAGTCTTGTACAATTATTCCAAGGTGTTTGAAACTCCCAAAGGGATCCCACCTATTCATGATCATGAGCATGATATTCATTTGATTCCAGGAAGTGTTCCTCCAAACATCACGCCTTACAAATATTCTTGTGCCCAAAAGAGTGAGATTGAACGTATGGCTACAGAAATGCTAGAGGCTGGTATGATTCAACCTAGTCAAAGTTATTTCTCTGCTCCAATAGTATTGGTGCGCAATAAGGATGGATCATGGTGTATGTATCCAGATTATAGGGATCTCAACAAGCTCACTATTAAAGATAAATTTTTCATCCCCATCATTGATGAGTTACATGGATCAATTTACTTAACCAAGATGGATCTTCATTCTAGATATCATCAAATTAGAATGAAGATTGAAGAAATTTCGAAAACAATATTCAGAACTCATGAGGGTCATTATGAATTTGTGGTCATGCCTTTTGGCCTTACTAATGAACCTTCCACATTTCAAGGTTTGATGAATTCCATTTTTAATACCTTCCTTAGAAAATTTGTGTTATTATTTTTTGATGATATACTAATCTACAACAAGTCTTGGAAGGATCATGCTCAACATATTGACATAGTTCTAAAACTATTAGAGGATAAACAATTATATGCAAAAACCTCCAAATGTTTCTTTGTTGTACAGGAGGTGAAATATTTGGGTCATATTGTATCTCATTAGGGTGTTAAGGTAGACCCTAACAAAATTAAATCCATTAAGGAATGGAAAATCCCTACAACCATAAAGCATCTTTGAGGATTTATGGGGTTAACAGGGTATTATCGCAAGTTTGTTAATAAATATGGGAGAATATCGACACCTCTAACATCATTACTGAAGAAAGATGCATTTTCTTGGAATCCAAAAGAAAATATTTCCTTTGAACATCTTAAGGAGGCAATGTGCCAAGAACTAGTCTTAGCTACGTCAGACTTCACAAAAACCTTTATTGTGGAATGTGATGCCTCAAGAAATGGAATTGGTGTAGTTTTAATGCAAGAAGGAAGAACCATTTCTTTTAAAATTCATCCATTAAAAGGAAAGTATTTACTGAAACCTATTTATGACAAGGAAATGTTGGAAATACTACATGCACTAAGGAAATGGCGACCTTGCCTAATGGGAAGGCACTTCAAGGTAAAAATAGATCATGATAGTCTTAACTACTTTTTGGAAAAAAATATTATCTTCAAAAGAGCAACAAAAATGGGTCACAAATATTGTGGGTTATGACTTTGGAATCATCTAAAAAAAAGGGAAGCAAGATTTTGTTGCATATGCACTCTCAAGAAAGGATGAGGATGTGGAAGCATTGTTTTGTTCCATTTCTATTATCCAACCTCAGTGGATAACTGAAGCAAGGGATGAATAGAAGAATGACGAAGAGGTGTGGACACTCATTCAAAAGCTGGAGCAAGATTCCAATACATCTGAAACATTTAGTTGGAAAAATGATTCATTATGGTACAAAGATCACTTATATATTTGTAAGAATTCCCAACTCAAACAAAATATTCTTTTGGAATTGCACACCTCTCCCTTAGGAGGACACTCAGGATTTTTAAAAACTTACCACAGGGTCAAGAAAGAATTTTTCGGGATGGCTTTAAATCTTATATTCAAAAGTTTGTAGAAAAATGTTTGGTTTGCCAAAAAATAAAGTTGAGACACTTAAGACCCCAGGTCTGTTACAACCTTTATCCATTCCAAGTCAATGTTTCCAAGGTTTCAATGGATTTTATGAAAAGTTTACCCAAGTCTGAAGGAAAGACTGTCATCATGGTGGTAGTTGATAGACTTACCAGGTATGTACAATTTTTTGCATTATCTCATCCATTTAAAGCCAATACATTTTCTATTTCATTTATGGAAATAATTCAAAAGCTACATGGAAACACAAAGATTATTGTAAGTGACAGAGATCTCGATTTTACAGGAAATTTTTGGGAGAAATTATTTTCTTGTTTGGGTACTCAATTAGCTCATAGCTCATCATATCATCCTCAATCCGATGGGAAAATGGAGATAGTGAAAAAATGTTTGGAAGGATATTCTCATTTCTTTGAATTTTATAAATAGACACAATGGGTCAAGTGGTTACCTATAGTTGAATGGTGGTACAACACTTCCTTCCATACTGTAGAAAAAATGATCCCATTTATGGCACTTTATGTATATCATCCACCCTCCATCAAGAGAAATTCTAAGATTCAAGCAATGGAAGATCACATCGAGCATCAACAACAAGTTCTCAAACTCTTAAAGGATAACCTCACTTTGGCATAAAATTGAATGAAACAACAGGAAGATCAACATCGCAACGAAAGAATTTTTGATGTAAGTGATTGGGTATTTTTACGGCTACAACCATACAAACAAATGTCCCTCAAGAAAGCTAAGAAGGATAATAAATCATCACCAAAGTATTATGGTCCTTACAAGGTGTGGCAACATATTGGTACTATGGCATACAAATTGGAGCTTCTTGCATCTTCTCGAGTGCACCCAATTTTCCATGTTTCATGCTTAAATAAGGTTACAGGTGATAAGCTCCCAGTTCAAACAATATTGCCAAAACTTGATGAGGAAGGAAAATCCATATTGGAACCTGAAGAAGTCACGAAAACAAGAACTTGACAGCTATGAAATCAATCAATTTTAGAGTAGCCCATGAAGTGGAAGAACTTACTGGCCAAAGATTCGACATGGGAGGATAAAAATTTTATATAGAAGGATCTAGAACTACTCAAGTGTTGATGATAACGCTTTTTTGAAGGAGACGTGCACTCTAAGTCCCTATAATACTAGTGTATCCCCTTATTTTTATTGTTACTATAGCATCGTATTGTTATTTTTTTGCCCATGTAGTCCCCATTTCATTATTATTGTGCCCCATAGAAGCCCACTATTGTTATTTTTGTGCCCTTACATTGTTATTATTATGTCGGCTAGGATTATATTTTGACCCCTTGGACCCCTATATATAGAAACAAGGTTTTTTTATTTGTATCATCCAAGAATTGTTCATTTATGTAATGTAAAGGAGGTTTCCACCTCGAAGAGGTTGATTTCTAAGTCGTTGATCTATCTTTTCTTCTATTTTGTGAGTTGGTTTCATAACAACCCAGCACCTTAGGGTCCATATAGATGA
This sequence comes from Pinus albicaulis, assembly GCA_034641835.2. Taxonomy (NCBI): domain Eukaryota; kingdom Viridiplantae; phylum Streptophyta; class Pinopsida; order Pinales; family Pinaceae; genus Pinus; species Pinus albicaulis. The sequence goes on from CM076572.1 coordinate 640,905,730, forward strand.
ATTTCCCCACAGTATTACCAATCATTAGGGGAATTTTGAGGTCTAAAATGGGCCTCCTAAGAATATTATAAAATAATAGTGGAAATAATAAAATAAGATTTGATTACATCATCAAATTTTAAAGGGAAAAAAGAAAAAACTACTTTTTCAACTTGTATTTTGAACTTATCTCCCTAAGGTTTTACTCAAATTTCAAGCAAGAATACTCATTGGATGCAAAATTTAATTCCCTATCCAAGGATTACCCATGTTGCATACTTTTTATGGACTCTGCTACACGAAAAATGAGAAATACATGAAAAATGTGATTGCAATCACATTTTTTCATGTATTTCCCATTTTTCGTGTAGCAAGGTCCGTCAAAAGTATGCAACATGGGTACTCCTTGGATTAGGAATTAAATTTTGCATCCAATGAGTAGTCCCACTCGAAATTTGAGTAAACCCTTAGGGAGATAAGTTGAAAATAGGAGTTGAAAATGTAGTTCTATTATTTTATTATTTTTTAATATTTTAACTTTTTTACTCCAAAAATGGTGAATCTTCCCCCATGGTTGACATCATAATCGTGAATCCTATTGGTTCTAGTAAATTTTATTTTGGTTGTACATTTTTCTTAAGAGGCCCATTTTAGACCTCAAAATTCCCTTAATGGCCCTCCAAAGCCACACGTGTCCAAAAATCGAGTGGTAGACTAGGGAGCTTTACCCAAGTGTACCAGTTGTGGGGAGTAATTTTGAATGGATTAAAGCTGATGAACCATTTATTGAGTTGCATAAAAATTTGACCATGCACCCATGGCCACGAGAGCACCTTCATCACATCCACCTGATGAAGAAAATGAAAATGTATCAATGATTCATGAGGCGACTAACCTTGGGGATGGTAACCCAAGAGGGGTTTAGATTGAGCCAAAACCCAGGCTTCCATGTCCAAATTTCCTGAACCAAAGAAAAACCATTGACCAAAAAGCACCCAATTTTGAGGTCTCACCACACGGCCCCAGAGCACATCATGCCCAAAATTGATATGTTTTGGTGTCGGAACACTACAGACGTGTTTATGTCTACAGCCGCATTGAAATTGTCATGCGGGTAATCCACCACCCTCTACATGTGCAAGTGAATGTCTCATGTGGAGGGATTATGGATCCACGTAACCTAACCTCAAGTCACCATGCAGTGAGCCCACGCGGGAATCACCGTGCGCCCAATAATTTTCGAACTCCAATGTGGCTCGTAGAAATTTTCCTATGCAAAAGTGTCAACATCCAAATATGCCACGAACCACGAGTGAGTGCATAGACACACCAAACCCCCTAGGAAGAAGCAAAGTAATAATGGAAAAGAGGGTACCGTATGGGTTCGAAAATAAAAAAAAAATTAGAGGAGATGTCATGTAACTCATGTGAAGGGGAGAGGTTCGAGAATGTTAGATCATGTGTCAAAAACAGTAGGAGAGCGGGAGAATAAAAAAACCCGCAAATAGTGGGTGTCATATCAGAGGTAAGTGTCATAAGGGTAAAATAATGTCGCAATGGAGGCAGAAAGGCCAGAAGGGATATCAGTGGAAAGGGGAAAATTTGTCACAAAATCCAAGGGGGAGATAGATGTCAGAGAAAAAAAATCCGAGAATGTCAACCATCCACCAAGAAAATAAAAAACAGTCGAAGATAGTCAGAGATGGATGAGAAGAAAAATGTGTCAAATAATCACCATTAATACAGAATGTCGCTAGTAAATCGGTATTTCCCACCAACAACAATTGCTGCCACCAGCCGAAAAATCAATGTCACTCGCACCACCTCGCAGCAACCACCACCCTGTTGTACCATTGCACCACGTACCACGTAGCACCACCCCCTCTCAAATTTAACCAACTCAAACCACTACCCCATAGCCAACACACAAGACCCCCGATCTCACACCACTAGAAGACCACCACCCCACGTCTAACAATAGTAGCACCTAGCATTGTCCAGTAACATCTACCATCTAAAAAAAATTACCCAAAGCACCAGTGATGAACCACAAACAATGAAAAAAATAAATTTATCACCTGACACCAAAGAAACCTTCGAGGAAATCCAATAACAGGGCCCACACCTCGATGTTGTTATTCACAACAAAAACAACACAAGTATCCCCAAAACCTCCGCTATAAATTACAGAAGAAGAAGCTAATGCGTCCAAAATGACAGGAAATGAAAAATGAGGCCTTCCATTTGTGCTAAAGGATATAAAATATGGAGAAACCTAGTGTTTTAAACTCCCTATAGGGGTCCTCACCGAACAACCTCCGAAGCTCGATACTCCAGTCTTGAATCATCCAACAAGGATGATTAGCCACTGGAATAGAAGGGCATAAACACTGAAAGTGAGACCCTAGGAACGATGAGTCCGAAGGTGGTGAAGGGGATGAGAGTGTAAAAACCATATGTGGAAAAATATATAGATCGCATAGATGAACAGGAAGAGTATATGAAACTATTCGAGGAATATAATAGGAGACATGCTAAAGTAGGGTTGCCAAAAAATACTATATAATAGTAACCAAAAGACCCCACAAGAAAAGAATGATAAGAAAATTAGAACTGCAAACATGGAAAGTAGAGCTACCACAAAGATTAAGTAAGCATCTGTGTATATCGACGAGGAAGGAAGATAGTGATGTAAAATACCTGTGGGCTTCATATACAACAAGTATAAAATATGTAAGAGCAGCCATAAACAAAGACACAATAGACATAAGAGGAAGAGTGCACTATTGAGAGCGGCTGGATGAGAGCGAGCAGCCCTAAAAGAGAGTATCATGTCCACAGTTAGTGGAAGGACATTGTAGATGCGATGAAGATGTGCGGAGTCATCATCGCTGCAAGTGAGTTAAGCTCAAATTCATACAACAACTTAATATAATATTTCTAATATATAATTTATATTAGTATTTATTTTGGAATAGGTTAAAATTTTAATTTAACTATCAATAATTATTAAGTGGATAGTGGGGATTTAATCTCAACAAAATATTATAGAATATTCATAATAATATACACAAATTAATGGTTTATATTTATCTTCAAAGCATATATGTTTTTTTTCCTTTTTAATTAAACCGATTAATTACGAAAATATCATATGAAAAAGTTTCATATAAAGTGCGTTATGGTTTTTTGGCATGTGATATTAATAAACCATGATCCATGGTATTGTGACAAAACTCATTTACATATTGAGAATCTCTATGGTAAAATGAGGTAAATCTCCATGGTTAAAAATATAGTTCCATGTTTTTCTTAAATGTATATACGTTTAACTTATATATTAATTCTTTTTATCATTAATAATAATAATAATAATAATAATTTAGTTAGTTTTTTTTTTTTAATTTTATGAACAAAAAAAGTGTAATGAAGTAAGTGTTTGTATGCCTATTACAGATTCATCCCATCGGCATTTACTATCCATTTAATTTATATGGGTTTATGCTTATTATGGATTAATGACTACGGAATTTACTAGCCATTTACCTCTTGGCACCCATGTTGTATAACTTCTTCCTATACTTAAGATACCTAGTCACTAGCCATGATTTCAATGGGGGGATGTTTTCTTCAATCATGAGGCTAGGTGTCACCCACCCAACCCCCTAATCCTTCATTAAAGTTGTGGGGCATCACCTTTTTCTCAAACTTGGTCCCTTAAAGCATGATTAAGGATATGGAGTATCAATTTTTTTCATGTTTCTTTTGTACTTTTCTAACACAAAAATTAGTTCTAATTTCAAGAACATTGAGGAGACCCAACTTCTTCAAGGCATATCTATGAAATTATAGTGAAAAAATATATGAAACTTCTATCACAAGTACCTTTAGATATCTTCTTTGTCTCCTCCAAGTTTCACGGTTTTAAACCTCAAAGAAATAAATTTATAGTGAAATACCATGTTGATATGTTTGAACCCTGAATTTAGGGGAATTAAGGATATCCAACTTCCTAAGAAAATATATTTGAAATCATATTGAACCAAGATTTGAAAATTGAACCAATTGTTCAAGGATATTTCCCTTCATTATGATCCAAGTTTCATGCTTTGAAACTTATTAGAAAAAAAATTATAGTGAAAGTTCCAAGATGACCTAAGTTGAAGAAACATTTAGGAAGTCCAACTTCCTTAGATTAGATATCCCAAAATATAGTGAACCAAGATATGAAAATTGTCGTATATGTTCAACAAGATTTTTACTCACTATAGTACAATTTTTAGTCTATGGAACCTCCCAAAAGAAAAGAAACAAATATAAAGAAATTGAAAAGAGGACCTATTTACCCCATAAATCACATTTGGCTTCCACCTTTAAACTCCAAGAATGACCACAAAAATCTTCCTTGACTTATTTTATGTACCTTAGATCTCTTGAAATGAGAGGAAAATTTTGGGACTTATAGCCTATAGAGAAAATTAAATAAAAAACAACATTAAATTAACAATGAAATGATGCACGCACATAACCGACACATGAATTTGAAAAATTATTAATATGATCTCTACCGAGAAGAAAATATTGCTCAAAAAAATTGAATTTCTTTACTCATGGGTTAAGACAAAAATTAACAAGTTTACCAACAATAGAACTCATATGCTCCACATGTTTATTTTTCATAAATATATCTAATTTAAAAAGAAAAAAAAAACTTGATGACAATAAACAATTTTAACTATTAAAATTTCATAAATATATTCTTGCAATAATTAATTTCAATTACCAAACATGGAAGTACTTATCTGATTAAGAGAAATGAATCTAGAACTAAATATGGATCAGTTTCTCTCCATCAAAGCATAGGAAAGACTGCATTGTAGTATTTCTTGTAGCTAGCCACCCCAATCAAGATTCTTGTTTCCTAGAGATAAAAATAAACTAGGGGATTTAGTAAACAATTTTTAGACCATGTTTAACATAAAAGTGAAGGCCACTCTCTGCCCATAGGAAAACCTTAGTGTTCAACCTTTTCATTTTTTACGAACCTCATAATGTTAAAAAAATATCACGTGGGTCTACACATAACAAAGGAGTCATTATCTGATATCTGTAGTCCCTCGAAACTTCCCTCTTCAGTTTTTTATATGCCACACACAAATAATACGATTCACAGTCCCTAGAGCCATTTATTCCAAAGAATAAGTGTTGCAACACATTCACTTCTCGTCACATAAGTTGTCACTTAGAACACTTAACTAGTCACAAGGTTTGAACCTCTATGTGTTATGCCACCAACCCTCTTACTAAGTCAAATTTCTATCTGAGAGGAGAAATAATGTATGAGAGATAAAATGGAGTAAGCTAAAAATATAAAGGAAGAATAACCTCTTCATTGATCCTCCCTTTTTCTTCTATAATCACATTTTCCCTTCATCTTCTCAATCTCTTGCCAGAAGCTTATTGGGAATATTAATCATATGATCAAAAGGGAAAATTAAATCAAGGCAATTTTTACTCTCAAGGCATCATAATTTGTTGGCTATCCCCCTTCCTTTAAATATAGACCTTTTTTTTAATTAATAAAAATAAAAATTACATCACATCATAGAATTTTAACTCATAATATTGATCTTGGTACCACAACATTATAAATTCTCAATTACAACATAAAATTGAGAAAATAAAAGGGGTGACACAATCCCCTCCCCATTTAAGGAACATCATCCTTTGTGTTCTATAATTATGAAAAAAATAATTAAGTATATGCCACTCTCATGGCATCCTCCGATTCCCAAGTGGATTCTTATACTCCATAGTGCTTCCATTGTACTTTAACTTGCACAATGGCTTAGTTCTGAAGCAATATCTCTTTGTTGCCTAGCATGCATTACGGTTATGGTTTGAACTCTCCTTCGAGTTACACCTAGATCACAACCCAATAAATAACATGATTATAATCGTAAACATACTTATTACATAAATATACACGATGTACATCATGAGATTTAATATTTGAAGGTAAGGCAAGGCTGTAAACCAATGGCCCAATTCTTCCCAAAATTAATTTGACACAAATTCCCATTCTAAATTAACTTCTATTTGAATTAATTTGAAGATACACATGATCTCCAAATTTTATCTATTTTTGAACTCTATTCTTCTCTACATATCTCTTCTTCTGATCTTAGATCGGGACTCTTATGGCTAAATGGATGGGCCTTCTAATGTACATGACAGGAGTAGGGGGACACATTGGACCATGTCCTGTAAATACGCTACTAGAGAATGGCTACACAACATGTGCAACTCTTAGAGATATAGGGAACTCATTAAGGAAGTTGTGCCTTCTCTCACTCCCAAAATACCAAGAGAGGATTTCTATTTTCAAAGTAGATATACGCGATGAAGGGAGATTTGACTCTGCCATCCATGGCTTCCATGAAATTGTTCATGGTGCCATTCCCACTAATTTCGGTTCCCAAGATCCAAATAATGAGATCATAGAGGCTACAATTTGAGGAACACTCGACATTATGAGATCATGCAAGTGAATATAATGTGTGTGGTGTGTTATCTACACCTCATATTTTCCCGCAAATTTCACAACCAACTAATTTTCCCATGCCGGCGAATTGTTTTTGAGTTCACCAAACTCCATCAGAGAAAACAAACATGATAGCTGGGTTTTCTTTGCTCCATAGGGTGTTAGGTGTGAGGGTTTCCTCTCAGATCAAAGGTATGATACAGACCTCACCATATCTATTCATATCTAGAATTTTGGAGGATTCTTTGTGGTTTGGATCCCAACTTATTTTTTCCTTCGAGGTTTTGGATGGGTTGTTGTGGGTTTAGCCATCTTTCTTTGTATATTCTATTTTTCATGTACAAGAGACTGAGCCCATTTTTTTCTCTTCCTTCACATTATTCATTGGCCTCCTCAAATAAGATTAGATATTAAATAAATAACCCCTCTTTCTTCTTTGTTGGGGTTAGTGGGAAGTTTAAAAGTTTTGAATCATTCGAAAGGGTTTGCACTTCTTGTCAAAAAAATTGATAGGGAACTCAATTTTAATCTAGGTCTCTAAATTTGAAACAATAGTGTCCCTAAATAATATCTTGGAGAATCACATGGGGATTCCTATAGACATGTAGGGACTAAGTTGTGAAGGGAAATAGTTGTAGGATATGTCACTTTTGCACGATTATAGTATTTCTAGGAACTCCACCTCTATTATGATACTGAGGCAATGTAGGGGTGCAATGGGCTCTAGGTATCCAGCTACTTCAACTTCATATAAGGATACGATATGGGGTAAGTGGCCCATCTCAACTGATTAATATTAATTCATTCTAGGGCCATATATTTTTGAAAGGCCTGATTAAATACCAAAAATAGAGGTCAATAAAAAAAAGGTAAACCATCTCTTTTCTGTTTTAGAGTCTAGGTTCATCATTTGTAGCTTTAATGGTTTTTTTTCCAAGATATGAAGCACTGCATTAGTGGGAATTTACATCATGGACAAAAAAAATATGACATTTGTCATTTTTCAAAAGGATTTTCCATTCTTAGTTTAACTCTAATGAATATTTAGAGAATGTATTACAACAAGGACCTTGGTTTTGGGGAAGAGAATGGTTTATCATCACCCCTTGGTTCCTAGATTTTGATTATTTAATAATGGTGGTAATAAATAGGCTAGTTTGGGAAAGGTTTCTAAAACTTCCTCTTCCATTTTTGCATCAGAATGTATTAGAGGATATTGGAAATTCTTTGGAATCCTTCAAAAAAATGGATTTTGAAAGAACAAAGAAAGGATTATTTACTTTTTCTCAAACCTATTTGGAAATAGTTCTAAGCAAAGGCATACTTGGCTGCATTTTGCTAAAACATATATCCTATCAATGGAGCCAAATATTCGATTATAAAAACATGGAATTTAGATGCCACACTTGTTTTCAAACATGACTCTTACAAGACATATGTCCACAATCTAAAAATCCACCCAAAAAGAAAAAGGCCAAGTTCATAAAACAAAAAGGTTGGAAGCCTTCTCATCCCAATTTTATGAAGGAAGAAGAAGAAGAAATCAAGGAGGATCATTCAAAACATGATGATATGATTACTCAGGTTCCTAATGGAATTGCACATCCCCTCCAAAATGATTCGAAAAAAAATCGATCTTTGAACCTGAACATCCTAGAGCAGTGGCCCATAAAGGGGATGGTTTGCTGGGTTCAAAGAGATTCCAAGTCTCATAAAGTTCTAATTCTAATAAAAAACATCCCCTATTGGTGACTATGAATGAGATGGTAGTGGTCCTTGTTGACCATTCTTTAAGGAAATGGAATAAGGTCCAAATAAAGAAGGGTTAATGTGCAGTGTTTCCCTCCAATTCTGAGCTAGGTTTAGCTATGACGATGAAGGAGAACAAACTCAAAGCAAGCTTTTGAAACATTTTGATCGTTTGTTGTTGCGTGTCCCAATTCATTCTAGATGATTGTTTCTAACCTTTGTACTTGTGATTTCCAGTTTTTCTTATGATGTGTCATGGTTGATTTCCTTCTTCGCTACATGATTGTCCTTACTACCACGGGTTTTTATGCTTAGTCTATTAACAGTATGTTTTTTTTATCCTTGCCCTGTCTATTGTATAGTCTCGATGCTATATCATGGTTTTTCAATTATTTAAGGTCTTCACTCTTATTTCTTGTATGTCTATTGCATGTTTTCTCAATCATGTATTGTTATGCATTTGTAAATCCATTCTTATTACATGTTTCATATCCATATCATTGCATATTTTCCTTTTTTATTTTCTTTTGTGTCATTATTTCCATATGCTTTTGTATTAATTTGTTTTGAAATGGCCATAATATTAGGTCATTTCAAGTCAAATTCTTTTTGTAATGACACTAGCTCTTTTGTTCTGGTCTTGTAGGCAAATTTATCCTTCATGTTTTTGCAGGCAATTTCTATGAGACAAAAAAATTTTGGCCCCAAAAAGGAGATGTGGCAAAAATTTTGGTCAAAATTGCTCATAAATGATGAATGTAGGGTTATGATGAGGTTAATGAATTAAATTTATTTAATGTAGGGTGACGTAGGATATAGGGTAATTTAGGATAATGGATGATGTATTCATGAATAAATGAGTATTTCATATTCAAGTTTAAACTAGTTTATCAATATTAGAAAAAAATTCAAAATAAAAGGCACTAAGAATACTTTAAACTTACAATTATTTCCTTTTGCTTAGTAGCTCATTGTCAATGCTTATTTTGTTGATGATTACCTTTTCTCTTTTTTCAACACTTGACCTTTTCCCAATGATGATAATTCTTTTACTTCAAACATGAATTTTGCTAAATGATTTTGATGGATTGTAGATGCTTGTAGATGCTTCTTAGATTCCTTTGTTGTTGATTATGATGTTTCATGTTCTTTATAAAATAACATATGACATTTATCTTGTTTAGGTCCCTCATTGATAAATATTGATGTCTCAGGTCCCTTCTGCAATAACATATGACATTGATCTTGTTTAGGTCCCTCACTAATAAATATTAATGTCTTAGGTCCGTTCTGCAATACAACTACTTGTTATTAAACTATTTGCATAGTTTATTGGTTTATTATGAATCTCCCCCCTTGCCTATTTTGATACTTGTCCTCAAGTCTTTGAATTTTGGAGGATGATTTCTGCAATATTTAGTCAAATGTGACAAGGAATAATTATGAAGCAATGATTTACTAATTATTCCTAGAGAAAATTAAATAAATAGTAGTTTATTTAATTATTCTCATGGGTTTTAATCAGAAATAACTTAGTAAAAGTGGTTTATTAAATTATTTCCTATAGTGAAAGTGATTTAACTATGGTAAAATTAAACTTACATGTTGTATTTTGATTCAACTAGTTATAAAAGGCTAGGTGATAATTTTTTGGTGATAACAATATTATCCTAGATAGTGTGGAAATTCAACTTCATTTTGGCTCCAGAGTCGTGCTTCTTTGGAATAATGTCCAAATCTTGGTAGACATGATCATATGATTTATCACTCCTCAACCTATTTGTTTAATTATTTAATTTCTTTGTGCTTGTTGTGCAACTTGTCATCCATGTCAGCTAACAGGGTCCTTAGCTTGGTTACTTCATTATTCATCAACATATTTTCTATTGTTGTGGCTAGATACTCTGCTGGAGTCTGTATAATGACATATTCTCCTCCACTTCTAGCTTTTGGACCAGCCACTTATATCTTTAGTAATATAACTTAGTATTTGTACTATTGGACCTCTTGAGTGGCTCTATACAAATTTTTGAGCAACTCTTCCTTCTATTTTTCCACTTCCATTAACTCCATTAGTTGCACTAGATATGCCTCCCATTTCCCTTTCCTTCTTAGGATTTTGATTTAGTTGCACTAGATATGCCTCCTATTTCCCTTTCCTTCTTAGGAGTTTGATTTATTTTTTCTTCTCATATAGTACCTTCTTAATGGAACTAGTTTTCATATACAACCATTTTCAGAATTACTTTCTTCAATGCTTCAATTTTCAACATCCTTGCCTTGGTTTCAACTTTATCATTTTTCAAAAATTTCTCATCTCTGTTGTAGTCCTCCCTTAATATTTGGAGTGATGAGTGAGTCTTTTGAGACTCATTTTATATAACATCAAGGCTTTATACAAACTGTATGTGTTAGGAAACAATATTTTTCATAGGTACAAAGCGATAGGAGTAGCTTCATAATATCTAGCAGAAATGACCTGCATGCCTTTGGATTTCAAGACTTCCAAATTCAATTTATCCCCTCTACAATATAATACACCAAGAAATCAAGGGTCTTCCATATTTCCTGTCTTTGCAAGTTGAAATTCTCTCTTCATTTCTTGCTTGGATATTTTTGTTGTGTCTTCAAATTATGCAATGAGGGAGGATGGTTCTCTGCAAGTTTGAGTATCAGATGTGTATATGGCCTCCGAAGGTGTCAGGGTCATTGGTATTTTTTGTGCCAGGATTTTTTGGGCCTTTTGATATCACAGGTTTGGGTGGTGGGCATATTGTAGTGCCTGCAATTAATGTCAGGGCTTTATCCAACCCTTGTTCTTCATCATCTTCATCTTATATTTATTCTACTCAAAGTATTTTTGAGCTAGACTCTCCATATTGGCCTATATCCATCTCGCCAACCTTGGTTATTTTAGTGCCACATGACTTGGAAGTCTGTGAACATGTTGGAAGGATTATTTCCTTGAATTCTTCAAAAGTCAATTTATTAGCTACTTGCACCAAGATGGTATTTGATTGGTGCCTATGTGCCTCTTTGTCCTTATATTTTATTTGATTATAAATCATATCTAAGGGATTATATATTCACTTAGGTCCTTCTGCAAAATTTAATTCTTCTAACATTGTTTGCACTTTCTCCTGGGTTTTCCTAGTTTTGGCTATGAAAGGCGTAACTTCTTAAGGAAAATGAAATGTGTTTTTTGTCTTCCTTGATATAAAATGTAGCCAATCACTGATAAATTGTTGTCTAATGAGCTCCAGTGAAAATATTCTAGGAGTAATGAAGCTTGAAAAAAAATATTGTTTCTCCTTGAAACCATAAACTTTGATCACTCTGCATTCCTCTAGGAGGTACCAGTCTCCTACCTTTCATATCTCATTCATTTCTTTCATTTCTAGAATAAATTTGGGTAGAGTTTTTTAATGGAGAAGTTGATAAAATAATGACATGAAGGATTTGATATAATTTATATTCCCATGTTATTGGGAGTTCTTCTTACAAAAGGTATTCATTCAATGGTGGGGATCACAACATTAGAGGAATTAGCTAGCCTAGGAGTAGGGTATTCCAATGAACTATAATTATGATTGTTAGGTCCCTATATTACTAGTATAGTCCCTTATTATTGTTAGTGTAACCCCCTTATTGTTATTATTGTACCCCTATAACCCCCATATTTTTATTATTGTGCCCTTAAATTATTATTGTTAGGTCAGCTAGTATTACATTGTGGCCTCACTAGGATTACATTGTGGCCCCATGGAGTCCTATATAGAAAGGAGGTTTTGTAATTTGTATCATCCAAGAATTTCTCATTAATGAATGTATCAGAGGTTTCCCCGTCGAAACAGATGCAGAGTGTTGTCCTTGATGGCAACCCACTTGATGAATATGATGGCAACCTACTTAATACTAGTATAGTCCCTTATTATTGTTAGTGTAACCCCCTTATTGTTATTCTTGTACCCCTATAACCCCCATATTTTTATTATTGTGCCCTTAAATTATTATTGTTAGGTCAATGAGATTTCTCTATCAGGCCCCACTAGGATTACATTGTGGCCCCATGGACTCCTATATATAGAAAGGAGGTTTTGTAATTTGAATCATCCAATAATTTTTCATTAATGTAATGTATTGGAGGTTTCTAATTGGCTTATTTATAAGGTGTTGATATCTTCTTTATTTTTGGAGCCGGGTTTTTTTTTTGTTTTGCCTTGGATTCTATGGTTTCGCCGCTCCAAATAGGTCATCATGGAATTTTCACTATAACATCATAAAACTCAAGGTTCGTGTTGCAATTTTTAGAGTAAGAAGTCGAAATCCTGCGGAACAGCGTCACAAAATTTGAGAGCTTGGTTCAGAATATTTTCGTAGATATGATTTGTGGAAGTTTGGGCTTTTTGCAGGCTCCTTAATTTCACTTAAAAAGGTCATCATGGAATTTTAGCTATAAATTTGTTTCTATGAAGGGTCAGAAGCTAAAAATTTTAGAGCACGAAGCGGAAATCCTGAGGAACTTCGTCAAAAAATTTCAGATCTTGTTCACAATATTTTCGGAGATATGTTCTATGGTGCTAGGTCTTTTTCTGTTCTCGAATTTCAGACAAAAGAAGGCGATCGTGGGAAAATATTCAAGTATAATCTTCTCTTTGAGCATCGCATTGGAGTTCTGTAAAAAGTGACTAAAAGTACACAGACTGTAGTTTCCTGTCTATAAAATTTAGAGCCAAAGGAGAAAACAGTGACACATGGAAAGTCGTACAAGTTCGCTCTACTAAACCAGTCCATAATTAGGTCATTGTGGGACATTGGACATAACTTTTCCTTGAATAATCCAAATCAAGTCAGACCTATGGCATTTGAAAGAAGCTTTAGAGGACTACTACAGGGCCAAATTTAAGATATTGAGGATCTGCAATTATAGAGATAATTCTGTTTCAATATAGAGATCTGAAAAAGCAAGTAAAAGGTGTGTATTTTTTTTCCCGAATTGCATAAGTCTTGTTTGAAGAATCAAGTTGAATTGATTCCAAGGGCATATTGTAGAATATATATTAGTATTAGATTCTAAAATGGCCCCTAAAAATAATTCAACACCCATTAATACTTTAGAAGGCTCTACTATGACTCATGAAGACGAATAATGGCAACATGACATATCAAATTTACAAGAGCAAGTGCAACAAATTTCACTCTCGCAAAGAGCAACAAAAAATGACATGGAAGTTTTGAAGAAAGGCATGGAATCTAAGATTGATGGTTTTAAGAATGACATGGAAGCTAAGATGGATGGTGTGGAAGCTGGCATGGAATCTAAGATGGATGACATGGAAGCTAAGATGGAAAACATGAAGAATTATCTAAAATAAGACATGGAATGTTGGAAAAAGTTGATACAACAAATGTTTCCTAATGGTGAAAAGATACTAGAGGAAACTCATGGTGAGAACAAAATAAATGCTAATCGTGATTTCATAAACTCGAATGTTGGTGGGTAGAACCACCATATTCCAAAAATGGATATGAGGAAGCTTGATGGAAAGGATCCTGTAACATGGATACTGGCGTATGGAGCAATATTTTGATCTCCATAATGTGCAAAACACACAAAAGGTACGCATTGCAACTTTACATTTAGAAAAAAATACATTTGTGGTTGGGTATCGATGTATTTTTAATTTGCAGCAAGTCTACTGGCTGATTTACAAAAAGAGGAAATGATAGCACATTATGAGGATACAAAGAGAAACACTTTCTTTAGCGAATTAATAAATCTCAAACAAAAATTTTCAGTAGGGGAGCACATTGAGGACTTCCAAAAATTGAATATAAGGGTAAATGATATTCCAGAGGAACACAGGATTTATCTCTTCATAGGTACTTTAAAGGATAACATCCAACATGAAGTTTGCGTTTTGGAACCTGATTCATTGGAGAAGGCATTCAAGTTGGCAAGAAAAATTCAATGTAAAATTATGGTGACAAGGAAGCCTACCACTCACTTCTATACAGATGGAGGTGTTGCTACTCCTAGATTTCCACAACCTACAAGGTTAACACCACAACAATTGGAAGAAAAAAGAGCAAAAGGGATTTGCTACAGTTATGATAGCAAATACACTAAAGGTCATAAGTGTGCTGAGAAGATATTATTTTACATAGATTGTGAAGAGGAAGAATAAAATGAACAAGAATCTTCAAAAGAAGAGGATATACACCAGGAACCAGCCCTAGAAGAGGAAGAAATGAGTCTGACCATATCGTGTAATCAATTGGCAGGAATTACCACTCCTCAAACTCTCAAGATAGAAGGACATATCAAGAAGAAAAAGGTAATAGTGTTGATTGATTCAGGTATCACCCATAATTGTATTCATTGTAAGGTAGCCAAGGAATTGAATTGTTTCCTATACCCAGCACCAGAATGTCAAGTGATGGTTGCAAGTGGAGGAATAATAAATTTATCTATAAAATGCCATAATATCAAGCTAACCATGGGGGAATATGTATTGAATAGTCCAATGCTTTCCATTCCTATGGGAGGTGTTGATGTTGTACTAGGAGTACAATGGTTACAACCTTTGGGGATGGTAGCTTCTAATTTTCAAGAACTTTTCTTGAATTTATTTTCAGAAGGAAAGGAAGTCGAATTACAGGGTATTGCAGGGAAGCCGAGAAATATAATAAGCTCTAATGTCATGACAAATCTTCTAAAGAAATAACAACAAGGTGTAAATTCACAATTATGCTCACTAGAAGTTCCAACATCAAACTCATCTATTTCTTTAGATCTCCAAAAAGTCTTGGAAAATCATTCCAAGGTGTTTGAAACTCCCGAAGGACTCCCACCTATTCGTGATCATGATCATGCTATTCATTTGATTCCAAGAATTTTTCCTCCAAACATCAGGCCTTATAGATATCCTTATGTCCAAAAGAGCGAAATTGAACGTATGATTGTAAAAATGTTAGAGGCGGGTATAATTCAACCTAGTCAAAGTTCTTTCTCTGCTCCTGTAGTATTGGTACACAAGAAGGATGGATCATGGCGCATGTGTCAGGATTATAGGGAGATCAATAAGCTCACCATTAAAGATAAATTTCCCATTCCTGTGATTGATGAATTATTAGATGAATTACATGGAGCAATTTATTTTACCAAATTGGATCTTCGTTCAGGGTATCATCAAATTAGAATGAAGACCGAAGATATTCCGAAAACAACATTTCGAACTCATGAGGGTCATTATGAATTTTTGATCATGCCTTTTGGCCTTACCAATGCACCTTCTACATTTCAAGGGTTGATGAATTCCATTTTCAAACCCTTCCTTAGAAAATTTGTGCTAGTATTTTTTGATGATATACTAATCTACAATAGGTCTTGGAATGATCATGTTCAACATGCTGACAGGGTGCTCAAACTATTGCAGGAGAAACAATTATATGCAAAAACATCCAAATGTTTCTTTGGAGTACAAGAGGTGGAATATCTGGGTCATATTGTATCTCACGAGGGTGTTAAGGTAGACCCTAACAAAATTAAATCCATTAAGGAATGGAAAGTCCCCACAACTATAAAGCAGTTGCGAGGATTTCTCGGTTTAACAGGGTATTATCGCAAGTTTGTTAAGAATTATGGGAGAATAGCAGCACCTCTAACAACATTATTGAAGAAAGATGCATTTTCATGGACTCCTGAAGCAACAAAGGCCTTTGAAGATCTTAAAGAAGCAATGTGCCTAGCACCGGTCTTAGCTACGCCAGACTTCACAAAAACCTTTATCGTGGAATGTGATGCCTCAGGAAATGGAATTGGTGCAGTTTTAATGCAGGAAGGAAGACCCATTGCTTTTGAAAGTCGTCCAATCAAAGGAAAGTATTTACAGAAACCTATTTATGAGAAGGAAATGTTAGCAATACTGCATGCACTAAAGAAATGGCGAATTTACCTAATGGGAAGACACTTCAAGGTAAAAAATGATCATGATAGTCTTAAACACTTTTTGGAACAAAGACTATCTTCAGAAGAGCAGCAAAAATGGGTCACAAAGATGTTGGGTTATGACTTTGAAATAATCTAGAAAAAAGGAAAGCTTAATGTTGTTGCAGATGCACTCTCAAGAAAGAATGAAGATGTGGAAGCATTTCTTTGTGCCATTTCTATTATCCAACCAGATTGGATAACCGAAGCAAGAGATGAATGGAAGAAGGATGAAGAAGTGTGGACACTCATTCAAAAGTTGCAGCAAGATCCTAGTACATCTGATACATTTAGTTGGAAAAATGATTCCTTATGGTGCAAAGATCGCTTATATCTTTGTAATAATTCCCAACTAAAACAAAATATTATTTTGTAATTGCACACTTCTCCTTTAGGAGGACACTCGGGGATTTTTAAAAACTTACCACAGGGTGAAGAAATAATTTTTTTGGGATGGCCTTAAATCTGATATTTAAAATTTTGTGGCAGAATTTTTGGTTTGCCAGCAGAACAAATTTGAGATAGTTAAGACCTCGGGTATTCTACAACCTTTATCCATTCCAAGTCAATTTTGGGAGGAGATTTCAATGGATTTTATCATAGGTTTACCTAAGTCTAAAGGAAAGAGTGGAATCATGGTGGTAGTTGATAGACTTACCAAGTATGCACACTTTTGTGCATTATCTCATCCACTTAAAGAAAGTACAATTGCTACTACATTTATGGACACAATTCAAAAGCTACATGGAAACCCAAGGGTTATTGTGAGCGACAAAGATCCCATTTTTACTGGAAATTTTTGGACGGAGTTATTTTCTTGTTTGGGTACTCAATTAGCTCATAACTCATCTTATCATCCTCAATCCCATGGTCAAACTGAGATAGTAAATAAATGTTTGAAAGGATATCTTCGTTGTTTTGCATCTGATAAACAAACACAATGGAAGTGGTTACCTCTCATTGAATGGTGGTATAACACTTCCTTCCATACTGCAGCAAAAATGACCCCATTTATGGCACTTTATGGATATCATCCACCATCCATCACATCATATTTAAGAGAAAATTTGAAGGTTCAAGCATTGGAAGATCACATCAAGCATCAACAAGAAGTTCTCCAACTCTTAAAGGATAACCTGAATTTGGCACAAAATCGGATGAAACAACAGGCATATCAACATCGCAGCAAGAGAATTTTTGATGTAGGAGATTGGGTATTTTTACGGCTACAACCATACAAACAAATGTCCCTCAAGCAAGCTAATAAGGATAATAAGTTATCGCCAAAGTACTATGGTCCTTACAAGGTGTTGCAAAAGATCGATATTATGGCATACAAATTGGAGCTTCCTTCTTCTTCACGAGTGCATCTAGTTTTCCATGTTTCATGCTTAAAGAAGGTTATAGGTGAAAATATTCCAGTTCAAACAATATTTCCAGAACTTGATGAGGAAGGAAAAATTGTATTGGAACCTAAAGCGATTACGGAAACAATAACTCGATAGCTACAGAATCGATCAATTTCAGAGTATCTCATCAAGTGGAAGAACTTACCCACTGAATATTCTACATGGGAGGATGATAATTTTATACAGAAGCACCCAAAGCTACTCAAGCATTGAGGACAACACTTTTTTGAAGGAGAGGGGCTTGTTAGGTCCCTATATTACTAGTATAGTCCCTTATTATTGTT
This sequence comes from Pinus albicaulis, assembly GCA_034641835.2. Lineage (NCBI taxonomy): Eukaryota > Viridiplantae > Streptophyta > Pinopsida > Pinales > Pinaceae > Pinus > Pinus albicaulis. Next base: position 640,923,685 of record CM076572.1, read on the forward strand.
AGTGTAACCCCCTTATTATTATTATTGTACCCCTGTAACCCCCATATTGTTGTTATTGTGCCATTAAAATATTATTTTTAGGTCAGCTAGATTACATTGTGGCCCCACTAGGATTACATTGTGGCCCCATGGACTCCTATATATAGAAATGAGGTTTTGTAATTTGTATCATCCAAGAATTGTTGATTCATGTAATGTATTGGAGGTTGCACCCTCGAAGTGGCTTATTTCTAAGGCGTTGATATCTCTTTTCTTCTATTTTTGGCGCTGTTTTCACAATAATGATGCATGTTGGCTTGGAGGGGTCTAGACCCAGTTTTAGAGTAGTTTCGCTACCAACAAAACCCTCTATTAGTAGCCCTTTCGGTAATGATCTACTATGCAGACCGCAGTATCACCCGAGGAAATATTGGGAGATGATAGAACCAGGATTCTGCATCCAGAGGGATATTAGGACATGGATTTACTATTATGCTTCTTTCTTATGCTTTCCTAAATTTTGCAGATGAAATTACCTACTTTTATATTTTATTCCCTATTCATCAAGTACTACAATTGTGCACTACACCTTTATCATTATTATGCACTACTCAACCTGATATAATGAAAATAAACAACATAAAAGACTTCACTATGCAGAAACAATCATATAATTCTTCACAATACATAAAATAAATTCAAAGAAAAATAATAGACAAATTGAAAAAATAACACATAGATACTTCAGAACTTTCCTTTCCTTTATTAATGATGTATCTTTCTAGTACAATCCTTCTTCGACCCGCGCACACAGCTACGGGTGGTCTATGCACATAGCTGCAGACCAAGGCCTCTGCACACACAGCTATAGAGCCTTCCCTGAAGACCCAAAAAATACTAAAACATATATACTTCATATTTTCCACTCATACAATCATCATTCATTCATATCTTGACTCACTAAGTTACATCCTCATAGATTTATTTCTTACAATACCATGGTCCGTGAACCATGGGCAGACCTCAAAATATTCTAAAACAACCCGATCCCTTTACAAACAGAGGGGCTTTGACCCGCCCAAAATCCCCTAAGACTCCTAAACTCCATACAAATATTTTAAACTCCACTCAATTGATTTATTTCCATTAGATCACGCACTCCACTTCCCCCAAAAGTGGAGTCTCTAACTCAAAACTAGACGAAGTTTGGCCCTGCCCAATAGGCCCCCGACACTCATATGGGACTCATCCCGAGTCACTTAGCTAGTGTGCCCTGATTCTTTGCTTCAATGTTGGCATAGGAATCCTTCAATGGTTGAATCATCGCTACAAACTGCATCTTCTCCTGCTGCACCTCTGTTGGGGCCTTTGTTTTAGACAAGACAGTTTTGGAGTTACGAAGAATTGGAAGACAGGTGGTGAAGCACAATATAGGTAGGTAGGGAGTTGTCACAGTTGTGGAGAACTTGAAGGCAAGCAATAGGGCATAGATAGATGATTACACAAATGGCAAAGACAGGAGACAAGGAACAAGAAGTAGAATGTCCAGTGATGAATAAGAAATGGAAGGAAGCGAAGTGCAAGGGAACATCATAGCAGAAAAGGGGCAAAGATTGACAGTGTCGGTTAGAAAAAATAGATAATCAGGAAAGAAGCGACTCCAAGGATGGTTAGTCAGAGAGAGAGGCTGATAAGAGAATAGAGCCCAGGGAGAGCTCTATGGAGCCCAATGTACTGAACTAAACTGTAATAGACTCTACGGAGTATGTTTATGCTGTTTTGAGCCAAATTAATGGAATCAGACTGATGTTGTGCTGCATATTATTGATTATTTGATGCTTTATTTATTATGGTGTATGTATGTCTCATTTAAAGTTTAAATTTGATGCTTTGAATCTATATTTATGAATGATAACTTGCTTCTTAAAGTTGAGATATATGAATGTCTTATGTATGCTCATAAGATATGATTTGCGTTAGTAATATTTCCTCAATGTCTATGATCTAGCCTCTAATCTTAGTAAGGTCATGACACCACTCAGGTGAGACTCCTTGCTCCCTTGAGAAAGGTGAAAATGTCGGTGTTGTCCTACACTGCAATGGAAACCAAGTTGGCCTCAAACCTCAAACTTGGTTCTTGCTTAGAGACCTCCTTTTTCGCCAACAAATGGTTCCGTTGTTGGGACCTAAAAATTTGTCTAGAAGTTAGATCATGGTATCAAGGATCTATGAGAAAGAAATACATATATGGTGGTACAATCACGTATATCAATTCATATCGCAACAAGAGGAGATTCGAAAACAGAGGGAAAATAATGTCAAAGATCAAGTCCTGTTTTCCGACTCTACAGTGACTTGTATGAAATTTTTTGGGGAAAATTTCCCAAAGAGCTTTACAACTAGTTTTAGAGACTCTAGATCAAGTCACTTCCTGAAGGATTACGTTGAGTCTGTCATAGTTGGACACACATAGATCTAGCAACGCTACATCAGTTAAATATAGATCTAACCTAAGCAATAGATTTTCTGGGTACAAACTACCTTGGAAGGGTACATTGTAGAGTTTGTAGCTGAGTGCTACCAATATTTTACAAAATATGAAGACATATTTAAATCTAGGTTGCGGGCAAAATTGTTGAAATAAATCCCGTTGTGGATTAAAGCTCTAATGGTGGACGAAGGCCTGATGTTATTCCAAAGTCCTGATATGGAGACCTAAACCTCCAGTACTGGGGGAAGGAGTTGAGGGAAAGATGTTACGAGTAAGGAAAAAGGGGGAATAGGGATATGGATGTTGGAACCTCCAATAGGTTGAGAGAGCGGAGAGCACATCGAAGGGTGCAGATTGTTCTAAAGTGATGGGAAAGGGTGATACGAGAATTTGAGAAGCAAAATAAGGATCGAAAAAACAAGGAAAATGCGCCGCAGTTGATAGAAGAAGGTAAGGTCATGTGGGACCCCAAGGAATGGAAGGGTCCATTAAGGAAGTTAGGAAATTTTATAGGATCCCAGCCCAAAGAGAGAAGGGAAAGAAATCCAGTGAGGAGGACATGCGCCCCGAGGAGGATTCTAATGTGGAGTTACATGCTGCGATGGAGCAAGTATTTCAAGAGAGCCCAACATCCATAACGCAAGGTAATCCTATTCCCCAAGTTTCATGTAGCACTAGTCCTAACCTTCCCCTGGTACTCTATCATCCACCTGACAAGTTCTTGATAAAGTTACAAGAATTTAGCAAGTTGAGTAGTACTAAATCCATAGTACAGACATCTATAGCAACAGTGATGGTAGTGGAATCTCTCAGCTGGGAAACAAAGGTTTTATTTTAGTACCACCAACACAAGGAAAGATGGCAAGTTCATTCACCTGATACCCATAATTCTCTAGAAAGGGTAATGATGATGTAGAATAGCACTGGCATCTCTACGAAGCAATTTGGAGAGCTTGATAGACACCAGATGCAGTCAAGTTAATTTAACTTCAAACCACATTAAGAGAAAGAGCTTTGCGTTGGTCCTTCAAATGGTCAGAAGTGCACCAGAACCCAGTAATAAATGATGTTAAGAGGGAATTCGTCCAAGAATTCAAGCTACCTCAGACGAATCAACAAGGATTGTCTGAGCTATGGGAAATCAAACAGCGAGAAGGAGAAATAGCTTGGGATTTGATGAGAATATTCAAAGACATGATTGGAAAGTTAAGTTACCCAATCGATCCAAATCACCAGTGGGACTGGTTCATCAAAGAACTCCTACCATTGAAAAGGACACCATTGACACAACAAAATATTGATACCCTTCAAGATGCATTGGAACAATCAATGAAAATAGAAGCAATGGATGGATACCTATAGGAGTTCAGAGGGGGAGAAACAGTGCAAGATCAATCCATACTAGAAATACAACATCAAATATCCAGTATGACAAATAAATTGAAAGATATTTAGCCAGTACGACTCGCAAGACCCAATGTGTGGTGTACACATTGCTTGATGGAAGGGGACGTAGCCACAGAATGTCCAAGGTTGTGAGGAGAAAACTTTGGGACTTCAGCGGTTGGAATGCAGGGAGCCCCGCTAGTCGGTGGGGTTTTGTAGATAAATACTCAAGGGCTATACCAAATGCAACCCCACTTCCCAGGGTTCCCCAATGAACAGAATAAAACAGCAGCAGAGTTTTGTGAAATATGAAAAGGTATTGGTTATCCTCCACGACTCTGTCCAATTCTACAAAAATACTCAAATGTTCCAAAGAACGTTTATTGTGAATTTTGTGCCTCTACAACTCATAATATGGAGCAATTCAGAGCCCTTGATGCATTGGAAAAATGATTAGACAGACCATCCTATAGGGTAAATGAGACTCCAAGGGGACAAGGAGGAGGAAGAATGAGAGGTAGCATAACTAGAGGAAGAGGATCGGTAAGGTGTTATCACCATGATCAAGAAGGTCACGTAGCAAGAGAATATCTTCTACCAAGGAGACCATGGTGCTCTCAATGCAAATTAAATGCACATGCTACTGAAGACTGCCCAAAGCTAATTGATAGGTGGGAATAGAGAACAAGACAAAGAGGATCTAACCTGGTTAATGCAAAACCAAGGATAGTAGAGACTCAACCTCTGCAAATTGTAGCCATAGTGACATGAGGAAGGAAGAAAATAGGAGAGGATGCATGAGAAATGGACCCAATAAATCTAGTCAAACCTACATCCCCAAAGAAGGCTTTCAGCCCAGACCGATAGAAGCAGTACTTTAAAGAAAAAATAGAGACATTCTCACACATTGGAAGACATCAGAGTATGAAGATTCAGTAATGATCGAGTGAAGGAGGAAATATGGTCCCTACAAGAACGCTTATAGAAGATTGGTTTCGACTATTCCTGAAAATTGTAAACAATGGACAGATGTTGGAACAATTAAAGAAAAATCTAGAAATCGTCATGTAAGGAGGGGTAGAACATGGAGACTCAAGTAACACAACTAAAAAATATATAAGAAGAGTAAAAAGAAATAAGAGAAGGACTGGAAAAGAGTTCCACATAAACGCTCAAGTTTCGGGATTCCAAATTAGATACACAATGTTAGATCTCAGATCAGATGTCAATATTATACCTAGAAAGACATGAGGAACACTAGGAAAACCAAAGCTATCATATTCACCAATACAACTCAGAATGGCTAATCAATAATGCATTGTATCAATAAGAAGGCTGGAAGAAGTTGAGGTTGATGTTGTGGGATTAAAGACCTATACAAACTTTGAAGTAATAGATATCATGGGAAACAAGGATCCTTATCCTGCCTTGCTGGGAATAAATTGGGCCTTTGAAATTTACATAGTCATCAACATAAAGTAAGAATTGATGATATTTGAAGATATTGAGGTCAGAGTGGTTCAGCCATTGGATCCGTATCAAGGACCCCGATATAGAGAAACTATTGACAACAGAAAAAACGCAGAGCTTCTAGATCAACTCTACCAGATGACTGTAGGGAAAATAGAAGATTACATTAATCCTACAGCAGGAGGAATGATAAACTGGAGAAGTTTTCAGAGTTCTAATGTAGGATCATAGGTAGCTTGGGATGATTGGCAGTAGGGGGGATACGAGATCAACACTAGAATATGCGCCAATGTTCATGGAGTCAACTGGATTGGTAAAGAGGTAAGAGAATACCCGACTCTTTAAAATATGTAAGTTGTGAATACATTTATTACCAAAGTAGAAGACAAGGTTCCCGTAGAAAATAGAGTCCCTCTTATGGATGTAGCACTACAATCCACTTCAGCAAGGTGGTGGGCAACCCATCGCAACTCTCTCTCCCAATGGGAAGATATTTCCAGAGAATTAAGAACAAGATTTCATGCGGCTTCAAGATTGCAACTGGGATAAAAGTATTGAGGGAATTCTAATCCCCTAGTACATCTAAACGGTTGCGAGTATAAGTGGAGGAAAGAGGAATATCCAAATTCTTTATGGGCACACAAATTCATACATTCACTGGACACCATTTCGCGAGTTTGGTACCTGACAGAAGAGAAGAAGAGAGGAATAGGCACTTGGTAAAAAGTTTCAGATAAATTCACGCAATATTTTCTTTCAAGGGAGACACAGACCAAGTTACAGATACCCTACAAGAAATTAAAATAATATTTTTCTTCCCAGAGCTTGAGGAAAATGAAGAATTACCCTCATTAGAGCAGGAAGTCATGGAATCAATAACATGTAAATGATTTAGAAAATATTTGAGATCTATGCTTTGAAGAAAAGGAAGGGGAATAGGAAATACAAGAGGAACCAACTACTGAGGGATTACACATGTTACCCCTGAAGACAAAGAGGAAGAACATTGGAAGCACAAAGAAGCCTAATATTGCATCCATCAAATATTATTGGGATATATAAACCACAAAATAAATATTTGACCTGCTACAGGAGTATGAAGACATATTTCCATCTTCAGTGGTAGAGCTCAAAGGAATCAAAGGAGATTTGGGAGAGATGTGTATAGTTCTAAAACCGGATGCGAGGCCAGTAAAGCATAGAAATTATCGCCTAAATCCTAGAATAAAAGAAAAGGTTAAAGCAGAGATAGACAAAATGTTGAATGCAGGATTGATTTTTCTGGTTGAAGAAACAAAATGGGTCAACCCAATAGTGATACAAAGTAAAAAGAAGAAATCAGAAATTATAGTATGTGTGGACTATAGAAGTCTGAATAACGCATGTATTCATGACCTGTTTCCAACTCAATTTAGTGACAAAGTTCTCGAAAATGTAGCAGGAAATTAAGCATACTCATTCACAGATGGCTTCTCAAGGTATCATCAGGTGCGAATAGCAGAAGATGATAAAATAAAAAATACTTTCACAACCGAATGGGGATCATACGCCTACCATTTCATGCCTTTTGGGCTAAATAATGCACCAGCTGTGTTTTCACAGATAGAAATAGCAGCATTGAGAGACTATGTCCATAATTTCCTAGAGGTATACATGGATGATTGGAAGGTGTACATCTTACTGAAGAACCATTCAACTCTGCTCATGATAATGTTTGATAGGTGCAGAAAGCTTCAAATTTCTATGAATTTGAAAAAGTGCAACTTTGCAGTACCCCTTGGAATGCTTTTGGGACATGTAGTCTGCAAGCAAGGTGTATGTGTGGACCCCACAAAGGTGGCGGTAATTATGGATATGGATGCATGAGAGAATTTAAAACAGTTGAGGTCACTACTTGGACACATAGGATACTATAGGAGGTTCATCCGCGACTATGAAAAAATCACAGCATCACTAGAAAAGTTATTGCAGAAGTCAGAATAATTCATATGGAATGATGAATGCACTAAGGCATTGGACACGATGAAAGAAAAAATAGAAAGTGTACCCATTTTGGCTCATCCGAATTGGGATAAAAAATTCCATGTCCACATCGATTCTTCGAGTATTTCTTTGGGGGCGGTGCTAGCTCAGCCAGGAGAAACCTCCATAGGTCACCCAATATACTTTTCAAGTAGGAAGCTATCAACGGCAGAAAGGAATTACATAACAATGGAGAGAGAGGTTCTTGCTATGGTATAATTGGTACAAAAAAATTTCCACTACCTATTGGGAGGCACATTCAAGTTTTTTACAGATCACTAGGCATTGAAATATTTGGTAAACAAACCTGTACTAGAGGGAATAATCTGCATATGGCCCCTACTATTCCAAGAATTCACTTTTGAAGTAATAGTAAAACTGCGGAGGCTAAATGTGGGTCCTGATCATTTTTCAAGATTGGAGAATGGAGAAAACAGGGGGCCACTTGATGACCATCTACCAGATTCTGATCTTTTCCAAGTAGAAGTAATCCTAGATTATCTAGAACAAATAGCAACATATTTGGCCACAGGACAATGCCCATCAGAATACATGACAACCCAAAGAAGACACCTAGTAGTTAAAGTAGTCAAGTATCAAATCATAGCAGGGCAATTGTATAAAATGGGCTTGGATCATATCCTACGAAGATGTTTCTTAGATCACGAAAGAGAAAACATCTTGTGGAGTGTCACAACAGAGTTGCGGGAGGCCATGTCGACGTAAAACCCATCACAAGAAAAATAATACATGCAGGATTATGGTGGCCCACAGTGCACAAAGACAAAAAAGAACATGTGAAGAAATGTGACGTCTATCAAAGAACAAGGCGACTGTCACAACATGATGAGCTTCCCCTACAACCTATGAGGGCTATGCAGGCATTTGAGAAATGGGCAGTTGACTTCATAGGACCAATTGCACCAATCGTGCGACACTCACAAGCAAGATATATAATCACCGCAACTGACTACCTCATAAGATGGGCAGAGGCGGCACCAGTAAAGGATTGTCCAATAGATACAACAACCAGATTTATTTTTGAGAACATCATTAGCAAGTTCAGCTACCTAAGAATCCTAACAAGTGATCAAGGCACACATTTCATTAATGCTACAATTAAATCACTGTTGGATAATTTTATGATAAAACACCATAAGAGTAGCCCGTACCACCCTTAGGAGAATGGAACTATCGAGGCTTTCAAAAAATCTTGGAGAAGGGTCTAACAAATATATGCAACTCTAACCGCGATGACTGGGATGAAAGAATACTAACCACGTTGTGGGCATATAGGACAACCATAAAGGTACTTCATAATCAAACTCAGTTCCAATTGGTGTATGATAAAGAGGCAGTAATACCAGCCGAGTTCATAATACCAAGCCTCTTAATTACATCAACAACACACATGATAGAGGAAGACTCCATCTTTGCATGCCTTCATGAGTTGCGGGAGCACGAAGAAGATAGATTTTTAGCGGATTTTCATCAATCAATACAGAAATAGTGACAAAAGGCCTGGCATGACCGCCACATCAAGCACAAAACATTTACTATTGGTGGAAAATTATTGCTCTACGATAGCAAATTCTAGAAGTTCCCTGGAAAGCTCAGAATGCATTGGATGGGACCATATTATGTCATAGAGATAAGGGACTCAGGCACGGTCAAGATAGCACAACTGGATGGACAGATACCTCAAGGATGTGTGAATGGTGCACACTTGAAACCCTATCATGAGTAAGCAACACAATCCTTTTAATTTTAATAACTCTCACACCTGAGAGAAGTCAGTAGATTAGAGTCAATAAATCTCTCAAAACTGAGATGATCCATAAATATTTTATTTTCTAATCATTTCATCCCACTACAGTAGGAATCTTAAATAAGAAACACACAGGTCGTGCAAAACAAGTAATCACCCTGTTGCAAAGTGGAGACCACATCACAACCAATTGTGGTCGGGGGGAGAGTCTACAGTGTTACATAGCCTAAGCCTGTCAACCATCATTCATTCATAATGAGCCATAATAACATTTTCAGTCAGTAATATCATCCGAATTTGAAAAATAATTGTCATAATTAGTAACCCCCATACCGTAATAAAGTTTCCACATTAAGCCATAATTATTGCCCATCACGTCTACCTGACTTCCGAAGCCACCGTCAACACTGTCAGAATCCACCTCACCCCAGTAACTAATCACACGATTATATCAGCGGGGAAAGACAACAAGATTAATTAGTTATGGTGCCGCATCAACATCATTCGTGCCAGTAATGCTACTTAACTCATGTTAGGGTCCTATAATAATAGGGATCATAATTTTGAATTGACTATGCTAAGTCTTGTAATATTGTACATACTTTTTCTTTCTGCAAAATGTTTTCCCATATTAAAAAATGTAAAGAGGGTAAGTCCTAAAATAAAAATCAAAGGACTAAAAGAAAAAGATAAAAAAAGAAGATAAAGTATGAACCCCACAAAAACAAAGAAAAATAGATCATGAAGGTGTTGCACATTCAAATGCCACTACTCTTAGTTTATTTTTTTCAAATAAAAATTGTGTGCAGCTTGTCAAAAATGCCACAATTCATGATGATCAAAAAGTTAAATCTTGTTTCATTCATGCTTTAAATTTCAAAGTAATGATATTTAGTGAATAAATATCTAGCCAAAACATTTAATCTTGGTAGATCAATAGTTAGATAGAGAATAAAAATGAGCTCATCAGTTTAATCTGAGCCATTGGAAGTTATAAGGTTATAAATAGGTTAGTTTTCGTATCAAAAGAAAAATAAAAGGGTTAGCAAGCTCCAATGCACCCAATAAATGAAGAAAAAATGTTAGGGTAAATGATGGGTAGGTAGATTACTTTCACAAGGCATGGAAATCATCAATTGGTCATTTCATATCGCTAATATCTCTCAAAATCCCCTTCCCCTTGCTTAAAATACTATTTTTCATTCTTAAAAGGTATTTTCCCTTGTAAAAATATCTCTGTCCCTTCATTTTAACCTTTTCCCATTATTTCATCCCTTTTCCCTTCCTAAAACCCATTTCCTTAGTTAAAATCCATTTTTTCCTTTCGAAAAATTAACTTCCCTTACTAATTCCCCTTTTTCACTTAAAAACATACAAAAAACCCACTTTGTATAGTTTAAATGGTTACAGTTTAAAATGAATCGGGCCCCAATGCAAAAACCCCTCCCCGATGTCATTTTAACGCTTATTCCTAGTGTATTTTTAAATCCCTCATCCATATTCACTTACCCCATATTTATTAATTCCCCGCTTTATATAGTTTACAAACCCCTTTAATTATTTTAGCATATGAATTATATACTCCCCACTACATGCTAACCCCCCCACTAATTAGCCCGAGTCCCACTTTTTATTTAACCTCGCTAATTACATATCCTACCCCACTATATAAAAATACTGACCCACTAACATTACATACCCCTTTGCATGACTCATCCCCAAGCCCCGCCTATCAAAGCACCCCAATTCATTCATCCGACCGATCATAACCAATTATTTCCAACGACCAATAGAATCTTTCACACCCCCGACTGCTCAAAGTTTAAATCCATTGGGGGGTTGAGAAATGGTTGGTTTCACAACCCTACTCCCCTGCTACATGGCAACCCTACTTCTTATCGCATCCTTAGTCCCAAAACCACTTTACCATTTTTTACCATGCAATAACTCGCCATACCACTATTCTATTATGGGACAAAACTAGCCTTGTTTGAATTTAACCTCTAGGCCCAATGTTTAACCACCTCCGTTTAAAAGCCATAAAGCTCGCCCGAAACAAGTTTTTTCCCTTATTGTTGTTTATATGTGAAAACTATTTGATTGCACAATAGAATCATTGCCAACCTATTGTAAAGCTAATCTAGACCAGAATTCAAGCTTATTGTTACCAGAAACTTGGCTGACCCAGTTCAAAGACATTGTCGACTCATATGTGAAGCATTATAAGACCAAGCAAAGCCCATGTTTCTTCCAGAACCCTTCTTCTAGAATGAAAACTCCATTTCACAGGTAATCCTAAGCCTCCCGAAGCCATTTCTTAAGATAGAAAGTAATAAACTCCTAATTGAACAAAGTAAAATGGCCTCCCACAGCATCATCTTTGTTAACCCTCTACAACCACCTGTAATTGATGTTGAACACACTCCCCTAGTAGAAAAATATTTCAAAATCAGTGGCACACTTGCTGATTTAAACCTCCTAGAGCTCCACCGTTGGAGCCATGATAAATTCATGGACCAGACTAATGATATCCACCTTTGGGACTCAAGCCTACCCAGGTATATTTTCCCACAGAACTTCCAATTTCCAAAAATCATCAAACTCTGTCAAATCAATTATCTGCCCAATGAAAGAGCCCTAGTAACCCCCAGCAAAGATTTTTTTTTCACAATCACTACAGAATCAATAAACCAAATGTTATAGATCCAACCTAAGCCTGATGAAGCCCCATTTTCTATTGAAATATTCAATGAATTATATTTGAAGTTGGACTTTCCCAAGAGGTTTCAAATCTTCCAAACCTTCCTTCCTCCATTAGTAGAAACTCCAAAGAATAACCCTCCTTACGCAGCTTCAATTTTTTCAGAGAGAACCGGACAGATTGTCACAATGTTGTCTTACATTTTAGGTTACTTCACAGATGAATATGTAGATGCCTAAATCCTAGGTTTTCTGTCCATCTTCTGTTTAGGACAACCTCCAGCTTTTACATTTAACTTTTCTCAATACCTATCAAATTCCATCCATGAGAAATTATTTAAATTACCAAAGGAAGGAGTGTTTAAGTATTCATCAGTTTTATTTCATTTTCTCCTATATTTCCAATCAGAAAGGTTTGTTGTTAACCTTAAAAAACTGGACACAGAGGGTAACCCTCAATCTGTAGTCTTCTGGAATTATTTTCTCACAAAGGATTCCACAGTATTTAGCTACAAGGACTTCATTGATTCATTTATTCATCCAATTTTCAACATGCTAAGTAGTAGCAATCAACCTAGGGTCAGTGAAGAAATAAAGAAAGTATTGCAGTTGTCTGAACAAAGTAGAACAGGAGATTGGTATTTATACCAAAACCACACTGAAATTAGGGTGTATGGATGTTATCTCACTCCATAAAAGCTACCCAAATACCTCCCAATGAGGTTATTTGCATTAGAATATATTAGGCATATCCTAAAATTAGATGTAGTGAATTTTCTGTCATCAAAGAAGAAAACTCAGTTTAAAATTAAGAACCAGCTTGGTCCTTTCATGTGCAATAATAGGAATATTGATCAACAAGAAGATAAGTGTTTACAGGAATTCAAATTTAGTGAGAGATTCAAATGGAAATATGATCCTTTGGGAGTTATCAGTAAACTAAGAGTCAAATTCAAATTGACTCCTTTTGTTCATGAGTCCAAACTAGAGATTGAAAAGTATTCCAACTAGTCTGAGTGGTTGGAAAATACTTTGCAAGAGGTGGAGAAACCAGTTGAGACCAGTTCAATCTTGAAAAATCAAACCCCACAAGATAGGAACTCAAAGAGAACAAGAGAAGAAGGTTCATATTCTGCGGAGACCACTACTGATACTAAATTCAAACTAATGTATAGGAAGAAGCCCAAGCTGAATCCAGTAAATGAATAAGAAGAGATTGTTGATACAATTGAGATTATTGCTACAATTTTACTTTTCAAGGATAATGCACCTCCTACTGTTTCAGAGGAAACACATCAGCCATCTACCTCTAGTGCTCAGATCATTCAGAAGCAACATAGTGTAGAGGTCTCTTCATCAAGAAAACCAATAGACAAATAAAAAGACATAATGGACAAGTATAAAGAAATCACACCGAAGAATGAGGCATTAAAAGCTGTGACTTATGCCCAATATTGGAAACAAACTCCTAGTGACTAGAACAGGTTGCTTTTAGCCTTTGATTATAAAACGAGGAAGATGTAGATGAATTTTTTATAGCCAACAGTGCAGGATCCAAAGTAATCAACAGACTATATGAAAATAACATTTGAAGTTATGGATAAATATGTCCATCCTATAAATCAAATTGAATTTCATAAACAAGCAGGAAAAATCCTGTATTCTACTATGACCAACAAAGCTATGAGTGTACAAAGACTACATAATTCTCTAGAGAATATCAAAGAACAGTTAAAACTAGAGAAGGCTTCCTCACAAGCCAAGGATAATAGAATTAAAACACTTGAAGAATTGGTCATAGAGGTTGGATATGATCCCAAGAATATCAAAGCAGTTGAGAAACTTATCAAAAATAATAATGCAGACATTGATGCATTAAATAAGCAGCTGAAATTACCTCCCACTGAACATCCACAAACACAAGAAGTTTTAGAGAATGAAGGTCACAAACATGAAATGATGAATCTCATCATTCAGTTGAAAACTCAACTGAAAGAGATTGAGAATGAGATGGATAAATTAGTGCAGGAAAATAAGGCAAGCATGGAATCAGTTACAGTTACTTCCGTTCCCATATCTTCAGGATCAACTTCAGTGGCTACAGTAGTCCCCACTACTACAGCAATTCCAGTGACAACAAAAGTTTCAACAACAACAGTTACTACACCAACAACATCAGTAGCTCATCCCAATGATGAAGCATGTAAATTGGTTAAAGCTATGAAAGACATTTCAATCCAAACAAATGAAATTAATAAACTGAAAGAACAAGTAAAAATTTTGAAAGATGAAAAGAAATTGGCACGGATGATGCATAAGGTTGAAGCACAAAAGTAATACATATTGATTGACAAAGTTTAGAAGTTAGAAAGAGAGTTGACATTGGCAGAACCTTTGGCCCAAGCAAAGCAACAACTATGGCCCAATCATTAACTCTATTAATGATATTTGGCCATCCATCCAGGTTATCTTTGAGAAAAACGATTTGATAAAGGAAGCAAGTGAAGGCATTCAGAAATTCAAGGAAGAACTTGAGAAGAAATCAGAAGAGGCCCCTAAGATTATTAAGTTTCTTAATTTCAGGAACAAGCATGAGTTAGAAGAAATTGGAATAAGTGATAGAAATGAAACAATTTTAGATGTTAAAAAGGTAATTTCCAAGAGGAACTTGATGATACAACTTGAAGATGTGTCAAGCCATGGATTTAGAAATAAATATATTTATGAATAAGTATGATGTTTTGAGGCACAAAGGTCTTCCTAATCCATTAGTGATCAATGACATATTGATGAGGCAGGAAGATTATTACAAGAAAATCAAAGAAGTGGCCAAAGAACAATCCAACAATTCCTCTTTGAAAGGAATTCCAATAGGTAAAGTACTCTATCAGATTTTTGAAAATATCTTTTACCTTTAGCATGCGGTAAATCAACTCTTTGTAAACAATCCTACTTTCACCAAGTACACTGAAGAAGATGAAATTTACAAAAGGATGGTGAAGATCAAAATCCCAGATGAAGAGACTTGGGAAAAATTATATGATTTACTGTGGTAGTGAAACGTAAAAGCAGGTAACAAAGCGATCAAGGTTAAAGGGCAACAGATCAGATAGTTCAAAGTGACAGGCAAATTTTAAAGTGAAAAATAGAGTTTAAAGATCAGAAAACAGAGTTAAAATAAAAGGAAAATCAGATGGCATCCAGCATAAAGATGCAACAAGTGTAAAGCAATAGTCAGAGAGATAAAGCAACAAAATATCAAAGAGAAAACAACAAATCCAAATAAGCAGGGACAACTTGCATTTTGTTACATAGGTGTCTCTATCTTCTTGCATAAAGATATTTTATTTCCCTTGAATAAGTCCTAAATCAGTTTTAAGATATTTTGTATTACATTTTGTATAAATACTTCAGTAATTCGAAGTATTAGGGTGGATTCCTAAACATTTCTATAGTTGTAATTGATCCAAATACCTGAGGGTTCATTGTACCATTTTCAAGTGTTGAGCTACTTCAGTGAAGTATATTTCAATTTCTCATTGTTATTTCTTAAAGTATTCCATAAACTTGTATGTTTTTCCAAATTTAAATGTTATAACAGGAATATTATTTCAAAAATTGTTTAATTACACTATGTTTTGAACTGTTATTCATTTTAATGTTTTCTTCTGATATCTAGATCTAAGAATCCTTAATTGCTCTCCCATATCGATTGACCTCTTTTACCTTCCTTCATCATTTTTTTTAAGGAATCCTTAACTGCTTCTTGATCCTGATTGAAAACCACTTCACCATTCACCTTTAAAGATCTGATCTTGCTTAGGTACCCTGCCCTGTGAACACTTCCTTTAGAACTTGATTCTGATATGTTTTCTTGACATTTTGACTCCATAGCCCAATGGAAAAATAGAGAAGACAACTATCCATCTAAATCATTAATTCCACCACCAAACCAAAATCAAACCCAATAAATCTCACATAACTAGTCTAAAATCAATTAAAAGCAACAAAGTTAAATTAAAGAGAGAGCCCTCTCCAAGCATTAGGAAGGCTAGATTCTGATCTCAAAAGTAGGTTTGTGGTTACCTCTAATATTTCTTTAAACACATATAAAAACCCTGGGAAATTATTGGAGTGATAACATACTAGCGACCATACTGGGGAACACAGTCCTGAGTCAAATAAATCTTAAAGGAAATACTTTTTCTCATATTTTCACCTTAAGTTTTATTTAGGGTTGTTAAAAATTTCATTAAAAGTTAAAGTTCTAGCTTCCAAAAGAACATACTATACCAGGTATCATCCTGATCCACAACCTGCTATAATTTTTGATGATCTTGACAAAATTTTAAGAAAAAATAAAAAAGTAGAAAGCATAGGAAGTAGTATTCAATTATTGAAATCTAATTCACTCCCTAAAGAACTATCAAGCTTACAAGATATTGAATTTGATTTATCATTTTAACATTACTTATTTAGAACAAAATCTGAAAATTTATCTCTAATTCTATAATAGATCCCGATTTCCTTCAATTTATTGAAACAAATAAGGAGACATCTATTTCACTTGATTCAGATCAACAGGCTCTAAAGACTTTTGATGAACTTGATGCTTTGACTTCAAATTTGATTAAAGATATTGACGAAGCCATTTTCCAACAATTAGTTGAGTTAGCTTCCCTATTTTTTGCTACCCCTAAGCGTTCTACCATTCCTTCAGAAAATGTAAAAACAGATCCATTTAGTTTCACCTCACCCATAATATTCACTACAGTTCATTCCACGAAACCATTCATCCCCAAGCCTCCTCTTCAACCCAAAGTTTCATTCCCACCTTCTAGTGCTCCAAGTACACCCTCTAGAATTCCAACTACATCCTCCAGTGTTCCAACTTCATCTGCAAGTACTTCAAGCTCATATTCAAGCACTACCACTTTACCTCCTAGCCAAGCTAGAATATTAGCCATGGCAACCAGATATGCCCCTTTGGTCTCACCAGGTCAATTACATGCCATGCCACAAGACTATCAGAGTAAAATATTTCAGTTTGATGGTACTGGTCAATATACTTCCCAATAACATGTAAACAAAATGACTAATTACTTTGAATTACATGAAATTGATGAAGTTGATGTTAAAATGTGACTATTTGCACAAACATTAGTAGGAGATGTAAAGAAATGGTTTAAAGGTTTACCTGTTGGTCATAGTGTTGATTTAGATGCTTTCCATAGATTGTTTATCAATAGATGGGAAAGAAAGAAAAACCCTTTACAAATATTTTCTGAATATGAAAACATCAGAAGAGCTCCTAATGGATATGTTCAAGATTATTGTACTAGGTTTAACATTATTTATAATGCGATTCCTGCCAATATCAAACCCCCACTTGACTCGGCCCTAATCAAATTCCCTGATGGTTTTGACACGGATATGTCATACCAATTGAGAGAAAGAAACCCTGCAACATTAGAACAAATGAAAAGTGATGCAGTTAGTGTAGAAGCAAACTTGTTAGCTAGAAGATCCAGAATGAGAAATGAAAGAAGAGTAACCATTAAGGATGAACCATCCACATCAGATAATAAAATATATAGCTTAGCTAAAAGCATGGAAAGAATAATGTATAGATTAGAAAATATGGAAAGAATACCACATTGGGATAATCAACAAGGTCCTCAAATCAGAAATCCTACCTTTAGGAAAAATCCCAATACTGGTAAATCTATAGAAACTACACCTGATCAACAAATAAGACCACCTTTCCAGGAGAACTATGCTAAGAGTTCTCAACAAAATGATGAATACCAAGACACCCAGATTAACTTAATGGGAATAAATGATGAAAATACTATTTTTCTTACCCAAGAAGAACAAGAATTATATATGCTGCAACAATTATAGTTAGAATCTGGAGAGTCTTTTGATTGTAAACAAGGCTATGATTCTGCAATATATGAAGTCCACAAACAATATAGCCTTAGAAGTAAGAAAAACATAGAAGCCCCTACTAAGAAAATTGTCCAAACTAAAACTAAGAAAACAGTAGAAGCTCATGTGAGAAAAGACCTACAAATTCTTCCTATAGAAACCTATAAAACTTCAAGCCCTAAAATTGTAGACATTACATCCATTGATACTCAAACACAAATTGCTGCTAAAACTACCACTGTCAATCAAACTATTCGAGATAAGAAAATTCAAAGTAAAACAGTGGCAAGACAAACTGAAATACCAAATGTGGGAAAAAAAGACAATAATACACAAACTGCAATTTGTAAAGAAGAAATCATTCAGTTAGGAAAAACTCAAGTCCCATTCAATATTCAAATTGATTTATCCAAATTAAAAATACCAGTTCCCTAAACAGAACTAGTAAAAAATGATTCATACAAAGCCCAAATCACTGAAACACTGAATATAAGTGACAGAAGACTTTGTTAATCCAATTGATGATCAACCAGAATTACCATTGTGCCCTAAATTTAATGGTAAACATCAACAAGGAGGTGTCCCTCCATTTTACATTAGTTTGAACATTCATGAGAAAATTTTACACAATGCAATGTTAGATTCTCGAGCATCCCACAACTTAATTCCAAAAGCTGCCATGGAAAAACTGAATTTAGACATCACTAGAACATTTAAAAATTTGTTTTCATTTGATTCCAGTTAAGTTAAATGTCTTGGCTTGATAAAATATTTATGTGTCACCCTAGTGCAATACCCAGCTAAAAGTATTATCATGGATATTGTAGTTGTTGATATCCCTCCAAATTATGGAATGTTATTATCTCGCTCATGGGGAGAAAAACAATAGGGATCACTACAATTAGACCTGTGTTATGCCACAACTTCAGTATTTGGTCAGCCCAAAAATATTTACAGAGAAAATTTGATGAAATTCATGGTCAGTAGTGTATAAAAACCCTGAAATTATCCTATGTACTCTCTGCATTCTTATATGGATTCTTTCATCTTATGAAATTCAGATGCTAGAAAAGATAAAATTACAGCAGTAGAACAAAAACAAAGAAATTGACAGTGACAATATATTTCATGAATCAATGTTGCACTTAGATTTAGATGGTTCTATGAACATATTAGGAGCAGGAGCCGTAATATGGATTTATAACTTAGAGAATGATCATTCTGAAGGTCATTCCTTTAGGTTAAACTTTAAATGTACTAATAACATGGCAGAGAATGAAGTGTTAATATTAGGAATGAAAATTGTGAGAAAACTTGGAGCCAAGAGAGTCTCTATCATGGGAGACTCAGAATTAATCATAAAACAAATCAAAGGAGAGTATCCTGTGAACAATCCTAGACTAAGCCAATATATAGAAACCATTCTAGATTTAATTAAGTGTTTTCTTGAAACTGTCTTTGTTGTTATTCCAAGGAACCTAAACATACATGCACATAGTTTGGTAACTTTTTCTAGCACTTGCAGATTACCTTTTTAGCCAAATCACCAGTACACTACAAAGGTAAGACATACGCCTACTATACAATTTTTTTTAAAATATTGGTAGATATTTTCACGAGATTCTCAAATCTACAATTTTATGAATGTTGAGGTAGAGTTTCAAAACTGTAACATAGATGTTGATTGTACAGTAGATTACACTATAAACAGTGAGATAGATATAAGTGATGTGGATAAAATAGAACCCACTATATTCACTAGAGTAGAAATAGATAAGTTAGAAATTGTAGAAATAGAATAAATAACCAATGATGAATCAGAGATCTTAAACCTTAAAAATAACATTTTTCCTAAGGGATTCGCCCCATTAAAAGACCTTTTTGATTCAAATGATGTAGCTAGAAAACCAAAAATGGAGCCGTCAATATCAGACATAGAAGAATGTAACATAGGAACTGAAGAAAAACTCAAGCTTGTCAAATTATCCAAAGCATTACCTCCAGCTGAAAAGATGAAATACATAATTTTGTTTAAAGAATTTCAAGATGTCTTTTCCTGGAGTTATGAAGACATCAAATCTTATTTCACCATCATTATTCAACATAAAATACCCATCAAAGAGGATCATAAGCCCTTTAAAAAAAATCTTAGGAGAATTAATCCAGTTCTTATACCATTGATTGAAAAACAAGTAAAAATGATGTATGAGGCACAAATCATAGCACCTATTAGATATTCTGATTGGGTCTCAAACTTAGTTCCCACTAGGAAGAAAATAGGGGAAATCAAACTCTGTGTTGATTTCTGAAATTTAAACGAAGTGTCACTAAAAGATAAGTATCCTCTTCCTAAAATGGACCATATTTTACAGAGGGTAGCAGGATCATCCAAAATGTCATTACTTGATGGCTTTTCTGGATATAATCAAATCCTATTTCAACTAGAATATCAAGAAAACATTGTATTTACCACTCCTTAGGGGACTTTCATGTATTTGAAAATGCCGTTTGGATTGATGAATATGGGAGCTACATTTCAAAGAGATATGGATATATATTTTTCCAAGGAGATTCATGACTTTTTAGTCATTTATCTAGATGACATAAAAATATTTTCCAAAACAGAAAATGAACATCTAGATCATTTGAGAAGAGTTTTTATTAAATGCAGAAAATTTGGTATTTTATTTAATCCCAAAAAGACAGTCTTTGGACTAGAAGAAGGTAAACTCTTAGGACACATAAATTAAAAAGAGGGAATTAGAATAGATCCAACTATAATAGAGGCAATTTTAAACATTAGTCATCCTAGAAACATCAAAGAATTTCAAGCGTTCTTAGGTAACATTAATTTTCTTAGGAGATTCATTTCTAATTTAGTAGAACTAATCAAAGAATTGAATAACATGTTAAAGAAAGATTCAGCACTTAAGTGGACAGTAGAGACTAAACAATATTTTTAAGAAATCAAAGAAGCTTTGACTAAAACACTTGTCTTCATAAGTCCTAATTTCAAAAAATATTTTATGAACAACCCATTGCTTTTTTCAGCAAATCCCTAAGAGATACAACACTAAAGTACAACATAATGGAAAAACAAGCACTTGCTTTAGTGAAAGCTATTAAATATTTTAGAGTGTCCATCTTATACTCCCACATAATTGCATATGTTCCAAATTCAGTAGTAAAGGAAATTCTAACTATAATGGGCTTGATGGAAAAAGAGGAAAATGGATTACCACTATATTGGAATATGACATTGAAATAAAGCCTACAAAATTGATTAAAGGACAAGGTTTAGCCAAACTCATGGATGAATCAAACTGTCAGGCCTTAGATATTAATTTCATTTCTCAACTAGATGATCATGATGAGATGGCAACTCCACATATCAGTGAAGCTTTCATTGACTCACCCTGATATGAAGATATCATATTTGTTTTACTAAATCTACAAGCTCCTCCTGGTTTATCTAGAACTAAAGGTAGATTTCTGAAAATGCAAGCAATGAAGTATTGTATCATAGATAATGATTTATTTTGGAAATATCATGGTGGAATTCTATTGAAATTTTTACTAAAAGATGAAGCTGACAAAGTAATGTAGGAGTTTCATGCAGGAGATTGTGAAGGACACCTCTACTGGAAAACAACTGCTGATAAAATTTTAAGGGTAGGTTTTTACTGGCCCGATATTTTTGCAGATGTTAGAAATTATGTGACCTCCTGTCACAAGTGTCATATATTTGAAGGGAAGAAGAAACTCCTACCATTACCCCTCAAACCAATCTCTGTAGAAATTCCATTGGAACAAAGGGGTTTAGACTTCATTAGTGAAATTCACCCACCCTCCTCAGCTCAGCACAAATGGATATTGACAGCCACTGATTGTTTTACCAAGTGGATAGAAGCCATCCCTCCTAGACAAGCCACTATTTATGTAATTATATCATTCCTTGAAAACACATTCCTTTCTAGATTTGGATGCCCACAAAATCTCATTACTGATAATGCAGATGCCTTCAAATCCAAGAAAATGGTAGAATTTTCTGACAAATACCACATCAATCTTGGTCATTCTACTTCCTATTACCCTCAAGGTAATGGAATTGCAGAATCCTCCAACAAAGACCTAGTTACTATCATCAAAAAATTGTTAGAAGATAATAAGAAGACCTGGAACAAAAGGTTGGTTAATGCCTTATGGGCAGACAAACTAACTACCAAAAATTCTATTGGTAATGTTGGAGTTCCTATGTTTTGGCAGGTTTGGCTCTACCAAAAGATAAGACAACATCAAAACCACTTTGGGACCTCAAGATCTAGCCCTCCTGGGTCCAGAGAGGGATCTCTCTATATAAGCAAAGATAAATGTCTTTGAAGTTCAGTTACAAGGTATTAGGCTAGCTGTAAGGCACAAGGTTTGTTTGTTTTGTTTGGTTGTTAGGAAACATGAAGAAAGGGTTCAATATAAGACAAAGGGTGAGCAAAGAGGATTTTATGCAAAGGAGAGATACTTCAGGGAACACTCAATACCATTGGGCAATGGAGTCATAAAAGGGTTTACTTGCTATTCGGTATCCAAGGCTTTCAATTGGGCTAGTCATCTAAAACAGAGGATCTTTAAAGATGATAGTGTGGTATGAAATGATAAGGAGTGAAGGTGAATGACAAGGAAACCTCCTAGGTGACCACTTAGGAATCAAATCATAGGGACAAGGCATGCCATTAAACACCTATGATCCAACCCCAAAGGCTAACTCTTCAGACAACAAGAAACACTTAAGATTTAAACACAAAGGTGAAGCTTGAGATCAGAGAAAGGATTTGAACTTTCAATGCTTCGACATTCAACTTAAGGGAACTTAGAAAGGTTCAATTGATTGAAAAAGACCCTAGTGAGATAGAATCAGTATTCTAAACTCCCAGTATCCCAATTCTTTCAATTAAAACAAGACAAGAACATCTAAGAATAGATTCATAAATTGATACATCAGTTAGCAATGAGTAACAGCTACTATACTAGTTAAATTCTCTTGAATTAGTTCTCAGATAGAAAAATCAGTAGAAAACATCAAAGATAAGAAGAGCAGGAGCATTAGGGTACCATGCGAAGGTATATCCTAAGCCAATTTTCTGATTCTTACCAGAGAAATGAAATGTAATGAATTACATAAGGAAAACATAGACAAAGGTAGAACACATCACCGTTGCTTTAAATCAGGATCCAAAGAAATGTGCTTGTCATATTAAAGAGAAACACTAGTCATATACAGCATTTTCCAATAGCTTGATATTAAGTATGAAAACATCTTCCTCAACCTATCTTACAACTTTACACACAGAACTATATCTCAAGAGAAACAACTTACAATTCATAGATATCCGATCAACAACCAACAACCTTTTCAATGTGTTTTTCCTGAGTTCTTATCGATTAAAGAGAGGCAGAGGAAGTAGATGAAACTTTAAATGAAACATTAAAACAGAGGAAAAAGAAGAGAGCTTGAGGCCCATTCTGTCTTAATATCTATGCATTAATCTTCAGTACTCTTTGGATGAAAGAGTGATCTTCGACAGGCTCATAGTAACTCATAGGTATGTTCTTTGATGTACTTTTCGGCTGTAGTACTTTGTAGTACTCTGGTGACAAGAAAAAGGCAGATAAATGACTTTTAGGTCCGCCATACTGCATAACAAATTCTCTAGCAACATTAGGACTTTCTGTCAGGGTGTAGATCTTCTCTGGAGCTCGATGTAGAATAAAAAACAGTATGGGAACTTGTCCTTCACAGGAAAGAACCTTCTGCTGATGTGAGACACTGATAAGATTTTTTTCGGACATTTAGGCCTCATTAGGCCTTCTGTGTTAATCACAAGGTATTCAATCTGGTACATTTTCCCTTTAAACACTAAATTAGAGCTTAAAATATTCACTAACAGGCTTTAAACCTCTTAATTCTTCACTGATACTCTTTGCCACTTCTGTAACTGTCTTTGTCTGTGGATATGTAATGTTAATGTCCCTGGAGGCTTTACATAGAGTTAATACCCCTTATTTGGATAAAATATGCATTTAAACCCCCTCAGGAGTCTTCCCTGCAAATTCTGGCTCTGAAAAGCTTCCTCTGTGCTACTGTGTCACTAAGAGTGACGATGTAGAAAAGATCGGCCTTCACCGTCTGTAACATTGCACAAAGACACAAACAATGCTAAGAAATCCATGCAGGAAGGAGGGTGAATGCTGTGGAGGAACATGGAAACGGCTGCGCAGCAGTGATGTATGCAATGGATGTAGTGAAAAATGGCTGAGAAATGCAGTGAAATGGTGAAAAAATGATCTGATGAAGGTCTGATGGAGGAATGGTTATGGACTGTCTGATTAGATTGGGTGGCGATGATCAATGGTGGTGATTAACTGATGGACTGCCTTTAGAAGGTTAGGCGATATGAAATAAACCTTTAATGTAAAACATTAAAAGCTACACTTTGGCGAAATACAAAGGGAATGTATGAAAATGAAATGAAATGGGCTTTGAATGGTGGGACCGGCATGAGTAGAGGGCGATTGGTTGTGGACCATTAGATCTCAGGAGGAGATAAACGGTCGAGATGCCACGATGAAGTTCTATGGAAGCCTGAAAGAAAATTATGAATGAAATGCACAATAGAATGAGGGTCATTGATTTGTACAGATCAACGGTCAGGATCTGTAGATGGGCCTTTGGGAACAAAAGTGGGGAAGTGGTTTTTAGAAGGAAAACCACTTTTTTCGTGTTGCAAAAGAACGGTTTTGGAATTTGCCCAAAATCACGCGATATGGTCCGCCGCCCGACACGTGGCAAAATAAAACCACCCATATCGCGTGATTTTAAACCGTTAAAACTCAGACGAAGAAAAAACGTGATATGGATATGGGCCGTTAGATGTAGGAATGTGAGATCTGACAGTGGGAGGAGGAGCGCGATATGGGAACATTTGCGGTCAGTAAGGTGGGGACAGGTCAAAGGTGGTTTGAACGTGGGTCGTCCGATCAGCGGGATGAACAGCTAAGATTTGAAGAGGGGAAACAAAATCGGAGGGGCTGTTTAATGGTCAGGAGGAATCCTGACCGTTGGATCCCAAGGGATCAACGGTGGAGATTTAAAGATGAGGTTGAGGTAGAAGGGCTAAACGAATGAGCGGGAGAAAGGAGGATTGTCCGATCAAATAGGATGGATGGCTGAGATTCAATCGGAATCGAAGGAGGCAGGGGCCAAAACTTCGATGGGACAATGTTGCGATTGAGCATGGACTATCAGATCGGCGGAAGATCGACGGTCGCGATTGGATCGGAGACGGCCAATCTAGGACACAGGGGCGGAGTGGGAGCAAATCCTGGCCATTGGTTCTTGTGGATTCAACGACCAAGATTCAATCGGGGAGATAGAAAGTGGTGCATTAAGAACTTCCGATTGGTGATTGGCATGGTGGTGTGATGGCCATTAGATCTATACAGATCAATGGCTGACATTACATCAGAGGGGTAATGAAATAGGATGATGGGCGCGGTACGATTTGCGTTGGACCGTTAGATCTTGACAGATCAACGGTGGATATGATCCGAATGGAAAATGGCATCAACCCATGGTATTCATCTACCCATGTTATCCATCCACCCATGGAATTTACCCATGGTATTGTAAATGGCATCGACCCATGGTATTCATTCACCCATGATATTTATTCGCCCATGGTATTGTAAGTGACCCATGGTATGTGTCCACCCATGGTATTCATCCACACATGGGATTTACCCATGGTATTGTAAGTGGTATCTACCCATGGTATTGGCCCATGGTATCCACCTATGGTATTCTATCTCAAAAAAAGGCTATAAATAACAAGCCTCACTTTGTAAAAGGACAGATTGTCCGCCACAATGTAGCTTCTACAGTTATTCTCTGTTTTAATAAAACAAGTTTCTTTCTGGTTTTATTTGCTTTGTGTTCTCTCTTTTTTCCTGGCATTCTAATTTTTTAGATCTTGTTAGATCTATTTCAACATTCATAGATCTTGGGGGCCTCCCCCCAAGATCTGGATCAGTGGTATCAGATTCAGGTTACGCCTCCATGGGAATGAGGGTTTGGAACATATTTCAGTTTCAATGTTTTGCAGCAATCTTCAGCAAAATCCATGAATTTTTTTGGGCGGTGAGTTTTCAGATCAGATATGAAAATTTTGGTGAAAAAAAATAAAAAAAAATACCATATCTGGATTCCTTGTGAAAAAATACTCAAATTAAAAAAAAAATCGGGCAAATTGGAGTTCAGACGAGGGAGATATTGCTGATTCAAAATCAGCAATGTTGAAGCAATTTTTCTGACGACAATTCATGGATGGCGGCTCTCCTGTCATTTTTCACAATTTTCAGTGCAAAATTTTAGAAGAGTGGATATAGATCTGAGCTTCTCTTGAAAACTCACCCAATTTCAAAAACAAAAGCGGTCAAATCGGAGTCCGGATGTGGGAGTTATCATTGATTTAAAATCAACTATTTTTTCAGAAATTTTGTGACGGCAAGACAGTTCCAATGCGAATATGAGAGTATAGAGTCTCCATATAGTGGTTTCAAACACATGAGAAGATGAAAAATGATCATTCCATTTCCAAAAATAGGTTATAATATTTAGTCTGATTTATATTGACCGAGTTATGCTCATTTTAAATTTGGAGCAACATTTGGAGCGGATTCCCTTTGGAGACGTGCCCTCCAACCCCGCTTTAGTAGGCACCTGCTTCACATTCATCAGTTTCATCATAGCAGTGTTCGGCTTGGGTTATTTGGAGATGTGCCCTCCCACCCCAAGCTATGTAGGCACCTGCTACTTCATCAACAATCAACATCACGGTTATGGGTCAACCGCACAAAATCTTTTTCATCGAAGTCCATTTGCTAGGCCGCACACTGTTAGTCACACAGTTGGTCACAAGCATTATAGGGTATCTCTATCCTCGGATCTTCGTTTTTCATGGTTTTGGTTCATCCACAAACCCACACTTCATCGAAGTCCATTTGCTAGGCCGCACACTGTCAATATCACAGTTGGTCTCAAGCATTACAGGATATCTCTATCCTCGGATCTTCGTTCATCACAGTTATGGGTTAACTACACCAAACCTTTCTCTTCAGTGGCTCTTCATATTCAACAAAGGTTTTTCAGGAGGGAACTTCACGCAATGGGGACCATTGCTTCTTAAGGAGGGAGGAATGATCCGAATGGAAAATGGCATCAACTCATGGTATTCATCTACCCATGTTATCCATCCACCCATGGAATTTACCCATGGTATTGTAAATGGCATCAACCCATGGTATTCATCCACCCATGATATTTATTCGCCCATGGTATTGTAAGTGACCCATGGTATGTGTCCACCCATGGTATTCATCCACACATGGGATTTACCCATGGTATTGTAAGTGGTATTTACCCATGGTATTGGCCCATGGTATCCACCTATGGTATTCTATCTCAAAAAAAGCCTATAAATAACAAGCCTCACTTTGTAAAAGGACAGATTTTCCGCCACAATGTAGCTTTTATAGTTATTCTCCGTTTTAATAAAACAAGTTTCTTTCTGGTTTTATTTGCTTTGTGTTCTCTCTTTTTTCCTGGCATTCTAATTTTGCAGATCTTGTTAGATCTATTTCAACCTTCATAGATATTGGGGGCCTCCTCCCAAGATTCGGATCAGGATATTACATCCGCGGCCGGTAGAACAAAACAACATCGCATCGGGAGATTTTCATTTTACAAAGAAATGTGCTCCATTCCAACTTCCGATTGCGATAAGCTCTTTACGATTTAGCGCTTGGTCTTAGCGCTTGGTTTCATAGAGGGGAAGTTGTTAGGGGCTGGACCGAAAGGGGCTAAGCCTGTTATATGATAAGAAATGGGTTTTTGGCCTAAAAACAACATTTTTTAAGGCTAAACATGGGTTCTGATAGGGGAATAAAGGGATTTTCTCACCAAATGAGGGGATTCACATGGTTTAAAAAGGGAAATTTGATGGTTTAGAAGACTTAGGAAGGGATTTTGGGGGTTAAAGGGAAAACTTTGAGAAGGGAAAAAAGGGTTAAAATGGGGAAATTTTTAGGGATACAAAGGGGCTAATGGAGGCCTTTCTGAGCGTAATTTTTTTACAGACGGTGAGGCTTTCTTGATGGAAACAACAGTGAAGATATTTTTCAAAAGTAGAGGGCACACAGAAGCTTCAAGAATGATATGTTTTTAGAGGAAATGTATTTCTTGAAGGCTCAAAAAAATATTTAGCCACCTGTTTTCTTGACAAAAAATTTATAGGTGGCTAACAGTGGCTCCACATGGGGATGGCATCTTCTTGAGGATGTTAAGAACTTCAGAAATATTCTTTAGGAAGTAGGCTACATGCCTGATCTTTGGTTTCATCTTTTACAAACATGATGGATATTAATTCGAATGAAAACATTCCCCAAACAATCTACCTACCCATCCTATTGATCCCGCATTTTCTTCAAGGTGCATTTGAATTTACGGACCTTCTTCATCATTTTTATATTGAAAGCGAGAAAAGAAACTTAGTCTAAATCTACCCTTATTCCTCCATGAGACAGTTAAGCAGTTGACCTCATGGCTTCTCCTACCTTAACTAATATCTGCTAGGATTAAATTTGTCACAGCAGATTTCTTTCTCCTACATTCTACAATAGAAATTTAAAAACGTCGAACGAGTTAGGCAGTCTGGTTTGTAGTGGATCCATGGCATAAAGGCAGTTGATAGCAGGCCGAAATTACGAAACTTGAAAACAAAATTTTGAGCTTCAAATTTTGAAAATTTGAAGGCTTGAAATCTTGAAACTTTGAAGTATCTTTCTTTTCTTTGTGACTCAAGTTTTGAGCTTGTTAGAGTCACTTTCTTCTTCACTTCAACTCTGGTTTTGGGCTTGTTAGAGCTGATTCTTCTTTCTTCTTTGCTGGTTCAGATTTTGAGCGTAGTAGAACTAGCTTTTTTACTTCCTTTGGCTCAGGTTTTGATCATGTTAGAGCCAATATTTTGCACTTCATAGGTTCAAGTTTTGAGCATGTTTGAACCTCTCTTTCTCTTTTTTTTTTTTTTAACATTTTTCTCTTTTTCCTTGAAAACAGAACACAACAATGGTATTTACAATGGAAATGTTAATTGTAAACTGGAAATCAGTAGTATTAATGCTTGAGCATCTTGCCATTAATAGGACCCCCAAACATATCTGTACTATCTAGCTCTTGTAGAAAAAAGGAATTTGAACCAACGGTGGATTGGATTATGTAAGGACCCTGCCACAAACTGTCAAATTTTCCATGCTTTCCTTTGTCTTCTCTCCTAGAGTCCCATTTTAGAACCTTATCTCCAATTTTGAAGTCACAAGCTTTTTCTCTTTTATCAAAAAACTTCTTTATATTTTCCTGCACTTTCAGAGCTCTGTTATAGACTTCTTCTCTTGTTTTTTGGAGATGAATTATTTGATTTATCCTCCTTACGATGTTTTCCTCCTCTGACTGAATCTCTTGGACTAGTTTAATCACTGGTACCCATAGGCTGGTAGGAAACACTGCCTCTGTTCCATAAACACGCTGATATGGTGACATTCCAATGGAATTTTTCGTTGTTAGTCTGTTAGCCCACAGAGCATGCACTAGCTTGTTATGCCATGAATTTTTGTTCTCTTCAAGCAGCCATTTTATAATGGTCACCAAGCTCTTGTTAGATAATTCAGCGAACCCATTACCTTGTGGGTAATAAGCAGTTGAATGACCAAGTGCTATCTGATACCTGTGACAAAAATCAATCATTTTCTTGGATCCAAAAGCAGCAGCATTACTAGTGATTATCTTTCTAGGGCAGCCAAACCTAGAGAGGATTTGGTCTTCTAGGAACTTAATGATGACAAAATCTGTGGCATTCCTAGAAGGGATGGCCTCTATCCATTTTTTGAAATAGTCTATGGCTGTGAGAATCCATTTGTGTTGAGTAGAAGATGCAAGGTGTATTTCCCCTATGAAATCTAGGCCCCACTATTGAAAGGGAGCTTCAACAGTTATGGGTTGTAATCGTAAAGGGAGGAGCTTCCTTTTGCCTTCAAAAATCTGGCACTTATGGAAGGCAATTATCATTTTGTGGATGTCATTGAAAAGTGTAGGCCAGTAATAGCCAGCTCTGAGTATTTTGTTAGCAATGGCTTTTCGGTTTAAATGGGCTCCACACTCTCCTGCATGGAACTCCTATTTAATCCTCTCTGCTTCAGTTTCAGGCAGACATTTAAGCAGCAAACCGTTTGCATTTTTCCAATATAAAAATTCATTCAGTATGCAATAGTTTCTGGCTTTTAACTTTAGGAATCTGGCCTTAGTCTTTGATAAGTCAGAAGGGGCATTGAGGTTTGTGAGTACATACAGGATATCACAATACCAAGGAGAGTTTTGAAATTGTTCTTCAATAGTAGGATCGGGAAATTCTTCATGTTCATCCAAGGCATCCACCATGTTTATGTCAAGGGCTTGTAAGTTTGATTCAACCATTAGTTGAGCTAAGCCCTAACCCTTGATCAGTTTTGTGGGTTTGATCTCCAGATCATACTCTAATATTACAGCAATCCATTTCTCCCTCTTTCCATCAGGATCTTGGGACAAAATGTCTTTCACCACTATGTTTGGAACGTAGGCAATGATGTGAGAATGCAGTATATACACCATAAAGTCTTTCAAGGCCTTTACCAAGGCATAGAATTGTTTTTCCATTATGTTATATTTCAAGGGTGCATCCCTCAGAGCCTTGCTGAAGAAATCAATGGGCTTTTCCTGCCCCTTTGGATTTTTCTGCAGCAGAACTGCAGCCACCGTATGCTCGGAGGCAAAGGAGAATACCAGGAAGTCTTTTGAAAAATCGGGGCTGATTAAGACTAGTGCCCAGGTAAGTGAAAGTTTAACTAACGCAAAAGATTTTTTAGCCTCTACAGTCCACTTAACCCCTACACCTTTTTTTAGCATGCTTGTCATATCCCTGAGGTGCTCAGCTAAGTTGGGAATAAATCTCCTTAAGAAGTTAATTTTCCCAATAAAGGACTGCAACTCTTTTATGTTTCTCGGGTGGGTAATCTGCAATATTCCCTCAACTCTTTGTTGGTCTATTTTAATCCCCTTCTCTGATATAATATGGCCAAGAAGCTTACCTTCTTGAAGACCAAATATAGTCTTCTTGGGATTTAAAGACAAACTGAACCTTCTACATTTTTCGAAGACTCTTCTCAGATGTTTTAGGTGCTCCTCATCAGTCTTGGAATAGACTATTATGTCATCCAGATAGATGACAATGAAGTGCCCTATTTCCTCTGAAAAGGCTATGTCCATTGCTCGTTGGAAGGTCGCGCCAGCGTTCATTAGCCCAAAAGGCATCTTTACGTGCATAAAAGTGCCCCATGGAGTGGTGAAAGCTGTCTTGAGTTGGTCTTCTGGGAGTACTAGAACTTGGTTATAGCCTGAAAAACCGTCTAACAGAGAGATCCTTTTTGAGCCAACTACCCTCTGTAGGATGTGTTCCATCTTTCATAAGGGGTAACTGTCTTTAAGTGAAGCTCTGTTAATGTTTCTAAAATCAATGCACAGTCTGATCTCACCTGTCTTCTTTCTTACAGCTACAAGGTTGGAAACACAATCAGAAAACCTCACAGGCACTATAATTCCTGCCTCATACATCTTCTTGATTTCCTTTTCGACTAGAGGCAGTTTTTTTGGGTTAATTCTGTGAAGTTTCTGTCTGAAGGGTTTTTGGTTATCTTTCAAAGGGATTTTGTGCTGTATAATCTTCGTCTCATAGGCTTTTAAGCCCTCGTATCTCCAGGAAAACACATCGATGAACTCTTTAAATAAGTAAATATATTTCTTTTTCATGTCTGCAGGCAAGGAATTAGCCAACTTTATCATCTTAGGCTTATCCTCGGTGCCTATGTTGCATTCCTCGACATCGGATTCTGAGTGTTCAATAGTGGGTTCTTTGGCTACGTCGTCAAAATAGAAAAGGTCCTATAAAGGTGCCAGTCCTCTCGGTATATTCTTGTCTTTTGAATGCAACACCTCTATTTCCTCTTTTTCTGCGTTCTTATACTCTTCGGTTTGAGTTCCAAGTTCTTTAGTTAACATGTTTACTTCTACGTCATGTAGTGATTTTTCTTCATCGGGGGGTTCTTCACTCGAGCAGCATGTGTTCACTCATGTGCATAAGACATCTTTGTTGTGTCATTCATTTAGTTAAAGGAAGCAGAGAGTTGTGGCATATGACCCATCCATCTGCATTTTACCTTGCAGCTTGGCTCCCCATGACCTAGACAACAACATACCATACTTAGGTGGCACATCTGCCACCACAACATCCATAACCATGCATTTCGCTAGAATCTGGGTCAAGTTCACACAGAGATCTTTGATTAAGCCAAGGCACTTCACTCTGCTAGATTCAAATGAATACAAATCCTTATAAGGCTGGGTTACCTCTAGGCCTAAATTCTCCATAACTACCTTAGGCATTAGGTTGTGTGATGCCCCAGATTCATGCATTGCGTTGTGAAGGATCTTGTCATGGATATTGAGGCTGATATAAAAAGGAGGTACTACCCCTTCTTGAAACTTCCCTTCTATTTTTGGACCAAACAGAAGGGCTGGTTGGTCATCACTTAGATTGACAGTGTCATTGTTTTCACCTAGATTTAAAGCTTTCAAAATTTGGCCTTTATATACATCCTGAGTGGCCAGCTCAGAGAGTGGGACAAAAATTTTAATTTTAGCAATCTCATTCTCCAAATTGAAGGGAGATTGACTCTTTGTAAGACTCAACTCTATTTTGTTAGCCACTACTTTAGTGGCAGAATCAGGATGTTGATTCTCACTATGTACAGTGTTTGTAGCTGTTTTATCAGGAGCATTAGCTGCAGTGCTAGTGCTGCTAGTTTGTTGACTTTGTTTATCAGTATTTTGGCTGTCTTTTTCTTTGTTCTTCCCAGAACTCTCAGCTGCTAATTTTTTTCTTTCAGTAGTTGCTTTAGGAGTTTTCTCAGGTCTCTTCTTAATGGTGATGTCAAAGACTTTTGGTTTGGAGTTGTCTAAGCTCTTCTTGCTTCAAAGTTCATACTATTCTCTAACCTGCATAATGGAATTTTCAAATCCTAGCCTATAATCCTTTGATTCTAACCTTTCCTCATCCCAACGTGAGTGTGAGGTCCAATTGTCATCTGTGGAACAGTTGTGGATTGATTTGTCTATTTCCACCATGTTTATTGTGGTTCCTTTGGACTCTTCTATTATCCCCTCATCTTCATCAAGGAAATTCTCTTGAAAATAGGCTATGACTTGTTGATCAGAGTCTCTCTGTCTGTTTGGAGGATTGTTTCTCCTAAAGTTCTGGTTCTGGTTATGATTTTGTTTCCAGTTCTATTTACTGACTTGGACAGTCAGATTTTCCACCATCTTTCCTAGTCTCTCCATAGTTTTGGTTAGGTTGTCATACTTGGGATCAGATGTGGAAGTTGATGTGTCATCTCTATATGTTACCTTTTTCTCAGACCTCATTCTGGCTCTATTTTCAATCATTTTAGCTTCTACACTCACTGCTCCTTTTTGCATATCTTCCAATGTGTTGTAATCTCTCTCCCTAAGCTGGTAAGCCATGTCAACGTCAAAGCCTTCAAGATATTTCACTAAAGCCATTCCTTGGGTAGGTTTCATATGTGGAGGAAGAGCGTTGTAAACACTGTTAAACCTTGTAGAATAGTCATGGAAACTCTCTCCTACATTTCTTTTAAGATTCTTGTATTCTGCTAAGATTTGGAGAGGGTTGGTCTTGACTTCCCATTTGTTTATGAAGGATTGATATAAAGAGGGAAGATCATGGATACTATTAGGAGTTAGGCCTTTGAACCATTTCTTCACATATCCTCCTAAACTCTGGGCAAATATTCTCATCTTGATTGTCTCATCATCTATCTCCATATAGTCAAAGGAATTTTCCATCCTATCTACATGGTGTTGAGTTGTGGTAGACTCTTTTGTAGTGAAATGTGGGATTTTTGACTGATAATCATTAGGTAAAGGCACTAGAGGCTGTGGTAATACCAAGGGGGAATACCACACTGCCATGATGGTGTTTTGAGGAGGTGAAGGATTGGTTTGAGCAACAGGTATGTGGATGACAGGAATGCTAGGACCAGCAACACTTCGTTGAGATGATTTAGGGTGATAGAGTCCCAATTTTTGAATGAAATGAATATCCGAAGGTGTAGATGGAGGGGTCTCTCTATCCCTAATATGTTGAACACTGTGAGATGGTGAACCAGGAAACTCAAGGTCTGGCTGGTCTAGAGCACTGAATGACCTAGTTTTAGGTAAATTACTTGGTAATTATAAGTCAAAATGAGTGTCTGATAGAGCTGTAAATTTCTCTGGTGAAGAGATAGCTCTATGGATGGTTCTGATACTATTTGACTTTCTAGGGGTGGGAGATTTCCTAAGAATTCTCTCAGGGTTGTCAACTATTACAGGTGGGTTTGGGTTAGGATAAGCTCTAGTATGAATGGTTCTTGAAGCTAGTATGTTTGTATTCAAACAAAGAATCTTAATCCTATTTGTTACTTCTAATATGGCCGATGTTGTTATAAATTCTAGTATCTGAGTGGAGTCTTTTGAAACCAAGATAACCAGCAGGCCTACTGATCACCAGTGGAGTCTTTTAATCATTAGAGAACTATGGAGTCGCCAGGTGGAAGGTTTAGAATGTTTCAAGAAGGTTATTGTCCACCACAGTGATTAACCACCAAAGTCAGGTTACTATGGTATTCTTTAAGTTCTTAGAAGTGTTTAATGGTGTGTTTTACTCAAAGCTCCCCAGTGGAGTCATCATTATGTTGGAGTTCCTATGTTTTGGCAGGTTTGGCTCTACCAAAAGATAAGACAACATCAAAACCACTTTGGGACCTCAAGATCTAGCCCTCCTGGGTCCAGAGAGGGATCTCTTTATATAAGCAAAGGTATATGTCTTTGAGGTTCAGTTACAAGGTATTAGGCTAGTTGTAAGGCACAAGGTTTGTTTTGTTTTGTTTGGTTGTTAGGAAACATGAAGGAAGGGTTCAATATAAGACAAAGGGTGAGCAAAGAGGATTTTAGGCAAAGGAGAGATACTTCAAGGAACACTCGAGAGCATTGGGCAATGGAGTCATAAAAGGGTTTACTTGCTATTCGATATCCAAGGCTTTCAATTGGGCTAGTCATCTAAAACAAAGGATCTTTAAAGATGATAGCGTGGTATGAAATGATAAGGTGTGAAGGTGAATGACAAGGAAACCTCCAAGGTGACCGCTTAGGAATCAGATCATAGGAACAGGGCATGCCATTAAACACCTATGATCCAACCCCAAAGGCTAACTTTTCAGACAACAAGAAACACTTAAGATTTAAACGCAAAGGTGAAGCCTGAGATCAAAGAAAGGATTTGAACTTTCAATGCTTCGACATTCAAATTAAGGGAGCTTAGAAAGGTTCAATTGATTGAAAAAGACACTAGTGAGATAGAATCAGTATTCTAAACTCCCAGTATCCCAATTCTTTCAATTAAAACTAGACAAGAACATCTAAGAATAGATTCATAAATTCATAAATTATTTAGCAGTGAATAACAACTACTACACTGGTTAAATTCTCTTGAATTAGTTCTCAGATAGAAAAATCTGTAGAAAAAATCAAAGATAAGAAGAGCAGGAGCATTAGGGTACCATGCAAAGGTATATCCTAAGCCAATTTTTTGATTCTTACCAGAGAAATGAAATGTAATGAAATACATAAGGAAAACAGAGACAAAGGTAGAACACATCACCGTTGCTTTAAATCAGGATCCAAATAAATGTGCTTGTCATATTAAAGAGAAACACCAGTCATATGAAACATTGTCCAATGGCTTGAAATTCAATCTGAAAACATCGTCCTCAACCTATCTTACAACTTTACACACAGAACTATATCTCAAGAAAAATAACTTACAATTCACAAATATCCGATCAACAACCAACAACCTTTTCAATGTGTTTTTCTTGAGTTCTTATAGCTGAAAGAGAGGTAGAGGAGGTAGATGAAACTTTAAATGAAACATTAAAACAAAGGAAAAAGAAGAGGGCTCGAGGCCCATTCTGTCTTAATATCTATGCATTAATCTTCAGTACTCTTTGGATGAAAGAGTGGTCTTCGACAGGCTGATAGTAACTCATAGGTATGTTCTTTGATGTAATTTTTGGCTGTAGTGCTCTGTAGTACTCTGGTGATAAGAAAAAGGCAGATAAATGACTTTTAGGTCTGCCATACTGCATAACAAATTCTCTGGCAACATTAGGACTTTCTGTCAGGGTGTAGATCTTCTCTGGAGCTCAATGTAGAATAGAAAATAGTATGGGAACTTGTCCTTCATGGGAAAGAACCTTATACTAATGTGAGACACTGATAAGAATGTTTTCTGAGCTTTAGGCCTCATTAGGCCTTCTGGGTTAATCACAAGGTCTTCAATCTGGTACATTTTCCCTTTAAATACTGAATTAGAGCTTAAAATATTCACTAACAGGCTTTAAACCTCTTAATTCTTCACTGATACTCTTTGTCACTTCTGTAATTGTCTCTGTCTGTGGAAATGTGATGTTAATGGCCCTGGAGGCTTTAAACAGAGTTAATACCCCTGATTTGGATAAAATATGCGTTTAAACCCCCTCAGGAGTCTTCCCTGCAGATTCTGGCTCTGAAAAGCTTCCTCTGCACTAATGTCACTAAGAGTGACGATGTAGAAAAGAACGGCCTTCACCGTCTATAACCCTACACAAAGACACAAAAAATGTTAATAAATCCATGCAGGAAGGAGGGTGAATGCTGTGGAGGATCGTGGAAATGGCAGCGCAACAGTGATGTATGCAGTGGATGCAGTGAAAAACAGCTGAGAAATGTAGTGAAATGGTGAAAAACTGATCTGATGAAGGTCTGATGGAGGAATGGTTATGGACCGTCTGATTAGATTGGGTAGTGATGATCAATGGAAGTGATTAACTGATGGACTACCTTTAGAAGGTTAGCAATATGAAATAAACCTTTAATGTAAAACATTAAAAGCTACACTTTGGCGAAATACAAAGGGAATGTATGAGAATGCAATGAAATGGGCTTTGAATGGTGGGACCGGCATGAGTGGAGGACGATTGGTTGTAGACCATTAGATCTCAGGAGGAGATCAACGGTCGAGATGCCACGATGAAGTTCTATGGAAGCCCGATGGAAAATTATGAATGAAATGTGTGATAGAATGAGGGTTGCTGATCTGTACAAATCAACAGTCGGGATCTGTAGATGGGCCTTCAGGAACAAAAGTGGGGAAGTGGTTTTTAGAAGGAAAACCACTTTTTCGTGTTGCAAAAGAACGATTTTGGAATTTTCCCAAAATCACATGATATGGTCCACCACCCGACACGTGGCAAAATAAAACGACCCATATTGTGTGATTTTAAACTGTTAAAAATTGGACGAAGAAAAAACGCGATATGGATATGGGTCGTTGGATCTGGAACTGTGAGATCTGACGGTGGGAGGAGGAGCGCGATATGGGAATGTGCGTGGTCAATAAGGTGGGGACAGGTCAAACGCAGTTTTAACATGGGCCGTCCGATCAGCATGATGAACGACTGAGATTTGAAGAGGGGAAACAAAAGCGGACGGGATGTTTAATGGTCGGGAGGAATCTTGATCGTTGGATCCTAGGAGATCAACGGTGGAGATTTAAAGATGAGGTGGAGGTAGAAGAAATAAATGAATGAGTGGGAGAAAGGAGGACCGTCGGATCAAATAGGATGGACGGCTGAGATTCAATTGGAATCGGAGGAGGCAGGGGCCAAAACTTTGATGGGACGATGTTGCGATTGAGCGTGGACCGTCGGATCAGCGGAAGATCGACGGTCGTGATTGGATCAAAGACGGCCAATTGGGGACACAGGGGTAGAGTGAGAGCAAATCCTGGCCGTTGGTTCTTGTGGATTCAACGGCCGGGATCCAATCAGGGATTGGCCAATCGGGGAGACAGAAAGTAGCACATTAAGAATTTCCGATTGGCAATTGGCACGGTGGTGCGATGGCTGTTAGATCTATACAGATCAAAGGATGACATTTCATCGGAGGGGTAATGCAATAGGTTGATGGGCGCGGTGCGATTTGTGTCGGACCGTTAGATCTTGAAAAATCAACGGTGGATATTACATCCACGGATTGTAGAACAAAACACCATTGCATCGGGAGATTTTCATTTTACAAAGAAAACACACTCCATTCCAACTTTCGATTGCGATAAGCTCTTTACGGTTTAGTGCTTGGTCTTAGCACCTAGTTTCATAGAGGGGAAGTGGTTAGGGGCTGGACCGAAAGGGGTTAATCCTGTTATATGATAATAAATGGGTTTTTGGCCTAAAAACAACATTTTTTAAGGCTAAACAGGGGTTCCAGTAGGGGAATAAAGGGATTTTCTCACCAAATGAGGGGATTCACATGGTTTAAAAAGGGAAATTTGATGGTTTAGAAGACTTAGGAAGGGATTTTGGGGGTTAAAGGGGAAACTTTGAGAAGGGAAAAAAAGGTTAAAATGGGGAAATTTGCAGGGATACAAGGGGGCTAATGGAGGCCTTTCTGAGCGTATTTTTTTCATAAAAAGTGAGGCTTTCTTAATGGAAATAGCAGTGAAGATCTTTTTCAAAAGTAGAGGGCACATAGAGGCTTCAAGAATGATATGTTTTCAAAGGAAATGCATTTCTTGAAGGCTCAGAAAAATATTTAGCCACCTATTTGCTTGACAGAAAATTTATAGGTGGCTATCAGGTACATCTCCCTATCAATTGGTATATGGGATGAATGTTGTTTTTCCATTCTCATTGGGAGTGCAAGTGATGAAAATGATTCAAGAGCTGCAAGTAGAACCAAATGATATCCAAAGGAGGATAAATAAAACCATTCATTTACAACAAACTAGGGAAAAAGTTTACATCATATCACAAGTGATCCAAGACAAAATCAAAAGGATATTTGATAAGAAATCCAAAGATGATAATTTCTACATAGGTGACAAAGTACTTAAATGGGATTCCAAAAGAGAAGAAAAAGATAAACATGGTAAATTTGATTTTCTATGGAAAGGCCCATACATCATTTATGGTTACAGAGGTAACAATGCATTTTTCTTGAAGGAGATACATGGAACAGATCTACCAGGTGGACCAATCAATGGTAAAATGCTGAAGCACTACTTTTCTCCAGATTAACACTAGTTCATTTGTTTACTTTGATCATTGTAAATAACATTGCAAAGTTTATATTGGATTGGATGATTACTTATGAATTTGAAGTCCCAAAAGAAGGCCCTAAGTTTTGAGAGGTATAACATCATACGATTGAATAAAGCACAACACAGAAAGCAGTTCCAAGACAAGAAAAGTCAAAGTTCCAAAGCCACTGATCTTCATTAGGGGAATTTTGTGGTCTAAAATGGCCCCCCTAAGGAAATAATAAAATAATAGCTAAACCAATAAAATAATATTTATGAATTTGCAATTCACTTTTTGCACCAAAATCCATGTAACCATGGTTAAATTCAATTCAAATGTTGTACCAAAATAAAAATAATAAAAAAATTGAATTGATGTGACTATAAATAAGAATGATATTTTCAAGAAAAAGTCATTATCATTGTACAACTAATGCATTTTTCCTTTGTACTTAAATAACTTAAAATAAAATAAAAATATAAGTTCATAAATTCTTAATTATAGAATATACTATTAATTAAAATTTATATTATTTAAATTATATAATAACATGTAATTAATATACTATATAAAAATAATATAATATAATATATTATTTTATGTATGAATTTTATATTACATATTGAATTGATTTGATTTATAAATAAATATTTGAAAATATATAAATATAATATTTATTGAAAAGTGTGTAAATACATGAATACTGTGTAAGGATATGCATTGTTTCTTTCAAAAAATATGAAATGAAAATAATAATATTTTATTCAAAAAGTGTGAAATGACATTTATTATTAGTACTTTACTTTATGACTTTAAAAGTATTTAGAGTACTACCATGTTTAACCATGAGTTTTTATTCACCATTGAGAATGGGACAAGTAAGTACCTTTAACTTGTGCAATGCCACATCAACCATTAGGGATGATGTCATCCCCTAAAATGTGATTGGTTCTCATAAAGTGAATTTTGATTATACATTTTCCTTAGGAGGCCGATTTTAGACCTCAAAATTCCCCTAATGATCTCACCAGGAGATGTCTTCCCCATGTGGAGCCATTTTTAGGGTCCTATAATAATAGGGATCATAATTTTTAATTGACTATGCTAAGTCTTGTAATATTGTACATACGTTTTCTTTTCTTTTTTTTAAATCCCATATTAAAAAATGTAAAGAGGATAAGTCCTAAAAGAAAAATAAAGGACTAAAAGAAAAAAATCAAAAAATAAAATAAAGTATGAACCCCACAAAAAGAAAGAAAAATAGATCATGAAAGTGTTTCACACTTAAATGCCACTGCTCTTAGTTTACTTCTTGCAAATAAAAATTGTGTGAAGCTTGTCAAAAATGCCACAATTCATGATGATCAAACAGTTAAATCTTGATTCATTCATGCTTTAAATTTCAAAGTAATGATAGTTAGTGAATAAAGATCTAGCCAAAACATTTAATCTTGGCAGATCAATAGTTAGGTTGAGAATAAAAATGAGCTCATCAGTTTAATCTGAGCCACTGGACGTTATAAAGTTATAAATAGGTTAGTTTTCTTATTAAAAGAAAAATAAAAGGTTCAGCAAGCTCAAATGCACCCAATAAATGAAGAAAAAATGTTAGGGTAAATTATGGGTAGGTAGATTACTTTCACAAGGCATGGAAAGCATCAATTGGTCATTTCATATCGCTAATATCTCTCAAAATCCCCTTCTCCTTGCTTAAAACCCTATTTTCCATTCTTAAAAGGTGTTTTCCCTTGGAAAAATATCCCTTTCCCTTAATTTTAACCTTCTCCCCTTATTTAATCCCTTTTCCATTCCTAAAACCCCTTTCCTTAGTTAAAATACATTTTTTCCTTTTGAAAAATTAACTTCCCTTACTAATTTCCCCTTTTCATTTAAAAACATACAAAAAACCCACTTTGTATAGATTAAATGGTTAAAGTTTAAAATGAATCAGGGCCCATTGCAAAAACCCCTCCTCGATGTCATGTTAATGCTTATTCCTAGTGTATTTTTAAATCCCGCATCCATATTCACTTACCCCATATTTATTAATTCCCCACTTCATATAGTTTACAAACCCCTTTAATTATTTTAGTATATGAATTATATATCCCCCACTACATGCTAACCCCCACACTAATTATCTCGGGTCCCACTTTTTATTTAACCCCGCTGATTACATATCCTACCCCACTATATAAAAGTCTTGACCCACATCATTACATACCCATTTGCATGACTCATCCCTGGGCCTCGCCTATCAAAGCACCCCAATTCATTCATCCACCCGATCATAACCAATTAGATCCAACGGCCAATAGAAGCTTTCACACCCCCGATTGCTCAGAGTTTAAAGCCATTGGGGGTTGCGAAATGGGTGGTTTTGCAACCCCACTCCCCTACTACATGGAAGCCCCATGTCTTATCGCATCCTTAGTCCCAAAACCACTTTACCCATTTTTACTGTGTGATAACCCGCCATACCACTATTCTGTTATGGGAAAAAACTAGCCTTGTTTGAATTTAACCTCTGTGCCCAATTTTTAACCACCTCTGGTTAAAAGTGATAAAGCCCGCCTGAAACAACTTTTTTCCCTTATTGTTGTTTATATGTGAAAATAGTTTGATTGCATAACGGAATCATTTCCAACGTATTGTAAAGCTAATCTAGACCGAAATTCAAGCTTATTTTTATCAGAACCTTGGTCGACCCAGTTTAAAGACATTTCTAACTCAGATTTGAAGCATTATAAGACCAAGGAAAGCCCCTGTTGCTTCCATAAACCTTTTTGCATACTGAAAAATCCATTTCACAGGTAATCATAGGCCTCCTAAAGCCATTTCTTAAGAAAGAAAGTAATAAACTGCTAATTAAACAAAGTAAAATGGCCTCCCAAAGCATCATCTCTGTTAACCCTCTGAAACCACCTGTAATTGATGTTGAACACACTCCCCTAGCAGACAAAGATTTCAAAATTAGTGACACACTCACTGATTTAAACCTCCTAGAGCTCCACTATTGGAGCCATGATATATTCATGGACAAGACTGATGATATCCACCTTTGGGACTCAAACCTACCCAAGTATATTTTCCCACGGACCTTCCAATTTCCAAAAATCATCAAACTCTATCAAATCAATTATCTGCCTAATGAAAGAGCCTTATTAACCCCTAGCAAATAGATTTTTTTCACAATCAGTGTAGCATCAATAAACCAGATGTTACATATCCAACCTAAGCTCGATGAAGCCCCATTTTCTATTGAAATTCTCACTTAATTATATTTGAAGCTGGAATTTCCCAAGAGGTTTCAAATCTTCCAAACCTTTCTTCCTCCATTAGTAGAAACTCCAAAGAATAACCCTCCTTACTTAGCTTCAATCTTTTTGTTGGGAAAAATAATGAGAGGGGAGGGGGGGTGAATCAATATTTATAGCTCATGGAAAACTTTTAATTTTTCTTCATTGAATTCTATACACGAATTTAATAAACCCAACTAGCATACACACGTGGATATACAACAGAGACTTGCATATACTGAGGTAAATTTATTGTTAGATAAAATTTCAGAAACAATATTTAACTCAACTTATCAGTTATGCATCAAATAGTTAAGAAGTAAATATATGTAGTAACAGCAGAATAAATCATGACACAAGAGAATCACACATGAACACCAAGATTTAAGGTGGAAACCAAATTCGGGAGAAAACCATCGTTGTTTTCGTCTTTGTCTTAAATATTTATTATATGGAAAACTGCTTACAATATTGTATTGATGCAGACTCATATTAGTATGTAGGAATCTACTTGCAGAAGGCTGCAACCTTCTCTCGTTTTCCAATTACTACTAGAAGGGAGCTACAACCCCCTGATCTCATTTGCTAGCCACTAGTGGAAGGGAGCTCCAACCCCCTGATCAAAACACTAGCTTCTACTGGCAGGAAGCTTCTACTTCCACACTAAAGACTTCAATCCTCAGAACCACTCCAGACAATGTTTCATCAATTTTCACACTAGATCCCACATCTTCAACACAATTCATCATAAATGTCATCAATAATAAACTTAACCCAAAATTCACTTAGAACAGTGATATAACTGTAACCAAAACACAGTAATAACCCAGATTTTAGAATCAGTATGTAGAAGCAATCTCAACCCTGATCATTCACTATCTTAAAATACATACGCTACTTTACTTCACTGATCCCGCTTATATATGCGCTTTCCTTCACACCAACCTGTGTATAGATATAAGTAATATTTTTTACAGAATGTGATCAGTCTCAGATCCAGATCTAAGGTTTTTCAGTCAGATGTATTTCTAGTATTACAGAACCCTTAATTAGTCAGTCATAATTAAACATATTTACT
The DNA here is from genome assembly GCA_034641835.2 of Pinus albicaulis. NCBI lineage: Eukaryota > Viridiplantae > Streptophyta > Pinopsida > Pinales > Pinaceae > Pinus > Pinus albicaulis. The sequence goes on from CM076572.1 coordinate 640,967,181, forward strand.
CACTCATTGATCAGATTTGTACTTATTCAGTTTGGCAGCATATACAGTATTCAAGAAACCTAGATCCACATGAAGAATTCATTAACAAACATCAGAAATATAGTAGCAATAAACAGAAAACCTCTGCAGTAAGCTTCAAAAAAAATTTGATTTTCATACGCGCTTTTCCAGAGACAAAGTCACGTATATGTGCACTTTCACCGAGACAAACTAGCGTATAGATCTATAAATATTAAATTTGCAGAATGTTTCAGATCTATAGACTTACCCTGATTTCTTCACTTCACTTCAAAAAACATGCGCCAAGTCACAAATCTAACCATCTCTTTAATAGATCAAGTGCATAGTCATTTCAGATCTAGAGACCCTGATCCATCATTGTATCCAAGGGTGCATCATAGATTCAGATCTACCAATAGAGCAAATTTCATCCCATGCAGATATACTTCAGAGATAAGTATTCAGTAACAGTGCTTACACATGCACACCCTTGCACTATGATCTTCTTCTCCTTATATAGATTTAGCTTTTACTAATACCATGAGCCAAAACCCCACAACTGCTGATGGTATTCTTGGATAGAATCAAAATAGAAAACACAACACTCAATACTGTGATCTAATACCATGGTAATTCCCCTTGGTATCATAATTTTAGAGCGTAAAATATATACATGACTTTTTTCCTTCGTACCCGCATGTATACGCGACTTCTCTCCATAAAAACTGCATATATACTAATTCTGGATGTATACGTGGGTTTCAATTATACCAAGTAGCGTATACAGTGCCTCCATATGTGGGTTCCCTTCATCAAACCTGCATATACATTGAGAAATATTTCTTATTTCATTTTTCTGGTACTTACTAGAATTCCTTTGTCTGACACATCTAAACTGACCTATAGAAACATCGTTTTTACATCATTAACAAATAGGTTTCTATCAAAAGGAAACTCATCATGTAGATTAGGAAAAATTCATCAGGTAGGTTTCCATCAAGGACAAGATATTGCATCCTATTACCAACAATCTCCCCCTTTGGACTTGATGGAAACCATGATGGTGTTTTATCACCACAACAAATAGATACATTAATCATAGCCATTATTCAAACACCAAAATACTCTCCCCCTTTGACATCAAGGGCAAAGGGATGATCAATACCAAAATAAGGTTTCTCTTCCCTTGTAGAAAGAAGAGCTCTGTAGATCTGATGTGCACTGAAATTACCATGCTCCCCCTAAGTTCATGTTGAATATTCAGATATATTTTTTCAATTATGTACATGACTCTATAACTCAACTGAGTATGACCTTTCTAATCACTAGGGACTCATACTTACATCAATGATCCAACCAAGTGGAGTTACACATTTGACCCATCTACCCAACTAAATGGGTTTACAAATTTGAGCAAGTCCTTACATAAATAAATATAACAATTTTACATCATAGGTCTCAACATGACCTTTTCATAAAATTACAGACATGACTTTTTATAACCAAAACCAAAGAATCTCAAACAGGATATCATAACACAACAACCAATCAGAATGCCAACAATGCATCATTTTCCACAGGGCCTGTGCTCCCCATAAGCTTGTGCATCCTGAACACTTTCAACAACCAATTCATCAAAGCATCTTCATCAAGGAGATAAATATCAAGGAAAGGTACAGAAGATGAATACCAGAACAACAACAGAGATTACCCAACAGCACCACAGGATGTTCTAAAAGATGACCCAGATAAATTATGTTAGAAAAAACCATATGCGGTGTTATGCACAGAAACTCGCATATATATGGGATTCGCATTTATGAAACCATTGTACCGAATTTTAATATTTTTAAATTAAGTAGAATTGATAAGAGAGGAAGAGACAAATCCTAGATTCTGTCTGAGATATTCGAATGCTTCCCTGGAAAGAGGTTTAGTAAATATATATGCAACTTGTTCTTTGGAGGGAACATACTCCAATTTAACATGTTATTCAAGCACTTGTTCACGTAGGAAGTGATACTTTATAGGAATTTTCTTGGTCTTGGAATGCATAACAGGATTCTTTGAGATACTAATGGCACTTTTATTATCACATAAAATGGATATGGGAGGTGAAAATTCGATTTGAATGTCTTGTAGTGTCTGCATCATCCAAAGAATTTGTGTGCAACATCATTCATCAGCCACATATTCTGCTTCCACTATAGATAATGCAATAAAATTTTGTTTCTTGCTGAAGCAAGATACTAATCAGGGCCCCATATAGAATGCACCACCACTAGTGTTTTTTTTATCATCAACATTTCTAGCCCAATCTGCATCTGTGTAATCATGAAGAGTGAGATCAACATTCTTTGGATATCATAGACCAAAGTTTTGATTCCCTTGTAGAAATTTGAATATTCGTTTTAAAGCCTTAAGGTGAGACTCTTTTGGATTAGCTTGGAATCATCCAACAATCCCAACTTCATGCATAATGTCTGGTCTTGTCCTGGTTAGATAAAGAAGACTTCCAATCATGGATATATTATTTGGTTGATTCACCATGGAAGAATCATCATGAGAACTGAGGTTACATCCAGTTACCATTGCAGTACTCACAGGTTTGCAGTCTTCCATCCAATACTTCTTCAAAATTTTCTTAAGATATTTTTCTTGTGATAGAAATATGCCATTTGTTGCTTGTTGCACTTGTAAGCCAAGAAAATATGTTAGTTCCCCAAGTAATGACATTTCAAATTCTTGCTGCATAACAAAAGAAAATTTCTGACTCATGGACTCTTCATTACTTCCAAGAATTATGTAATCAACATACACAACAATAATCAATAGTTTATCATTTTAAATTTTTGTGTATAATTTACTGTCAACAGATCCCTTTGCGAAATCTTGTTCTTGAAGATATTTTTCAAGATGATAGTACCATGCCCGAGGAGCCTGTTTGAGACCATATAAAGCCTTTTTGAGTTTACAAACAAGTTTTTCATCATTTCGGAGAATGAATCCTTCTGGTTTTTATATATAAAATTATTCTTCTAGATCACCATTGAGGAAAGAATATTTTAAATCTATTTGATAAAATTTGAATTGTTGAAAACTTGAAAAATCAAGAAAAAATTCTCATGGCTTCAAGTTTGGCTACAGGAGAAAATTTTTCTTCAAAGTCTATACCTTCTTGTTGAGAATACCCCTTACAAACAAGTCTATATTTGTTTCTAATAACATCTCCTTTTTCATTTAATTTGTTTTTGAATATCCATTTTGTTCCAATAAAATTTTTATCAGGAGGTCTTGGAACCAATTCCAAAGTGTGATTCTTTTAAATCTGATCAAGTTCTTCATTTATGGCTTGAATCCAACATTCATATTTACCAGATTGATCTACATTTTGTGGTTCAATAGTGGATAAGAATGCCAGATATTTAGGGGATCCTTCAAGAGTTCTTCTTGTTTGGACACTTGATCCTTTTTCTCCCATAATTTGGGATTCTGGATGATTCTTTTGAACATACCTAGATGGATATTTTTCAGATATATCTTCTTCTGGTGCTTCATTGGGTTCTGCTTCTATATTGTTGCTATTTGATGAGGGAAAACATACATCATCATCATCTTCATATGTTGTTGTTATTTCCCTTTTAGGAGTTGTGGGAGACTCATAAATACATTCAACAATATTTCGAAGTCTTTTATTGTAACATTTATATGCTTTACTTCTAGAAGAGTAACCAATAAATATTCCTTAATCTGATCTAGGTTCAAAATTACCAATTTTTTCATCATTGTTCTTGATAAAAAAATTTATTCTGAAAACTGTAAAATGCTTTACAGTGGGAAGATTACCATACCAGAGCTCATAAGGAGTTTTATCACTGTTCACATGAATATGAGCCTTATTAAGAATATTTACTACAGTATGTGTTTCTTCTCCCCAAAAAGTATCGGGAGTTCCAGATTCATCAAGCATAGCATGAGCCATCTGTTGGATTGTTCTATTTATCCTTTCTGCCATGCCATTTTGTTGTGGGGTTTTAGCTATAGAAAACTATATTTTTATGCCATGATGTTCATAGAAATAAAAGAATTCATCTGATATATATTCTCCTCCTCGGTCATATCTAAGACATTTGATTTTATATCTAATTCATTTTCAACCTAAGCTTTGAAGATCTTAAGATTTTCAAATGCTTCATCTTTATGTTTCAGTAAACCGATCCAACACATTCTAGAGAAGTCATCAATAAATAAAATATAGTATTTTTCTCCACGAGGTGAATTTTTCCTTACAGGACCACATAGATCAATATGTATAAGTTCAAGAGGCTTACTTGCTAATCCTTCTTTGGAATTGAATTGCACCCTAGTTTTCTTACCAAATTGGCATGATTCACATATTGTACTTTCAGGTAGAGTGATGTTGGGAAGATCATGAATAAATTTGAGTCTACTAGATTTTATTATTTGAGAGAAGCTCAAATGTCCCAATATTCTGTGCCATAACCAATTTTATGAAGATTTACCTAAGTAGCATTTCTCTTGGCCACCTTTCAACACATACAAATTTCTTGGTGTTGTAGTTCCTTTTATTACCCTTTTTTCTGTGTCAATTTCACGTACTACAAATTCTTTTGAACTAAAGACAAATTCATTTCCTTGATCACACATATGACTCACACTCAACAATTTATGCTTTAATCCATCTACATACATAACATTGCTAGTTTTCACCTTTTATTTTAGAAAAAAACAAAATCTTTTCCTTTAATGATAGCAGGAGAGTCATCTCCATAGGTAACATTATTTTCATTCTCTAGAGAATTGTATGAAAGGAGTTTATTTTTATCACCTGTCATGTGTTTTGAGCATCCTATATCAATATACCATTGATTTTTGTCCCCTTCTGCAAATAAATCTATGCCACAAATTTCTACCTGTAAGTCCTTCTTTCTCGATACCTTGGAATTTGAAGGTATGTTCTCTTTTGGCTGAAGTTTTCTCCTGCATTCAGATTTGTAATGTCTAAATTTATTGCAATAAGAACATTCAATTTCATTTTGAAGAGGAGAAAATTTGTTATAAGTATTCTTCTTTATTCCAAACTCGTTTCTTTGATTTCTTGCTTCTCTGGTCATGATGGTTTTGTATGCAATACATTAAGCATCTTTATGACCAAAATTATGACATGAGAAACATTGTCCATTAAAGAAGAAATTTCTGTGATCATGAAACCTTCTATTTATGTTTACCTATTGATTGAAATTTCTTTTATTGTTCTTCCTTGTATTGAAGTGGTCATGCTTTACCTGTGGAGTCTCTTTGTTCTTTTGCTGAGTGATAAAATGTTGTTGGCTGGCTTTAGCTGCATTTAGATAGCTCGGTGCTGAATAATGAGAGGATTCTCCGATATATCCAAGACCTGTATTTATAAGAGGAGAGATTTGTACCTTGATAATTTCATCTAAGGTTTCAGGTCCTTTAGCAAATCTAAGATTTAAAGTTTTCACTTTCTCAATTTCCTTTCTTAGACTTACTATTTCGCATTCTAATTTCTTATTGTGCTTCTCCTTTTCTATAAGCTGATTCTTTAGAGTATATATGGAAATTTTGTTTTCTTCCAAACATATTTTTAGATGATTTATTTCTTCAAGAAAATAATTTTCTTCTAATGCATCCATAAAAGTATCTTTAGCCTTACTAGAGTCTTTTTCAAAAGCCATGAGTAGTCTAATATATTGATTAGATTGTCCTTCTTCACTATTTGATAGACCATCACTATCTTCATGAGTATAATAGATTTTTCTATTGATAAATTGTTTCTTATTTCCTTTTGTCACTTCCTTTCCCTTTTCATGATTATCTTTATGGGGAAATTTAGCAGCATAATGACCAACTCTTCCACAAGAAAAACATTTAAAAGGAAGCTTACCTATGAAATTTCCAGTGCCAAGTTGTAGCTTCTTTACAAAATTTATCTCATCCTCTTCTGAAGCATACCCTAATCCTTCTTGTTCTTATACTTCCTTTCCTTTTGTAGCATCTCTAAAGACAACTTCTTTGACTTCAGATGGAAGTCCTTTCCTAGTTTCACATGAAGTCAGAATCCCATGAAGTTGAACAATAGTGAGAGTTTGTAGATCTTTCTTCTCTTCAATAGTAGAAACTTTTGACTCGAATTTGGGAGTTAGAGATCTCAAAACCTTTTCTACTAGAGTAGTGTCAGTTATGGTTTCACTCAAATTTCTCATAGGATTTACAATATCATTTGGACGTAAAAAGAAACTAGCAATGATTTCCTCATTATGCATTCTGAGTTTTTCATATTGAATTTTGAGAGTTTGGAGTTTAGAATTTTTTACCTTGGCATCACCTTCATAGATTAGAATGATTTTGTCCCATATCTTCTTTGTTGTATTCAACTGCATGACTTTGAAAAATTCAGATTCAGTCAAACTTCCCAATAATGCATTCACTACCTTTGCATTGGTTTCATAATTCTTTCTTACTGTTGGATCTGTTGGAACTAAAGTTGGATATTGATAACCTCCTTCAACTATAGCCCATACATCTGCTCCAAGAGACTGAAGATAGGATCTTGTCCTTCTTTTGCAGAAGATTAAATTGTTTCTATTGAAGAGAGGAGGCCTGATAGATGTTGTCCCATCTTGATTGCACATCTTAGCTGATCTTCCTTCTAGCTATTAAGCTTCTTCTGAAGGACCTACTCTGATACTAATTTTTGGGAAAAATACTGAGAGGGGGGGGGGTGAATCAGTGTTTATAGCTCACTAAAAAAATTTAATTTTTCTTTACTGAATTCTATACATGACTTTAATGAACCCAACTAGCATACACATGTGGATATATCAATAGAAACTTGTGTATACTGAGATAAATTTATTGTTAGATAAAATTTTAGAAACAATCTTTAACTCAGCTTATCAGTTATGCATCAGATAGTTAAGCAGTAAATATGTGCAGTAACATCATAATAAATCATCACACAAGAGTGTCACACATGAACACTAATATTTAAGGTGGAAACCCAATTTGGGAGAAAACCACCATTGTTGTCGTCTCCATCTTCAATATTTATTATATGGAAAACTGCTTACAATATTGTATTGATGGCATCATATCAAGACAAGAAAGACGCCTACGTAAGGCTGCAACCTTCTCTTCATTTTCCAAGCTATACTGCAGTGGTTTCATGTAACCCTGATCTCATTTACCAACCACTACTAGAAGGGAGCTCCAACCCCCTGATCAAAACACTAGCTTCTACTGGTAGGAAGCTTCTATTTCCACACTAAACGCTTCAACTCTCAGAAACACTGCAAACCACGTTTCATCAATTTTCACACTAGATCCCACAACTTCAACACAACTCATCATAAATGTCATCAATAGTAAATTTAACCCAAACTTCAATTAGAACATTGAGATCACTATAACCCGAACACGGTAATAACCTAGATTTCAGAATTAGTATGTAGAAATAATATCAACCCTGATCATTCATTATCCTAAAATACATATGCTACTTTACTTCATTGATCCTGTGTATATACGCGCTTTCCTTCACACCAAACTGTGTATAGATCTAAGTAAGTTGTTTTACAAAATGTGATCAATCTCAGATCTAGATCTGAGATTTTTCAGTCAGATATATTTCTAGTATTGCAGAACCCTTAATCAGTCATTCATCATTAAACATATTTACTCACTCATTGATCAGATTTGAACTTATTCAGCTTAGCAACATATATTGTATTCAAGCAGCCCATATCTACATAAAGACTTCATTGATAGACAATAGAAATATAGCAGCAATAAACATATAACCTCTGCAGTAAGCTTCAGAAAAATCTGACTTTCATATGCACTTTTCCAGAGACAAAACCACATATACACGTGCTTTCACCAATAAAAACTAGTGTATAGATCTATAAATATTAAATTTACAGAATGTTTCAGATCTATAGAGTTACCCTGATTTCTTCACTTCACTTCAGCAAACATGCGCCAGGTCACAGATCTAACCATCTCTTCAATAGATCAAGTGCATATTCATTTCAGGTCTAGATACCTTGATCCATCATTGTATCCAAGGGTGCATCATAGTTTTAGATCTACCAATAAAACAGAGTTCATCCCATGCAGATATACTTTAGAGAGAAGTATTCAGTAACAACCCTTACTCATGCACACCCTTGCACTATGATCTTCTTCTCCTTATATATATTTAGCCTTTACCAATACCATGAGCCAAAACCACACAACTACCGATGGTATTCTTGGATGGAATCAAAATAGATGACACAACGCTCAATATTGTGAGCTAATACCATGGTAATGCCCCTTGGTATCATAATTTTAGAGCGCAAAATATATACGCAACTTTTCTTCTTCATACCCTTGTGTATATGCGACTTCTCTTCATAAAAATTACGTATATACTAATTCTGGATGTATACGCGGGTTTCCTGTATACCAAGTAGCATATGCATTGCCTCCATACACAGCTTACCTTCAGCAAACCTACGTATACATTGAGAAATATTTCTTGTTTCATTTTTTTGGTACTTACTGGAATTCCTTTCTCTGACACATCTGGACTGACCTGTAGAAACATCATTTTTATATCTTTAACAAATAGGTTTCTATAAAAAGGCAACTCATCAAGTAGGTTTCCATCAAGGACAACTTCATCAGGTAGGTTACCATCACAGTGGTGTCACTCAATTAACCTATGGCATAGCATGTGCATTCGTGGCATATTAAAAAATACCCTTAATTTGACTATATATCAGAAAATACCTCTAAAAATCACTTTATTTAACCCCCTACAAATACTAACCCATTGCACTTTCCCAATTTAAAAAACCCCTACTTTCACTAGATATTGTAGGTATCTATTTTTTCATTAACATTTTTTACATCCCTTTATATTTATATCCTTAACATAATGACATGATGCCTCTCTTATGACCCCACATGCATTCTACAATTCACCTTTCTTCTTGTGATATATATAAGAGATGCATATTAGTATTCCCACAATGTGATTACTCAATCCACACTCAAGCACATCTCACTATGATTTGTGGCATTTAATGGTCTAAGGCATACAAAGATCAACAATATTTTAGGAAGATTGATTATGTGCATGTCTATAAAATGACATATAAATTGATCTATATGATGATGAAAAATCAATTGATCAATCTTTATGAATATGTTTGCACCAAATAAGGTGTTCAATCACAAGTCTAGACCCTCTTCCCTTTGAAAGCTTCTTGTTCAAAAATCCAACTAGAACCTCATATACTCAAACTAGTGTCTTATTAAGGTGGAACAACAAAAGTTACAGTTTCGAAGAGTTATGTAGAGAAGAAAAGGCAAGGTGAGGATGAGAGTTATGAGACCCTCCCTTTACTTTAATGAAAAAAAAAACATTGTTCTCTGTTGTTTTTAATTTAAGTGTTTTAATGAGAGCCCCATGGTATATTTGATTAAGAAATCATTTGGAAACGACCCATGTGGATGGAATTAATGGTTTTTTAACCTTGGTAATGTGATTTAAAGAGCTCTTACCACTATATTTCTTATTTTCAGGATTACCAAAAAAACATTGTAAGCATTGTAGACAGTTTCTCCCAAGTTCAAATGGATGGTATTATGTGGCTATTTTTTATGAACCTTCCCAACATCAACATGCTAGGTAGGTCTACCCCCAAGTTTTTCTGTAAGAATCTTTCAAAGATGGGATTTCAAATTTGGAGGGATTATGGGGTCACAACACTATCTTGGTTGGATTGGAGAAGAATTAATAAGCCCAATATTCACTAGCTTAAGACAAGAAAGTGTTTTCAAAATGATACCAAAAATTTCAAGGCCCGTTTGGAAGCACTGGAGATGTAGTCATAATTACTGTAACAACTATACTCAACAACCTCAAGATGAATCTTTAGTCATAATTACTGTAACAAGTATACTCAAAAACCTCAAGATGAATCTTCAATAGTGTTCACAAAAGGGAATCATTGTCACCATGTCACAAAGAAGATTTCTGCTATACATATGCCAAGGTTATTGTGACAAAAGAAAGATCTTTCATGTTGTCATTAAACATTAGTATACAAATTTGAAACAGGGTCACTCACTGACACATAGGTCACAGTCTATAGATTACTTCCCTTGACAGTCTCATTATTATCTATCCACAAGATTAATATAAATTCCATTTTCAAATCAATTTTCTCTTATGTCACCAAAGGTGTCAAGAAATCATGACGATATTAAATTATCAATCACCATGCTCAACCATACTGCCTCAAGAATCAAATCTTGCAGCAACCAACTGAAATTAATTTTGTTAATAAGCTTCAGAACAAGCTATCTATGATACACAAATAGACTCAAGACTTATTTGCATCTAGCTAGACAACTCAATACATCAAAATCCTAGAAAATTTTATACTTTAAGGCTTGGTCATTAACGTGGAGTAATTCCTTCAAGTGAGATCGAAGTCTTTCTTATATATAGGTCTTTCTCTAGGTTGAATTGCTAGATTTAGGCCGACTTGTCCTCTCATAGAGGTCGACTTGTTCTTTGCACTATGACGAGGCCTTGAAGGGTCTTTGACTCTAGATTTGACTCAAATAAATTTTCTTTACAATATGTAACATGCCCAAAAGAGTCTTCCATACATGACAATGACTCAACTGACTTGTAGAACAAATGAAAAGTCCTGAAAGCACTCAACGGGTACTTGAACTCAAAATAAATTTTCGTTGAGCATGAAACCCATGCCTCAAGAATTTAATAATAATAAATTTATGTTTCTCTTTGCATCAAATACATAAAATCATGATTACATTTGTCATTATGAAGACTGAACCTAGTTACATATTTCAACATGGATTACCCCCCTCCCCTGCGTCGTCATGCATCACATATATATGTGAGAATTTAAACATATTTATTACATTACCCATCATTATAACCACGCAATTGCATAATCATATACTCTAAAAAAACATGATTAGGTATCCTCACATCAAATGTTGTTGAGCCCCAACAAGATAATAAACAAATACAAACATTGGCATACATCATAATATAGGTCTACCCATCTAAGGGCCTCAATGTGGAGCATTAAAATTCGAACATTGTAAGGTGTTACACAGTAATTTTTCACCGTCCCTGCAATCCCCATCCCGCACATTGGAGGGCTCATTCTGTGACCTGCGAGCAGTGACATGCCTTGAAATCACTTTCATGACATCCCTCTAAACAAGAGATTTCATTGCCCTGAAGGCATATCCTTGTGAAAAATCCTAAAAATGGCCCTTTTTGAATTGAAGCGCGAGAGAAATAGTTAAGTCTTGCTTGATGGGGAAAATACTTCAAAGGAGTTGCGCCAATTGGCGCTACATCCCAATTCGCACTCGGTATATGAAGGCCAATTTAAGGAGTGTTTTTAAAAAATAAATGGCGGAAGTTTCATCCTAACCAATTCATGAACTGGTATCTATCTTGAGTTGGGAAGTTTGGCTCCGGATTTCCATGTAGAGGAAGTGGTTTGCCACCTCTCATGGAAGCTTCCTTGAGGATAGGGCCAATCCCATGATTATAGGGATCCCAACTCTCCTTCCTCCATCTATAAAAGCTTGCCCATCTCCATTGCAAGCTAGTCTTCAAGTTCCCAAATTCCCAAGAGCCTTATGCTGCAAGAGCCTCCATAATTCCCTTAAGACCAATTTCAAGCAAGGAGACTATCGTCAAGATCCAAAGAGAGAGGTTTGTCCCATCCTTGACAGGCTTTTCGAGACGTGTTCTGCTGGCGACCCTCCGAAGGAGAATTCAACGTCAGAACTTGGTTGTAATTTTCCTTTGATTGATCATTAATGAACGACTATTGGTTATGGTTCCACTCTTGTTGTTATTTATGATGATGAGTTATGTCCTTTCTGACTGACATATAGTTGCATCTACTGGATTTTACGCTTGCGTTTGTTTTGTTTCTCGCATGTGCAGGTGTCCATCACGGAGATCGTGGGGATCGTGATCTGCCAGAGCTAAGGAACGAGAGTGCTACCTCTTCTACAGGCAACGGCGTTGGATTCCAGGTAAGCCTACATCGCTAGTTGGTTTATTTACAATTAGGAACATGCACTATAGCATGAACGATTGTTGCTAGACCCGGTCTGGGCTATTATGGATCGCCTCTGTCCGCAGAGGGGATTTACCTCCACAACAAATTGGTGACTCCGCTAGGGATCGTTAGCTTGTTGTTGTTCGTTTTATAAGCTATAGACGGAGTCTGAAGTTGGCCAGATAGCCTTCGAAACGCTTTTGTTCTGCAATTGCGAAGTAGATCAAAGCTGTTTCAGTCAATCTCCGGTTTAGTTTGTAAACTGAACACTTGGAGCATTGTCTTGTCTTTTCGGTCGATTCTTGATCCTCCTTGCTTGATCAGCTCTTTTGGGTTGGTTCTTTCTATGAATTTGGGTTTTTGATAGCTTGGTCATCACTGGTCTGCTTGTTGGATTGCTCTTTTTATTTTTGACTGGGAAACTGGACTGGTGCGCTTTTTAGCTTGACAGTCGCGCCCATTGGCGCAGGTTGCTTATCTCATAAATAGCTTTCATCGAATGAAATGATATACTGTGGCATATAGAGTGCATTTAGGAGATTTTGAGACATTACATTCGCTAGGGCCTAAAAACTAAAACGTAATTGAAGATAAACCTTAAAATTTACTAAATTTACACTAAGGCGGCATTGAAACATTAACGCAACATTTAGAGGTCTAGGCTAGAGACGTGTTCCGACGTCTTTAAACCTAGTAGCTGTCGTTTGCCTCCTGGCTTTAGACAACGCTAGTATGGACTTGTGCTCCCCGTACCGTCGCGTATATAAAGGGAGACCCCACTAGGTTTCTATCCTTTATCCACAGGAAGCCGAGTCTGCCACCCTATACCCATGATACACCAGACACAGCATTCGGGGAGATTTCCTGCACGTACGTTAAGTCCTTGGTTAATTTTTCTTTCATTTTGAAACCAAGGTGTATATTGCAGTTCATGGTTATTTGGTACACCCTTTGCCTAGTATTCCTGAGTAGTCATTTGATCTTTTCTGACTCTTTAAATTTGAAAGGATCACCAAGTGCTTGTCCTTTCACGCTTGCTTCAAAACTGAAAGAGATAGAGTCACCTTTCAGCCGTTTCTCGACTCTTAAAACATGAAACGGTAAAGTTTCTAAGTTTCAATGTGGTAAAACAAAACACCCGCGATCACACGCCCTGTTAGATTTTGCTTGTTGGTTGTTTGATTGTGTGTCTTGACTCTTTTTTCAGCCCGTGTGTGTGTTTGATCTTTTTCTCTTGTCGTTACTACCACAGTGGCAAAACCTTCTGTTTCGTCTACTGGTAGTCCATATACAGACGATTAATAAGAGGTTTCCCAATCCTCTGCTGAACCACAGTAGCCCATTGTTTCCGAGTTTCCTGACGGGGGACCGGTTCTGTCCGAGCAGCCCTTTGGAGGACCAGTTGAGTTCAATTGGCCCTTTTCCAACCCTTGGTTTGGATTGGGAGTAGGGGAAGATTTCCCTTCTCTTACATCGGGTTCGCCTTTTATAGCTGTTGTTATTCCTCCTAGTCCTCTCCGTCTACTACGAGATCTAGCGGTAGGCTCCAACATGAGTGAATCCAACGAGGAAATCCCCACGTCCGGTGAAGATTACCAGTTATTTCCTCAAAGATTATTTCCAGGAGACAACCCTGAACCAGCTGTTATGTCATCACCTGGTCCCTCATTACCAGCAGGGTATAGATCCTTGGGTCAGATCATTGCCGCCGCAACCTCTATGGGGGTATCAGCTCCTTCTACGAGGCCAGTGGTTCCTTCATTGGGGATGTCTCCTCAGACACCTGTCACGTCATCTCCTCAAGTCACTTCTGTACCCGTTCAGCCCACTGTCTATGTGGCCTCATCTGCACCCGCAGTCACGGCACACTCCACGAGGGCTGTGCCGCCTCCTGAAGACGTCTATATAGCGACTGCTATGCCGGAGAACATCTCTCCTGAGGAGTATCGGTTGTCCCTACAACAGCCGAACCCCGAGGTTGGACAAACCTCTCAACATCCCAACTGCCTATATTTTTCGCATTATGCACAGGATGGTACGCCTGTGTATGCTTTTCCATATCAGTATGATGAGCACGGGAACATTTTACGTTTACCTGCTCCAGAGGCTCACCTTCATGCTCAAGGTTTACCCTATAACCAGGCTGGACATCCTTATAACCCGCAAGGGCAACCTTTTCAAGGCCAACCTTCGGGCCAGCCTCGCTATCCTTATGACCTGCAGGGGCAGCCTTTACAAGGCTAACCTGCAGGCCAGCAAGGGCCATCGTATGGTCCGCAAGGACAATATTACAACCCTTCTGGTCAACCTGTGCAGCCTCAGCTGGGGTACCAACCGGGGCCGGTATATGGTCCTGGGGGGCAAGTCCAACCTTCCCAACCCATGAAACCTTAGTATCCTGTTAATCCAAACGTTGCTCACCAGCCTGGACCATCCTATGGTCCTGCTGCAGGTCAAACCGGTTACCAGCCACCACCTGGCTCCATTCCTCCACCGGGACAACCGGTCTATCCGGCACAACCTGGTGTACCTCCACCAGGCTAACCGGTCTATCCGGCACAACCTGGTGTTCCACCTCCAGGCCAACCGGTTCATCCAGTACAACCTGGTGCTTCTCAACAGCCAGGTCAACCTGCGCAACCGGCACAACCTGTTCACCCGGGTCAACCTGTTAACCCAGGGAAGCCCGCTCAGCCAGGTCAGCCTGCTCAACCAGGCCAGCCTGCACATCCTATCAACCCTTCCCAACAACCGATTTATTCAACGTTGCAACCGAATCCACCGTTGCACCCTAATTATCAGGCTCAACAGGGCCCCACCTATCAGCAGCCCATTCGACCTCAAGGCGGTTACTATTCTCATGGTCAATCTCAACCGAATTATAACCAGCCCCAAGGTTCTAACTATCGTCCTCAACAACCCGAATACACCTATACTCAGCAGCTGAATTCACATGCTGCTTACACAGGGCCGACATATAATCAGGCTCCATATTCTGGTTATCAAGCCCCGCACACTGGTTACCAGCAACCAAATTAGACTGGTTATACGACCTATACCCCCTACGGTCAGAATCCTGCAGGACAAAACCCATGGGGGCAAGGATATTATCAACCAGCGTGGAGTACAGGTACCGGTTATCCAGGGCCTGGCATGCCGTCCAATCCACCATTGCCATTTTTGGCTACCTTGGAGTTACCGGATGTTTCGAAATTAACCAATGATCCGATTTTGCACAATCCTTATTGGCCTCCGGTTCCTACCAAGGTGCCTGGTGATTGCCCCAAGTTTGAGGGAAAAGCTGGAGAGGACCCCCAAGCTCATGTGATGACTTACCATCTTTGGTGTTCGTCCAACTCTTGGGTGGATGATTCAATCCGTCTGCGCCTCTTCCAGCACACTTTGACTGGCGCTGCTGCTAAGTGGTATATCGAATTATCCCGTGGCATCTTTCAAGATTTCAATACGTTAACCATGGCTTTTGTGAGTCACTTTCAGTTACCGGTTCGCTACGAAGCCGGGACGCACCTCCTGACTTCTTTAAAGCAGGACAAAGCCACCCAAATTCCTGATCACATTCATGAGTGGCAACGTCGTCGTAGACTGATCAAGTTTCATATACCTGATCAGATACTAACACATTGGTTCACCACCTCCTTCGTTAACAAAATCGCTCAAGATATTGCTATGGGAGCGTGTGTGACTGAAGAACAAGCCATAGCGCGTGCTCAATATCTAGATCTGGTATACTCACAGTCCGGCACGTTGTATGATATTTTTCCTGATGCTCCACGGTCTGGAACCTCTAAAGCTCCACCTACCCCAGCGGTGGATGGTGTTATTGGTTCCGTGTCTCAGAATTCGAAGAAATCTTCGAATGGGAAGCATAAGTCCAACTCATCCAATAATTCTACTCCTCTCGCCCCTACCGATTCTGGAAAAACTGCAGAGGTTAATGCCGTTCAGGCCAATCCTACAGAGAAAGCCTCCAAAGGGAAAACGAAGGGCAAAGGAAAATCTAAATCTGACGCCCCAAAGCCAGAGTCCAAACCTTGTACCGAGGACGGTTCCCAACGCAAACCGAAGTACCCCTGCCTCATTTATGAAGGAGATCACTATACAAAAGATTGTCCACGATGATCTGAAGTTAGTCAACTTCTAAAAGGCTCCAGAGGGACTTCGGTAGTTCTTAAAGAACCGTTCCCGTCTCAACAGACCCAGATGTTTGAACAACCTTCACCATTTGCACCATTTGGGTCCCAGGTCTTTATGATGAATGGTGCTGCACCTATCTCTATTGCTACGGATTCGAAGGATTACAACGAATCGCGTTAGGCACCGGGGAAGGCAGTTGTGGATGGTCCACCTCCCCCACCTGTCTCCGGTTCGTTGGAAATTGAGAAGCCTACTGCTGAACCCGTTGTGAGGCCACCTTCTAAAGGTGTTTTACAAAAGTCTTCCTACAATCCAAATGCCTGTGCCGGCTCAACACTACAGTATTTTTGAGGATCTGGCACAGGCGCCTTCTGCCATGTCTGCATTGGAAGTTCTTCAAATTTTTCCTTCGCAACGGAAAGCTTTATTATTTGCAATCGGTGGAATCGATCCCGCCGATTCTAGTCTTCTCACCTTTGACTTAGAAAATTTCACCCCCCGACTTCCACACCGGATCGCTCTTGTTATTCAAGTCGGGATCAACGGTCCTAACATCCATAGGGCCGTTGTGGATGAAGGTGCTTCTATTTGTGTCATGTCGTCTGCTTGTTGGAAGGCCATTGGCTCTCTGGCCCTTTCATCATCTCTCAATGCCCTAGAGGCATTTGATGGTCGGGAATCCGAACCCCTAGGTGTTCTCGAGAGTCTAGCAATTACTTTACAGGGGAAGACAGTCAACGTAGAAGTAGAAGTGGTTGATGCCAAGCTTAACTACAATATACTTCTTGGCCGCAGCTGGACTCATGCCATGTTATGCGTGCCATCCACCCTCTTTTGACTTATTAAGTTCCCTCACGACGGCAAAATCGTTACTATGGATCAGTTGTCTTTCTTCACCTCCACCTCTGAGAACAACGTTCCGTAGGTGGATCAAATCCCAAATCCCCCTGACAGTGTAGGGCCCGGTCTCTTCAAAGACCCCGTCCTCATGGGTATTTTTCCCGCACCAACACCGCACACCGCTCAAGTTAACATGATCTCTAGGTCTGATGACCCATGGCTCATCCCTACGCCTGAGAAGGTGACTGAGTTTGGAGAATCAATGCCCTTAACTCCAGTAGAAATTAACTTCTGTGAAATCGTCGCCACATATAATCCTCCCCCTCCTCAGCATGCTCCTTCGAGCATGGTTTTAGACATCTATTCTCAATCCCCCTGGCTCGGTCAGGCCGATTCGCCTGATCCTCTCAAAGAGATTTTTCCTTCTGATGAAGCCATTGTTGAAACAATGTCTCTTGAGGAGGTGCCTTGGAGCGATGGACATCATCGTTCCTCGTTCATGCCTAGCTTGGGGGCAATGTTAGATTGCCTAGAGCGTTTTGCATCTCAGGTTCCCACTCCACCTCTCCAGAGACCCATATTAACACATGAGGTGCTTTTAGAGGGAAACCTGAGCAACATCACTCAAACCATTGCAATCGACATCTCCGTTAAACCAGATAGTTGAGAATATACACGTGGGAGTGAATTGTTCTCCTGATGAGATATGAGTCTATACCAATCTTTTTCGAGAATTCAGAGATGTGTTTTCTTGGTCCTATGAGGAAATGCCCAGGCTTGATCCCAGCATAGTATTGCATGAGATTCCTAAGCGGGTCAAAGCTCACTTTGATCAATCAGTTTCTCCACGTTCCTTTGTCGAAGGGGACCTCGTCCTCCTATACGATCAAGCGCATGACAAGATTGGGGCTGGTAAGTTCCAACCTATGTGGCATGGGCCCTACATAGTAAAACGCGTTTTGAAAAATGGGGCTTATGATCTCATTGATTATGAAGGAGTTCCGTTGGCGCAGCCCAGAAATGGGCTGTACCTCAAAAAATACTACGCTTGAAGTGATTTTTGGTGTGGTGTGTATACATAGGTGTGTATTTTCATTTGTGTGCATGTGTGGTGTGGTGTGCGATGTAAACGTCTTTCTGTTGATCGGGTCTTCCTGATTTTGCAGATGTCCATCAATCCGTTTGTTGGTTTCGCGGATGGTGCCTCCCGCAGTACCTGGAATCTGTCTTCGGTAGCCTGGGTAATCTATGATCCTGCTGGGGAGTTGGTCAATCTGCAAGGTGTGTGTCTGGGACGTGCTACAAATAACATCGCGGAATATAGTGCTGTGTTAGAATTATTAACTGAGGTTGTAAACCTTGGTATCCGTGAATTACTTGTGTATCTAGACTCACAACTTGTAGTATCACAACTTAACGGTCATGATTCAGTTAGAAACCCATCCATTTTACGTATGTATCTACGTATTCGTTTATTGGAAGGAATTTTGACTATATTACATATCAACACATACCCAGACATATGAATACATTGACAGATGCAGTGGCTAATTTGGTGCTAGATAGACATTTACGCAATTTGTAAAACAACATCACATGTAAAAGAAAGATCCATCCAGAAATAGGTATATATATATATATGTGTGTGTGTGTGTGTGTGTATGTATCGAAATGTTTACATAGTGTGCGTCACATAAAATCAAAAAATATACATGTTCGTCTTAATACATCCGGAGACGACATGTCTCTCAAAAAATATGCATGAAATAAGCCCTAGGTGTCTAATCTGCGTGGTGCTCATGATAACAAGTCACCGCATGCACTAAGCATCTCAGAAGATGGTGGAGGTGATTAGGAACTCCCACCGTATGTCTTTGGTATGCTAGTGGAACATCTGCCAACCGGGCGTACTCTGGAATCCCCCAGGCAATCCCCTCAAGGTTCTGAATCAACTCTCCTCCCTCGGCACCCTCCGCCTGAGGGTCAGCTGCGGGCTGAGTTCTCCGTGAAATAGGAGACATACCGGCAGGTCTCTCTGGTCCGACATCTACATACACATAAAACTATTGTTAGGACGGGCATGTATTACCAAAAAAAAATCGTAAAACATAAAAATCAAAAAGAAGATCATACCCAACTCCTCGTCCCAGTCATATCCCTCGAGGAGTGGAAGGTCTGGGTCTCTAGTGAAATCGATCCCTGCATATGGCCAATCCTCGACCACAATCAACTGACACCGTAACCATCCAAAAAACTCCGGCCTCCAGGACATCTGTTGGCCTCCTCCTGATCTGGGCATTAGTGCTACCCAACGAGCCATCCTCGGCTCTCGTGGTACCGGCTCAGCTACTATGGCTCCTTGGCCCTGAAAGATAGGTAGTCGTTCCAGGATGAACGATACCAAGATGGAACCGTAGCCAAACTATTTTAGTTTGGCCTGCTTACACTCTGTGAGCTGTCTTTTCATATTTGTTGTCACTGCAGTAGCCCAATCAAATAGTGTCGGATTCATACACTCAGCAGCTAGGAGGAGTTGGGCCTTGGTCACCTCATGCAGTGCCTGCGACCTCGCAGCCCGCGTGATGGTATGTAGCACCACTCTAAGTGCTAGATCAGGGATAGTATGGATATCTACCTTGCCGCTTCCCGATCCTAGTCGTGCCCCTCGGCACACTCTTGCCATCACCTGTTTTATATTCTCTCCAGATGGTCTGCTGCCTGTCAAGACGGGCACCGGACCTCTGCGCGACAGTACGGTTATGAAATATACGTCAGAAACCTCAAGTTCTAATACTTGGTCCCGCAGCTTGAACACTTGTTCATTTTCGTCCCATATGTTGATCAGATATTGCAGGAGCTCCGGTTGAGCTCGTAAGCAAGGTGTCAGGAAGAACTTTTTAAGCCCACAGTTCTTGAGGGCATTCATACAAGTCTCATTCTCCATAGCCTGTTCATTCTCTTCCCCGTTCTCCCTCTCTTTCCATTCGATAGCCATTTTTCTTGGTTGCCTGCATCAACATGGTCAAAAACCCTTGATTAGATCTCTGTTATGCTCAAAATTTTATGTAAATCACTAGCTGTTTGGAAATTTGAAATGGGAAACCGCGCTGCGCCATTGGCGTGGATGTTTTCTTAACAGTCGCGCCAGTTGGCGCGGGTCCGTGCCCGATACCCGCGCCAATGGGCGAAGCCCTAAAATTTTAAAAAATTCTCTACAGAAGTCTAATAAGCAATGGAAAACTATAAAAAATGGATTAAAATGGAGTACATGGAAGCGCCTCTTACCTGGAACGAACGAGAATCTGAATGGTAGCCTGGATCGGTCGCAATCGCCGTCAGAAGTTCGCACACAAACAGACCATTGTTGCTCTCCTATGAGGTAAATAGTAAAAGTAATTTTGTTTTTACCATTTCAGACTTATTTATAACTTTTTGAAATCTCATTAGGTTTTAAAAGTCATTTTTTATTAATATTTTAATGTATTTTGTCGAAAATGGATTTTACACTTGCCTTTGTGTGCAGCAACAGGTTTTTACGCGACTTAAACAGTGAAATGAGTTGTATTTTATACTTTTTTGGACTCGGTAAAAACACGAAAAAGTCATTTTGGAGTCATCTTTCAGCCCTTTTCTTACTCTCTAAACATGAAAAGATTGTTGAGGCCCTTGTCATTTCGATCTCGTTAAAGTGGCTGCGAAACGACATCTACCCAGTATACGTTTACCCCTTTTTCGGGCTGGGACAGATTACTTATGAAAAAGAAATACCCTAGCCTATCGCGACTAGGAGGTTTTCTCAGACATAGTTTTCTACCTTTTCGGATCTAAGGAACTATTTACGAAACGGGACCATTGGAGTTTACTTTTCAGCTATCTTTTCAAACTCTCTAAACATGAAAAGACGTCGAGTTCTTCCTTTGTCAGGCTCGTTAAACCCTGATGACATCGGATTCAGTCATAATGACGCTACTCGAGTCTCTCCTTCCTAGGGCTCGTTAAACGTACTAGGACGAACTTGTATGACAAGCATATGGTATCCTCTTCAAGATTGTGTAAAAATAAAGAGGTACTCGCCAAATGGTGGGGAAAATGGAACTAGCATCATTGCCGTGTCGGCAGTATGTCGCTCTTGAACATGGCACATGTCTGTGTTCGTGTCGGGTTGGGGACATCTCATCTCGTTTTTCACTTGCCTCCATGGGTTTGGGTGATCCTTTTGACCTCTCATCTGCTCTTTGCCTCGTCACCATGACCTCTAATCCGTTGATGTCAAATACTGCCAAGCTCACTGTCGTGCCATTTATATGTTCAAGAGAAGTTGACCTCTGCAATTATCAACCTCCCTCTGATTCTCATCTAATCCTAATTTAAAAAAACATTATGTTTCTCTGTCTCATGTCGATGATGTGGGAAACATTATGGCCCATCTTTGATCAAGGTTACTTCTTGTCGACTTCAGCTCGTTATCCAGGAAGCTGATCTAGAGACTCCCTTCTGGTACCTTGGAGCCTGCATGCCTCAAAGGCAGGTTCTTCGCATTCGACGTGAGGTTTTCATCATTGGCCTCTGATCGAGTGATTCTACGGGTGTTTGACACCAGCTCATTGATTCACATGTCGTATACTGTACCTGTAGTACCTTGAGGACCATTGTCATTAATGGTGGTACCTCTCACGTCTGTTAACAGCTTTCAACATTGGCTGGTAATCAGACGATGTTCTCGCATGTTCGACTTCATCCCATTTATTCACATGCTTGGACTTGTACTGTCTTCGGGTCGAGATGGAGTGCAAGACCCTCGATTGTGTCTGTTGTAATCCAGGCTGCGATTTTGTGGATTATTATGATTGGTTACATGACTCACTTACTGGATGGCTGCGACCATACCTGAGTCTATTTATCGATCCTCACTGGATGGTTGCATCCACATGCCTTGGATCAGGTTGTGTATACTCTGTTATGGATGGGCACAACGCCCATACCACATATATATCATGTATTTGAGACATTAGTTGTACTTCTCTACGCGGTTTTCCGACGGCGGGTGTTTTCGATTGGACACATTCTCGTAAGTATTTCACCCCTCTCTCTCTGTTGACCTCTCCTTGCTTTAGGGGGCATACGTACACGGTAATTTGTCACGAATCTGCAATCCCCCGTCCCGCACATTGGAGGGCTCATTCCGTGACACAGTGAGCGGTGACATGGCTTCAAATCATTTTCATGACATCCCTGCGAACAAGAGCTTTCATTTCCCTGAAGACATATCCTTGTGAAAAACCCTAAAAATGGCCCTTTTGCATTGGCACGGGAAGATGGAGTTCGGTACTTGCACCAATGGGGAAAATCCTTGAAAGAGTTCATGCCCGATTGGCGCTCTGTCCCAGAGTCGCACTCGCGCCTGCCAATTTAAGGAGTGCTTTTTTTAAAATAAATGGTGGAAGTTTCGTCCTAACCAATTCATAAACTGTTATCTATCTTGAGTTGGGAGGTTTGGCTCCAGATTTCCATGTAGAGGAAGTGGTTTGCCACCTCTCATGGAAGCTTCCTTGAGGATAGGGCCAATCCCATGATTATAGGGATCCCAACTCCCTTTCCTCCATCTATAAAAGCTTTCCCATCTCCATTGCAAGCTAGTCTCCAAGTTCCCAAGAGCCATCAAAGCCTTATGCTGCAAAAGCCTTGATTCATTCCCTTAAGGCTAAATCCAAGCAAGGAGATCATTGTTGAGACATCCGAAGAGAGAGGTTTGTCATATCCCCGACAGGATTTTTCGAGATGTGTTCTGCTGGCGACCTACCGAAGGAGAATTCAGCGTCAGAACTATGGTTGCATTCTTCCTTTGATTGATTAATAATAAGCGACTATTGGTTATGGTTCCACTCTTGTTATTGTTTATGATGATGAATTATGTCCTTTTTGACTGACATATAGTTGCATCTACTGGATTTTACGCTTGTGTTTGTTTTGTTTCTCGTGTGTGCAGGTGTCTTATCACGGAGATCGTGGGGATCGTGATCTGTCAGAGCTAAGGAACGGGAGCGCTACCTCTTCTACAAGCAATAGCGTTGGATTCCAGGTAGGCTTTCATCGCTAGTTGGTTTATTTGCAATTAGGAACCTGCACTATAGCGTGAACGATTGTTGCTAGACCCGGTCTGGGCTAGTAGGGATCGCCTCTGTCCGCAGAGGGGATTTACCTCCACAACATAAGGTTTATCATAGGATGTTTTCATTGAAATTTGGGATATTGCCTCCATAAAAATTTTGGGATATTTCCTCTATAAAAATTTTGAAAGCTCCACACCTTGTCTACATCAACCCTTATAGGCAAAGGGAAATGCTTAACTTATATTCCTCTTTATGAGTGTCATGCACTTTAAAATCTAATTTGATATTTCTCATCCATGTATGCATTCCAACATCACCTTCAAAGTCATAGGGATTGCATTTTATCTTTCTATCATTTTCTCAACCTGCCTTAGTGTTGCAAGTTGTCATGTGAAAAAATGTCATTTAGAATCACCAAGTGATTATTTTTCGTGATTCTTTTTATTTATCAAAATTCAAAGTTTGATTACATATTGCCAAAATCTCAGCCTTGTAGCTCGTAAACCAATTTGTATGCATACAAAGATGCACTACTATTGCAACTACAACAGTACAAGAAGAAATAAAATAACAATAAACCCCAAATAAGTAGAAAATGACAATAGGAAAAACAATGTTTAGAGGCATCCAAATAATATCAAGCAAGAGCTCTACAATGTAGGTTGTTAATTGTATTGATCAAGTAATGAGTTACAAAAGAAGGGGAAACCCTTGGTTATACAAACATGAAGAAACCATAACTTCAAGCTCAAGTAACTATTAAGTGTCATGACACTCTTATTACAAGAAAGTGGCCTTTTACAATTATTGAAATAAGACACCATGAGACCTAATACTAGAACATTAATATAGACTATGAGCTTATGAAAGTGGCCTGTTATAATTATTGAAATTATAAACCATGAGACCTAATACTAAATCATTAATAAATGTACAAGTCTACATACAAGATAGCTCATATTCATAAATTTTAATACATAATAAATATGGAATGGTTAGATGCACAAAATTTTACCCATACATACATATATGGTGAAGTGGAGTTATGTATAAGATATCTTAGATTAGCTAGGAGATGGTGATGATGAGATGGCATGCTAGCTATAAACTACACAAAACATCCCAGACTTAATCATGGAATTTTTATAGTAGATTGAGCATGCAATTCAGGCTAAATACCATAAACAACCAGCCTCTCCTTCATGCTCATGTTTCATGGGTAAGAATAACAATAGAAGTGCCTACTCTGGCAAGAAGAAATCATCACTACTTATTTCTAGGCCATTTTGTATGAAGAGTAGAACAATGTGATTAGATATTACAATTAGAATTTTCTACTTTACCGATTTTTGCCCTTGGCCATTGCTATCCCTTTCCCTCTTTTAACCATTCATATTGAAATTTTTTCCCACCCACTCACTTTTTATGTCTCAAAATCCAGACCAAATACATTTAATGATTTTGCAATATTCAAATACATTATTGCTGGCCCTTCCTCAATACCTTCCCACTTGAAGTTGCACCCTGAAAACAAACACGTGGAATTTCATTACATAGTAGTCTTGTAAAAATTTCACATAGAAGTAGACCTATTATGGAAAGTCTCAGAAAACTATGGAATAGATTCAAATTAACAATTCAATCAACTAGTTAATAAGACCAATAAAAACTACACTATACAAATATGAATAATTATGTTCTAACTTATAAATTTATGAAATTTATTGCCGTATATAATTGGATCTACTTACAACATTAGATGGTTGGTCCCTTATGTAGTACATAAATCTCAACATGGCCTCCAAAGTGTCTTTTGTTATCTGAAATTTGACATCAATTTCTCCAGATGAAGATTGTGTAGTTTCCTGAAGCTGCATGTGTGGAGAAAATATAAATGAATTTTAGAAAGCATGCTAGTGTAGAACATTTCTCTTAAACATAACCAATAATGAATCAAATTTCAAGCATTTTTTTCATATGAACCTCTCCTCTATCATGAATGTTAAGCCATTCTTTGATGAGCATCAAAGATCTAAGTGTCTTTGACATCCACACAGTTGACCCAAAACAAAAGGCATTTTATCTTATGTTCCAAAGACATTGAAAAAAAATAGATGATGTTCTTCTTTGCTTGCATACGATGGCATACAATACATATATTAGTATGGAAAAATAAGGAATTATACAAAGTTGTAAAAAAAATTTGTATGAAGCAAAAATACATATAAAACGTAATTTTTCACTCATTTTTTCCAATGCCAGTTTTGTACATATATATGTGAGTTATTTCATAGCCACTGCCTGACCAAGTTACAAAATCTGAAATTTCCAGTTCTCTCACAAATAGACAGATAACATGTAACTGTCAGTTATACAGTAAATATTTGAAGTGTCTAATAATCAATCTCACTGTCTACAATAGAAATCAAGATCTTGCCCCAAGTGGCCTCTTATTATTCATAAATTCTAGAGAATATTAGCCATCATTCTTGTGCAAAAACACTAGTCTTAAAGTGATTACATAGCACTCTCTCATGTCCAAAACATTTAGGTTTGATAGTTGATCAAATTCTATGGGAAGGTCTTTCAAAGAGTTGCATAGTGAAATATCAAGAAATTCTAGTTGCTAAAGTCTGCAAATGGAAGGAGGAAGCATTGAAAAGCTTGGACTTGCAGACAATCTCAACAACCTAAGTGACCTTAAATTTCCCAAGTCATCAGGTAACTTTTGGATAAGATGACAATCTGTGACAAACAACCTTTCCATGGAAATTAAACTGCATATGTTTGCTGGCAATTCCTCCAAATCGCTACAGTGATCAAAGATAATTTATACAAACTTAGGAAACTCTAGGACTTGCCCCTTGTCAAATAGAGTCATATTTCCCAAGTCCTCGCAAAGGCATACAAATAATTTTTCCAAGTTCTCCTAGGATCTACAGTACTCGTAAAGAGGAGGTAGTATCAACTTCTCAAGGAATACAGACTTAAGCTGGGTAACTGACAAAAGCACTGACATTCCTTTATGTATTGCATGCTTTGAATTGTAATTGTACATGATAAAAACCTGAAGTTTTGGCATGGTATGTAAAAATGTTGGAAGACAGTATTGACTTGCATCAAAGAACAAAGCCAGAGCTTTCACCTCAGAAAAATCTGTTTGAGACCAATCTTTTTCTTCCATTGAACCTATAGTAATGTCCCATAAATGCAAAATTCAAAAAGATGAGATGTTATTCTAATAAAAATGCTTCCTTATTAAACTTGAAAAAATAGTAAATTGAAGAAATAATTATTCAATGCTTATGCAGTGAAAAGAAAATAAGTTTCAGGGATGACCTGTATGAATTGAAACAAATTGAACCTGAGATGTATGCTCTAGTGCCAACCAGTTTGTGGGAATACCATCCTCTTTAGTAGGCATGGAAAGCCTCTTATGAATGACACTATCCTGGCTAGCCAAATGCAAGGCTAAATCATGCATCAAATTATGTTGGGTAAAGAAAATATCTCTAGCATAATCAACTGAAATGCCTAGATTCATGATACATCAAAACTTTTATTAACCAAAGGTAGTGATCTGAAAACACCTTTATCTTTACCAGCTAACACATTGATTTATCTTACCTTCTTGATTTTTGATTTTTTTTAGCCTCAAATTTTTTGCAAATATGGTGCTCATAAAAGACTTTAAAATTAAATTGAGATACAAATATGAAGAATGAGAATAACAAAACAATCAGCAAATTTATTGAAGGAAGAAAATCTAAGAAAGTTCCTCACCTTGAATCGATTGTGAGATTTAGGAGATTTCGACTTGCAAGTTCTAACAAGACCACAAAAGCATCTTTTATATCCATTCCACAGAAATATACCCAAATATCCAGCAATTAATCTACACAGATCTATCTACCCTTGGGAAATGCCCCCAAGTCCATAAAGCATTCCTTTGTTTCATCATCAAGGACATCAATACTTGTTTCCAAGCAATGGAGCAGATCCTCTCTGTGATGTTTCGATATAGATTCTGCTCTTGAAAGTTTCTTCTTAGCCTTTTCCCAAACTGGTTGTGGCTCATGGCGCAAAGATCTTCTAATCACCTTGAGGGAAAGTGGTAAACTCATACAGACTGCTTCAACTGACAAATATTTTAGCAGTTAAACATGTTAATCTTTTGCAAAAATATAGAGCATTAAAAAAAATTCTGGAGTTGTTAACTCTCTGATTTTAGACCTATAAAACCATTTATCTATCAAAGGGACATAAAATCAATCTGAGTTTGAACACTTTATAATAAGATGCAAAGAATTCGAGCAGGATAGAGAAACAAGCAGTTAGGGTATGATATTTTGAATAGTATGTCATATTCATACCTGTTTAACAACAGCTTCGTCATTTCTTGTTGGAATTGAAGGTTGTCCAAAGGCCCAGAAACAGAAATGAGACAGGGCATCATCCTTCTGCAGCATGGGCATGTTATACACGTGACCGTTGTCTGTATGTGGAATAGTGAGATCCTGCCTGGTTGTGATAACCGTTTTGCAACCCTCTGCTTCAAACAACAACTATTCCACATCTGATTTTGACCAAACATCATCCAAAATCACCAACATCTATGGATTTCCTTTTTAAATGAGTTTATTCTATAGTTGGTTGTGTGCATCCTTGATGCTCTAAAATAGAGGCCTTCGACCTCCGATTATTTTATCTCACATAATCTCCAAAAGGCCCATTACATTTGGAGACCATGCAATGCTTATGGAAACTATATTGTTTTGGAAGAAATTTGATAATCACAACGAGAATCAGCACTGTAAAAACCAAAAGGGAAGAAATAAAATGGAAGCTGTGTGTGACGATTAAAACAGGGGAGTTTTTCTTACCTTTGACTTCGGGATTGTTGCAAGGGGCTAATGAAATGGTAGTTTTTCCACTTCCACCCATCTCTTCAACCCCAACGATACTAACTCCCTTCTTGAATAGGATATGTTTGACATCACTCACAATATTATTCAAACCCACTACAAATTTTTGCATACTCGAGACTTGGGAGCTATCTCTGCCGGTGAACTGCTCAGACTGTTCAGACATTGTGGTATCATGCGACCCATCAATGGCACTCTGAAATAATTCAGTTGTGCTCATTTGATGAAGCATGAATGAGTTGGTGCTGGCATCATTAGTCATCTTAACATTAACCCTTTCCATTATAAGCCGACCTATTTCCTTAATAAGTTCAGATTTTTTGCTAAAACCCTTGAAATCCACATCTGGGTTGTGGACATCAAGGGTACGCAAGAAATTTTTGACATTATTTTCTATCTTTTGGATCTTCTTTCCATAGTGATACCTTCTATATAAATTAAATCTGCTCATATGCTCTAATTTTTTTACTATGTGAAGGCCATCTTATCCAAATAGTAAGGAAGACAGAGGATATGTGGCTTGAATCTGCAACTGGAGGAATAGAAAGAACTGCAAGAACCACGTGCATATTGGGGATGGCCAGAAGGGAGAAGGACTCCAAAGGTTCACCTTCTACAAGAGAATTGCCTTTATTTGTTCCCATAACTAAGTCGGGGCATAGCCATCCATAAAATAAATTGATGAAAAACATGAAGAAACTGATAGAGTTGTGGGCAATGGTTTCCTATGCAATGAACTACTTAGCATTGCTCAGTTGATCTACCATGCAATGATTCATTTTGCTGATATTATTGGAACAAGATATAAGGGCGCTACTTATGACAGGTTCAAGTAAGAAATTCTTCTAAAGGAAAAGAAAAATAACAACACTAGATTGGAAGACCTTAAAAAGTAAAGGGAAACAAAAGGTGCACAATAATTTCTTGCGGTTGTAAGGATAGGAAGAGTGAGACCCTCCTAAATTTTCCAGTTTATTGTCCCAAAGGAACAATGTTTATTAAATCCAGCTACGCATTTGCATAAATAAAATATGGGGCATTGTTATATGAATTTTTTAATGCATTTATCCAAAATATTCGTGTGCAACATGTTGTACAAGTCATAATAGATAATTCTTCTAGTTCTAATTATGTGGAGATCGACAAGATGTTAATGGAGAAACACCCCACATTCATTTGGAATTCTGGTGCTGCCCATTATATCGACCTAATTGTTGAGGACATGGGCAAAATTTACTTTATCAAGAATGATTAATCAGTGAGGAACATCACATAATTTTTATATAACCATGGATATGATCTTAGCCTAATGAGGAAATTGAAAAGAAATTGAATCTTAACCATTTCTTATTTTCTTATTTTCTATAGATGTTTGGTGGGAAAATTATGCTAGAAAAGAAAAAAAATTATAGAGATTTTCCATATCAGTGCCTAGCCAGACTTGTGCTTAAATTTGCACTCACAAATTGGAGTGTGTTTCAAAAAATACACAAAGGTGCAACATGTTAAAATATCTATGTCTTAATAATACAATCTACATCTAATACAATCCTTGATTATGGCTGAAGCAAATTGGGAAAACACTTGATATGGACACCATTTCCTTATATAAAATATTGACACAGGGTACAAATGGTTGGTGACAGCATAGCCATGTTATGGAGAAGTCATTTAAATTGTTAGATGAAGATGAGTAGGATCAGGTGATAGGTTGCATAGGCAAATGTCCTACAACAAACAAAAAAGGAGAATGAGGAAAGTCAGGTGCTAGCCTCTGTACCTATACAAACTGAGATACCAATTAGTAAGAATTCAACTGTTATTGCAGGACTTTCCTCTACTAGAGGATGACATGTTACCTTTGCCTATAAAAAATGGATTCCAGAGGTAATTCTCCTCCACCCATCAGCCAATGATGGACTCCAAAGATGAAAATCCCGAAACCTCACTTATTTTAAGGATTACAGGGATTATTTTAGGGATGTTTGGAATCCAAAGTGGCTAATTTTGAGCATTCAACAAGGAAACTAGCCTAAGGCAACCATAGGACTTCGCCCTTTAACTATGAGGGAATCCAGAGATGGAGATATCCTCCCTTAGTCAATTCAAAAAGGCATGCAAATCACCTCTTATTTGCAAGTAAAACAGAAATGTGAGCAATAAATATAAATTTTCCTTTGTATACAAACTCCAGAGACCAGATAAGGGAGAATAAAAAGACATTTTTCTCAAACAGTCACCAATGGGATAATCAAGTTTCTCTGTAACATCTCTTCAGTAAAATAATTATACCTTCATTCCATCCTTGCATTTTCTATTTGGGGCACCAAAAAGAAGAATCAAGGCTTTTTTGACATCCTCGTGTCCAAATATTTCTAGAGCTAAGGAACATGCCAGCTTGTTATAAATGTCACCATCCTTAGTAAGCAGAACGACAAGTAGTTCTATTTGTTCTTGTTCATCACCTTGTAAAATGTACCTACAGTTGTTTGAAATTAATGATTAAAATAAGAAATATAGAGAAAACATGGATCAAATAAAAACTTCACTAAATTGCACATTTTAAAAAACTGCATATGCTAGACATGTGCAACGAAAGAAAAATTGTTAATCTACCTGCACTAGATGTGGAACTTTACATATCTATATAAAGTAATACCTGTTAATTAATACCACCATCATCAAAGTAATACATGTTAATAAGTGAAGAAGCAGCTTGACCCACAATAAGTGACAAAACACTGACTATTACAAGCGCCCAATGGGTCTTCCCTTTTCCTGCAAATATATTTCTATTGGGGCCTCTTCCTGGATCTACATCCTTAATCAAACAAGGGCCTAAAGTTCTAATCTCTCAAGGTCATTCAAATTATATTACAATAGCTTGCAGATAGATAGTTCAATCAAATATAAAATTAATCTGAAAGATTCAACAGACATACCTTCTTGTACTGCATCCCTTATCAAACCAGGGCCTAAAGTTCCAATCTCTGTAAGTCAGTCAAATTATATTACAACAGCTTGCAGATAGACATTTCAGTCAAATATAAAATTAATCTGAAAATTTTAATAGACGTACCTTCTTGTACTCTGTTGTGGCTTTCTGGAATAACACCCATCTGAATATCACCCATTAGAAATGAATTACCAGTGTGCATCAAGAAAATTACTCGGCTTGTGGATGTATCACCAAGAATTACTAGGCTTGTGGATGTATCACCAAGAAAAAGTATACAACACCTCATGAGTTGTTATCTTTAAAGAAACACATACTGAAACATAAACACTATGATGAATCTCAAACATAGAAGAAGGAAACTAGGAACCGGGCCTAAACAAATTGCAGTAGTGATAATGGGGCAATATAGGTAGACTTTGATAGTTTTCAGGGCTTTTTCATTGCAGTGTAGGATGAGAAATGGAATTAGAATGAGCATTTAGATAATGAATTCATTCTATAAGAAGAAAGTAACACAACATAATTGCCTTTACAAAACAGAGCATAAATTGATTTATGAATTCTGTTTATAACACTTTAGAACAATCAGTGAAAGCATAAGATATGAAATGGAATTGAGAAGTAATTCAATGAAATGAAACATGAAGGAGATACAATGCTATAAATCCATACCACATGAATCCCAAAATTCTTACTACAACTGCCTCTGTATTATCAAAAAAAAATCTCCAAGAACAATAGCTCTCCTATGATATATCCAATATCCAACCCCCCTCTATTACAAAAACATTTCTTTTTTATAGGCTAAATTACAAGGGCCTATTTTTCCAAAACAATAAATGTCTTTTTGCAAAAATAAAAATAAAAATGATATCAAGTTGGCCAAAATATAAATACTTGCAAAAAGACTCTGTTGGCACATTTGAGCTACAAACTATGATTTATATGTCCAAATTGAAAAATAGGAAATCAAACTACCACAAAAACATTCAAAATAGAATGCACTTCATGTGTTAGCCATTGATCTAGTGTAAATTTGTTGACTTGAGTGAACAGAAACCATCCTGATTGAACCTTGTGCCATTACATCCTTGATATCCTTTCTAGCAAGCAAACCATTAATCTAAAAATTCAAGGAAAACATTAACATTAGTGAGAATAACCACATACTTTTCTTCAAAACATATTCATAAAAAAGGAACCAATTCTTCTTGCTTTTCGTGATTAAATGGACCCACTTCAGAAGAACCACAGTAGAAGGCATCCAACATAAGTGTTGAGGTAAGGGATGCCCTTATATTCAAATTGTATATATGTGTTGAGGTAAGGGGTACATATAGTTATATAGGTATGTAATTATATTTTTTTTATGGAAGAAATACTAAATTAATGTTTGAATGAAACACAACTACAAAAATATGAATGTCTAGTGAAAGAAAATTACACCAAAAAGTAGGTAGCAAAAAAAGGTTGAGTTATCTCGAAAATTCACCATTTGAAGTATTCACTAGACCTAAAGCCAAAAAGTATAAAATTAACATCATGTTCATACAAACAAATCAACAAAAATATAACGAAAAATTATTTATATATAATCCAACATATGGAAATACATAAGGAAAGTGAAAGTAGAATGTTTTGAAAATTGATCTTGTTCAAATTTTTCACAAAATTTGAAAAAAACTTTGTAATCACTTTCTTCTAATTTGTATGTATCATTCTTAGCATTGTACGATAATTTTTCGATTTCTATAATAGATTCAAGTTGTACAAAAGCATCATCAGTCAAATCATGTGTATACATGTGCTGCCCCTTTATTCTACTATACCAACATAATTGAAGCTCGATGCCTTCTAATCTATCCAAAAGGTCGATGTCATTATGGTAATCAAGCACCCTATTACCATCCTTCTTACTTATTATTTGAACCCTTCCAATGTACCACATTCCACAAGAAACACCTTGTTTTGACTTCGAGGAACACATTTTCTTGTAGTACGTTTAGTGGGGGGAATTGAGTTGTTTTCAAACAACACCCCACAATCTGATCCAATTCCAAAGCCAATTGAAACACCCTTTTCTAGAGTATTCCAATCTTGCCTAAAGTAGACCCCACTTCTCAGTTTTTTCAACCTATATTTGGATAATGTTGGATTTCCATTCAACTAACTAACCAAACATGCTTTGAACATATCCTTACCATCAAGATTCACCACTGGTTTTATAGTTGTGCTTACATTTTCATCAGTGGAATCTAAAATTTCATCCAACTCATGTCTCCACTCACTTTCCATTATTTGAAATTCACTTTCATCATGTACCAATGAATATGAAGATTGAAATATAGAGTTGGAACATATCGGTGGAGAATCATCAACTACTTCATCCACAATTTGGAATGTTGGATAATCTTTATCCTCTGTCCATGGTTTAACCCACCAATAACAATGAGTGTAATTTTTCGGCTTCGTTCCAAGAGTTGATAAAATGTCTTGTGCATCCTTCAATCCATTCTTAAGGGCTTCTACAATTTTAGCGTCTGTGGATATTGAATCATATTGCGACAATATGTCAATGTTTTGTATTGTTTTTTGGTGCAATTTATTCCAAATGTTTTCTTGCTTCTTATGGGATTTATTAAAATTAAGCCCTTGGGAATTTGATTCTTCTTCAACAAATTTATTAAGGGTTCCAACAGCATGAAGCAAGTCAGTGAAATCATAGGCCCTCTCCACTCCAACCATCCCACCAACTTTTCTAAATAATTTCTCACATACATCTGAACCAGTCAAGTGAAAAACACATGGCAAGTTAGAGTATTGATCTCGAAACAATCTCATCAACCAAACTGAAAAATGGCAAGAAATTCTCACATCTTGATATGCCTCTTTTCTGATGAAATTTATGTTGACATTAGTATGAGATTGCTTTTGTACCCAACATAACCATAATGCGAAGAAATGATGAACTCGTGAAGCAATTCGCACTCTTTCCCATAGGCTCAAACTATGAGAAATAAAGATGTCAATGTAATCAGAAACAATCATTAGGTAAGTCTCTGTAGCTAGTGTCCTATCTAGCTTTCCACTTTGCATACTTCTCAACTCTTTCAAACACCTCTGAACATTCCTTGAAGCAATGTGTTGTGTGGAACCCCAATTTTGTTGATCCATCCTCCCTATATCTTCACACTTAATCTTGTGATCATCCAATTTAAAAGTGTGATAAACCATTCTAACATGGCCAAAACTTATGTACTCATTTCCTAAAACCAATTCTCATCGACCTCTAAACAAAGGATTCAATAGCTTTTTTCCGTTGTGGATGTAATCTTGGTCATGCAATCCTGTTACAATGAATATGGTTGCAATGTAACCATATTGAATTCATATTCATGTGTTCATTTAGAGAACTAACAATATTACCACTTGTCTGCACTAAGCAAAACCAATTATTATGTCGTGTACATTCGACTCTCACTTTTTTCATGTCTTTATAGTCTGCAAGTGTTTCTTCCACCACCTTGAAAAAATTAGGCTCTTGTGTCTTGTTGAAATCATCTAGAAGTTTGATTGCTTGATCAATATGAAATCGATTTCCAACCACCGTTGTTTGTTTTACTTTTTTACATGAAGGAATTTCACTACCACTTGGCATTGAAAGGTGTTGTTGATGGGACTTTGTTTTCATATGATGGTTTTTGAAGTTCGTCATTGTTCGCGCTACCAAGGATACATTAGTTGTTCCATAATCAATGCCACAAATTACAGAATGGATCTTTATTTTAGATTCTCCCTTTTCTGAATATACTTTGAGAGTAAGTTTCTCATTGACAAACTCTTCCATTAAACTTTTCACTTTTTTTTTCCCAAGATCAATACACAAGGATAAAAAATTGTGGCTTCTTCCACTGACAAAGACATATTTTCAACTCTTGTTTGTTTATGCATAGGTTCCTCCACATTCTCTTCAATGTTTTCAAAGATTGGTATTGTTTCCACTGCATTTGAACCCCTTGTTTCCACATCAAATGTGCCTAGTTTCCTCTTGATGCCTAAAAGTGTTGTATAAAATTTCCATTTCTTCTCTTGCTTTGGATTTAAAGCTAATCCATCCTAGATAAAATCAAAAGGGTATTCAATGATTCCATCATCCACAATTTCATCATGGATTTCAGCAAATTTACAACCTTCTCGACACCTGACAATGCCAATGACAGGTTTCTCTTCATCGATAGTAATTTTATAAGACAATTCCATCTGTTTTTGCACATAAATAAATGAAAAAGTAAGTAAAATTCTACAAACATATTGGGTTATTATGAAAAAAAGAGCAAGGAAGCGAGGTATACGCTTTTAATTCAAAGCTCCAAAAGACATGAATAACTCTTACTATTGCGATGAAACACCTTGATTCAAAATGTACTATGGATGGATTCCTCAAATGGCACTAAAACCAGAGATAAAATAGAGTACTAAAACAGATTTGAGAGTTTATTTATTGAGTCAAACATTGACAAACTTATAAGCAAGCTTAGGCCCTAAATATTCCTCAATTTTGGCCTTATTTACATCATTTTTTTGTGTCCTAAAGAGGTCAAAACCGTGTCAAAACCAAACCATCGTAGCTTTTACTATTCGCTGGTATGAAATGGATTTTATTCAATTTATTGTTCGCTAGTATCTAGGGCTTGTGATATTATTCAATTTATTGTTCGCTATTATTGAAGTACCAAACTTCTGATCTAGTTTTTATACGGGTTTAGCTACTATCATTAATCACCTCTACATCCTTGATGTTGGGTATACTGCTGAATTCTTTCTGGGTAAATTTTACTTTAATTATGATCAAGGGTAAGTTTTCTCTCTCCTTTAGTTAACAATAATATTCATATTAATCATGCAAAAATATTTTGTAAGGGTAAAATCTTAGTTGTGCTGATAGGAATATGCTAATAGCCAATCCATTAGTTGTTTTAAATGTATTTTACATGCATTCACTTTTTCAGAGTTACTTGGTATTTCTAGTGATGCTTATTTGTGTTTTATATACTCTTTGTAGGCTTGTCCGATGACGATCTTAGGGAAACATCATATGAGGTTCTTCTTGCATCTGTAGGAGGAGCAATGTGAGTTCTGATGTTGTGTCTATTGTAAATATTGATATCTGGTTGAAGGTCAATTAATGGTGGTGAAAAATCTACACAGTATTGTGTTTTTTCCCTACAAAAGGAAAGTTTTTTTATTGTTTTTATCATTTGGCCTAATCTACGCAACTAATGGTAGGGGCCT
Organism: Pinus albicaulis; assembly: GCA_034641835.2. Taxonomy (NCBI): domain Eukaryota; kingdom Viridiplantae; phylum Streptophyta; class Pinopsida; order Pinales; family Pinaceae; genus Pinus; species Pinus albicaulis. The sequence goes on from CM076572.1 coordinate 641,003,623, forward strand.
TATATCACCAGCAAAGGATAGAAGGTATGAGAACAAACTAAACCTATCAAGGAATTTTCCTCATGGAGTCCAAGATAAGTACCAATGTAAACCTGCCAGAACACCTGGACTTGTTGGCTTGTTGGAGACAATGTGAATATAGATGGAGGAAAGTTGCTATTCCTTTGTTTCTCCGACTTAATTTCATGTGCCTTTGGTTTGAATAGTGAAGTTTTTCTATGTCCAAAAAAAAATTCTTCGAAAATGGTATGATTTACTGATGGCACACAAGGAAGATTTGGGGAAGCTTATGAAATTAGAAAATGGAAAGCCTATAAAAGAAGGTTTGGGAAAGCTTGTAGGTGTTTTTAGTGCCATTACTCCATGGAACTTCCCACTTGCCATGATCACATGCAAGGTATGTTGAAGAAATTGTGAAACTATTCAATTGTCTAAAAAACATTATATGAATGAAGACATACAATGGAATTTTGGTTTAATAAGAACATTTCTGATTTCTGCTATAATACTAAATCTTGAAGAAATTGTGAAAGTATTTAATTCTCTGAAGAAATTATATCAATGAAGACATACATTGGAATTTTGGTTCAATTCGGAACATATTGATAGAACATCAAATGAAATTTATGCCTGTCAAGAGTCACTCACAGAGAATTATTGATTACCTTCTTCATGAGCTCGATGTTGTAGAGTGCTTTATCATGCCAGGTGTTCACAAGCAGACTACGTTGGTTTCACATTTTTTGGAAAGCTAACTTTTGTCTCATAGTGAGGAGCATTCTATGTTGCATGTCATAATGTACGTTATTGTTGTATTATAGGAGAGTGTTGTGTTTTTTGTTAGTCAAACCTTTATTGTTAGAACTTAGTGCCAAGGTGAGTTTTTTTATTTATTTTGTTGGCTTGACTCACGGGGATTTTGAACTTTGAATCTCACTGTTTACATTATACTTAATATCATGGCAATCACCAATTGAGTTGCCCCCAATGGGCAGTGCCAAGGTGAGTTATTAGTTATGTAACTCACTTTTTTTTAAGTATGTCTTATATTTACATAAAAATATTTAAAAAAACAAATCAAGGAGTGGACAGGTATATAAAACGATGGATGTGTTTTCTTCCATAAGACTATTAAGGAAGAAATAAAGTCTGAATAGGTAATTGCATCTAATGCTTGGGCACCTTTTATCAATAAAGAACCCTTGGACAACAATTTGTGATGTACGTCTAACACCACATGGTACTGAAAGTAGACAAAAAACTTGTCTTGGATTCAAAATCAAGCCTGAACCTAATCTTCTGAAGGGTAAATACTAAATAGAGCAAATAATCTCAAGCAATGCCAGATCCCAATGAAGGAGGATCAAACTGGACAGCTACAATCACTAAATAAGGTGGCATGCCAATGAATCCACTGCTAAAGAAGTAAATATTCGTCCTGAATGTGCTTCCAACAACTCCTAGTGAACTGGAAGTTCCACAAGATATGCTTTACTGTTTTGGGATGGTGGAAAATATGGAAAAGACCTTCATTAAGTTTGCTCTTAACCATCATTGGTAGCCATGAAAATAGCCACAACTTATATGAAAGTCGTATGGACCATATATTGTCTAATCTACACACTCACCTATCTTTTGGATGGACTGAAACCCATCTTGCATTGAGAATAAGGGCTGATGGATGCCATTGATGCAACAAATGATATATCTACCATAAATTATATTGTTTCAGAGACCAACTGAAACTAATCAAACCTGCACCTAATCTTCCAAAGGGTAAATACTAAATAGAGAAAAGAATCTCAAGCACTGCCTAATCCTAATGAGGATCAAACTGAACTGCTACAATCACCAAATAAGGCAGCATGCCAATGAATCCACCCTTTAATGAGAAGTAAATATTTGTCCTGAATGTGCTTCCAACAAAGGCATATTTCAAACCATACTGTATTGTACCCTTAAAATATCAAAGAACATTTTTTGCAACTATCCTATGAATATGCCTCAGCTCAACTATGAACTAGATCAAGGTGTTCACTATGAAAAATACATCAAGTTTGATGTTACATCAAGTATCTAATCAATTGTCTATACATCAAAGGATCTACCATATCTGAGTCCAAGTCAGCATGAAACCTATAATTGGCATCATTGGGGTGACCACGGATTTACAAACAATCATTTTGAATCTTTTTAAGGTCTCAATCATGTACTTTCCATGCCAAAGAAAAACCTCACTTGTACTTGGCCACACCTTTGGACCCAAGAAACAATACATCAAACAAATGAATTTCATATTTAAATACCCATTCCTACTGGGTATGTGTTATATTTAGACACTGTTTTGGGATGGTAGAAAATATGGAAAAGACCATCATTAAGTCTGCTCTTGACCAATTTTCCCTTGGAGGGAATCCTCTAATAAGTGCAAGCCATGCAAAGAGCCACAACTTATATGAAAGCCGTATGGACCATATATTGTCTAATCTACACACTCACCTATCTTTTGGATGGACTGAAACCCATCTTACATTGAGAATAAGGGTTGATGGATGTCATTGATGCAACAAATGATATATCTGCCATAAATTATATTGCTGCAGAGACCAACTAAAACTATTCAAACCTGCACCTAATCTTCCAAAGGGTAAATACTAAATAGAGTAGAGAATCTCAGGCACTGCCAAATCCAAATGAGGATCAAACTGAACAACTACAATCACAAAATAAGGCAGCATGCCAATGAATCCACCCTTGAAGGAGAAGTAAATATTAGTCCTGAATGTGCTTCCAACAAAGGCATATTTCAAACCATATTGTATTGTACCCTTAAAATATCAAAGAACATGTTTTGCAACTATCCTATGAATATGCCTCAGCTCAACTATGAACTAGATCAAGGTGTTCACTATGAAAAATACATCAAGTTTGATGTTACATCAAGTATCTAATCAATTGTCTATACATCAAAGGATCTACCATATATGAGTCCAATTCAGCATGCAACCTAGAATTGGCATCATTGGGGTGACCATGGATTTACAAACAATCATTTTGAATCTTTTCAAGGTCTTAATCATGTACTTTCCATGCCAAAGAAAAAACTCACTTGTACTTGGCCACACCTTTGGACCCAAGAAACAATACATCAAACAAATGACTTTCATATTTAAATACTCATTCCTACTGGGTATGTGTTATATTCAGACACTATTTTGGGATGGTGGCAAATATGGAAAAGACCATCATTAAGTCTACTCTTTACCAATTTGGCCTTGGAGGGAATCCTCTAATAAGTGCAGGCCATGCAAAAACCCACAACTTATATGAAAGCTGTATGGACCATATACTGTCTAATCTACACACTCACCTATATTTTGGATGAACTGAAACCCATCCTGCATTGAGAATAAGGGCTGATGGATGCCATTGATGCAACAAATGATATATCTTCCATAAATTATATTGCTGCAGAGACCAACTAAAACTATTCAAACCTGCACCTAATCTTCCAAAGGGTAAATACTAAATAGAGCAGAGAATCTCAAGCACTTCCAAATCCCAATGAGGATCAAACTAAATAGCTACAATCACCAAATAAGGCAGCATGCCAATGAATCCACCCTTGAAGGAGAAGTAAATATTGGTCCTAAATTTGCTTCCAACAAAGGCATATTTCAAACCATACTGTATTGTACCCTTAAAATATCAAAGAACATGTTTTGCAACTATCCTATGAATATGCCTCAGCTCAACTATGAACTAGATCAAGGTGTTCACTATGAAAAATACATCAGGTTTGATGTTACATCAAGTATCTAATCAATTTTCTATATTGAACATTAGGCAAATCCATATTGAACATTATTTTGGATTACCGGTTTAATCAGCCCAACTAGTTAGGACCAACTGAAATAGTGACGTATGATAGATCCATTTGTCATGTACCGCCCAAAGTGGCTCTTAGAAGAAAGTGGCTCCTAGAAGAAATGATGCCCCATGTCTCAAGCACCTCAACTACCACCACATCCATGCATATGATTCTATCAAGGAATGCAACTAGTCAAACTCACAAATCCCTAATCAATCCCCACACCTTGACCTTCTTATTATCCATTGCATAAACATTTTGATATGGCCTTTTAATTCTTAATCCCAATTTTCTCAGCACACCAAATTCCATGATTTTGTTGGAGGTACATCAATCCAACATACAATAAGAAAACACCAAATCACCAGTAAGCAATGACATGTAGAAAGGCATATCTTTAAAGTTATCTCCAACATAAACTTGTGGGTAATCCTCTATCATATCAATTGTGTCACTAGCCTCTACTGCTTGTAAAGTATCAGTAATGTTTATAACAATAGGTCCATATGATAGCACAACTAGTGATTTCATAATATTGCATCTCTACCCAAAAATATTAAACAAGTCAACTAGAGGAACAAGGATCCTCACCTTCAATAATTATTGTGCAACATTATAACTTACTAGTGGACCAGGAGTTAAAGAGGGTGCAACAAACTATGGAATGGTCTCAGGAGCTAAATGCTTATTCTGTACCCTGTTTTTAAAGTTTTCAACTTACTGTCCTTTCCTAGGTACATCAGTCTTAGGCTAGGAAGCGACTGATTCGTTAATTGGAAAAATGTCTTGATCAAGATGGTTAAAAAAAATGAATTTCTGGTTTTAATCATACATTTTTAGTTTTATCATGAACTCTTCATATAAAATATCACTACATTTTGCTACGATTGGGTTAAATATGTACTTGATGATTCTTAATCCCAATTGTCTCAGCACACCAGATGCCATGATGTTGTTGGAGGTACATCAGTCCAACATATAATAAGAAAACACCAAATCACCAGTAAGCAATGACACGTAGAAAGGCATATCTTTAAAGTTATCTCCAACATAAATTTGCGGGTAATCCTCTATCATATCAACTATTTCACTAGCCTCTACTTCTTGTAAAGTATCAATAATGTTCATAACAATAGGTCCATCTGATAGCACAGCTTGTGCTTGCATAATAGTGCATCTCTACCCAAAAATATTAAACAAGTGAACTAGAGGAACAAGGATCCTCACTTTCAATAATTATTGTGCAACATCAGAACTTACTAGTGGACTAAGAGGTAAAGTGGGTGAAAAAACCTACGAAATGATCTCAGGAGCTAAATGCTTATTCTATACTATGTTTTTAAAGTTTTCGACTTACTGTCCTTTCCTAGGTACATCAGTCTTAGGCTGGGAAGCAACTGATTCGTTAATTGGAAAAATGTCTTGATCAGGAATGGTAAAACAAAAATGAATTTCTGGTTTTAATCATACATTTTTAGTTTTATCATTCACTCTTCATATAAAATATCACTACATATTGCTACGATTGGGTTAAATCTATACTTGATGACTAGTATCAAGTTCCTTCTCAATCCTTCCACAGAAGGCATTCTCAGTAAATTCAAGTAGAAACTCCCAATTTGTGTCGAGCATAATTTTGAGATACCAAAGCAATTTTACAACAGTCCTCCCAATGTGCAAGGTTGCATGGTCCACACCAAGTAGAAAGGGAGTCATCAACAAAATTAGAGGTGGGAGGAGATGGATTTACTCTGACTTTCGTGGCCTTATCATGTAGATTAAACCCTTCAAGGGGAGGTAATATGGCTTATCTTGAGTTATTGTTAGTTCCTCTCTATCTTCATAACTTTGATAGGTAACACCTGCAAATTCTCACTAAGTTTTTGTTCGGACTCATTGATAAAGGACATCTGTTTAAACACTGATCAAGTTTAACAAACATGCAAATCAAGACGAAAAGTAGATATCTTATCCTTTTTATCTAATTTATCTTTTTTCTATCAACATCAAGAGAAATGACCTTGATAGAATAAACCCAATCATGCCCTAAGGTCAACGAAATAGTGCATACAACATTTCAGTTCGCAGTACAGTCCAGAAGAATGAAACAAATCAGCACTAAGATGCTAGGACACAGAATAAGAAACATGAAAATCCTGCGAAGATACAAGTAATTTTCCAAAGGAGTAAGGAACCTACTTCTCGAGGGATTTCATCGATCAGTACAACAAACTAAGAAAGATGCCTTCTTTCAGATTACCAAGAAGATTTCTTCTTTCAGAATTTACTTTTGTGAGAAAACTACTAATAATAAAAATAATTAGAGTTATTGGGCCTTATAACATATGAAGCCCTCTACAAGCAAACAACTACTTGCCCTGCTTCTTTGAATTTTTAAGTGTGTTTTTCTCTACAAAGGCCATCTGATTCACGAGTTTCTGACTGCAAACCATGGAAACACTCAGAATCACTTTTCATGAAAATTATGACAGTATGCCCATGGTTCAAAAAATGTGTTTGTTTGTGTGTGATGTGTGTGAGAGAGCGACAAAGAACGAAAGTGAAAAACAAAAATAAATACACACCTTTTGATCTTCTTCAATCAGGAAATCAAACAATGCAGGATGACTTAAAAACTATAATAAATCAAGACACCAATGTCAAACTTATCAACACCCATATAATGCCAAGACCAAATTTTAGTCTGTCTGCCTCTGCAACTTGTAGTCCGTCTGCCTCTGTTGTTTGCAATGGTGCCCGTCTGCCTCTGATGTTTGCAATGGTGCTCGACGTTTGCTACTAAGATGCGTAGCTTGAAACCTTCAACTCACCAACAGATATCACCAGCAGCTACATTAGAGATAAGAGAGTTGGCTTGCGAAATCTCAAATTCGCCTGCCGCCTGTCTAAACCCTACACAGTTAGGGGCCATAGCTACTTGTAGTCCATCCGCGTCTGCTGTCTGTAATGGTGCTCGTCCGCCTCTGATGTTTGCAATGCCCATCCGTCTCTGTTGAATCGAATGGAAATGGTCCGCCTCTGTTGAATCTCTGCTGAATAGAATGGTCTGCCTCTATTGAATCGAATGTGCTCCAATGGAAAAACTATGGACGCGCTCTTTTTATTTTACCATACCCGCAAAACAAGCCATTTGGCCAAATAAATAAATAAAAAATACCCTAAAATATTTATATTCCATATTTGATTAAAAAAAACCCTCTAACCCATAGTTATATGTCCAATATAATTTTTTGGGTTTTTATAAAAAAAATTACCCCAATATGAACGCACGTGATATAATATTTCTTTGTCAGTGATGCCCCCGTGACTTTATGTAATATACATATAGTGG
>CM076572.1:641010945-641076634 GCA_034641835.2 Pinus albicaulis
TAATGCAATTATCTAATTTAATAATTAAATGCATAATTAGATCTCTGGACATACGCGAGTTCTGTAAAGGATATCCACGTATATACGCGAGTTGGCTTCAGGAAAGTAGCGTATGGGTTTTTAGAAAAGAAAAAGTAAAATTTTTTATTGTCTTCACTAAATACTGATTCACCCCCTCTCTCATCATTTTTCCCAACAATCCGATGCTCAGAGAGAGAGAGAGTTATGAAGCTTTTCCCACGATCACCTCTTTGAGATGAAATTTGGGAGCCTGAAAAAGCCCTAACTTCCACAGACCATATCTCCGAAAATATTGCGAACCAAGCTCTTAAATTTTGCGATGATGTTCCTCAAGATTTCATATTCATCCTCTAAAAAATTTAGCTTCTGAACCTTCATATAAAAAAATTTATAGCGAAAATTCCATGATGACCTATTTGGAGCAGCGAAACCCTAGAATCCAAAGCTCTGATACCAAATGTTATGAAACCAGCTCCAAAAATAGAAGAAAAGAGAGATAAACGCCTTAGAAATAGCCACTTCGAGGGGGAAACCTCCAATACATTACATAAATGAACAATTCTTGGATGATACAAATGACAAAACATCCTTTCTATATATAGGAGTCCATGGGGCCAAAATGTAATCCTAGTCAACCTAAAAATAATAATTTAAGGGCACAATAATAACAATATGGGGGTTACAGGGGTACAAAAATAACAATAAGGGGGTTACACTAACAACAATAAGGGACTATAATAGTAATATATGGACCTAACAGATAACAGTATTTGATTCTAAAATTCATCCCAAACAAAATAATTCTACACCTATTAATCCTTCAGAAAGCTCTACTATGATGTATGAAGAAGAAGAATTGCAACATGATATATCAACATTATGGGACCAATTGCAACAAATTTTTTTCTCACAAAGAGCAACCAAAAATGAACTAAAAGGGGACATGGATGGCTTAAAAGGGGACATGTATTGTTTAAAATAATAAATTAAAAGCGACATGGATAGTTTAAAATCATAAATGAAAGGTGACATGAATGGTTTAAAAGTAGGCATGGAAGGTTTGAAGGAAAGTTTGATAAAGTTTCTACAATAAATTCTTCCTAATGGCGAAAATGTATTCCATGAAACTCATGATGATAAAAAAAGAAATGTTCATCATGATTTTAGACTCTAACTTTGGATGAAATACCAACCACATTCCAAATATCGATATGAGAAATTTTGATGGAAAGGATCCAGTAACATGGATACTAAAAATGGAGCAATATTTTGAACTACATGATGTGCAACACACACAAAAGGTACGAATTTCATATTTATATTTAGAACCCAATCAGTTTGTATGTTATGAAACCAGCTCCAAAAATAGAAGAAAAGAGAGATCAACGCCTTAGAAATCAACCACTTCAAGGGGGCAACCTCCAATACATTACATAAATGAACAATTATTGGATGATACAAATGACCAAAACCTCCTTCTATATATAGGAGTCCTTGGGCCACAATATAATCCTAGCCTACCTAACAATAATAATGTAAGGGCACAATAATAACAATATTGGGTTTACAGGGGTACAACAATAACAATGAGGGGGCTACACTAATAATGATAAGGGACTAAACTAGTAATATAGGGACCTAACATGCCCCTCTCCTTCAAAAAGTGTTGTCCTCAACACTTCAGTAGCTCTGGGTGCTTCTGTATAAAATTCTCATCCTCCCATGTAGAATCTTAGTGGGTAAGTTCTTCCGCCTAATGAGACACTCTGAAATTGATTGATTTCGTAGCTGTCGATTTCTTGTTTTGGTGAATGCTTCAGGTTCCAACATGATTTTTCCTTCCTCATCAATTTGTGGCAATATTGTTTAAACTGGAATATTTTCACCTATAACCTTCTTTAAGCATGAAACATGGAAAACTGGATGCACTCGTGAAGAAGCAGGAAGCTCCAATTTATATGCAATAGTACCAATATTTTGCAATACCTTGTATAGACCATATTACTTTGGCGATAATTTATTATCCTTCTTAGCTTGCTTAAGGGAAATTTGTTTGTATGGTTGTGGCCGTAAAAATACCCAGTCTCCTACATCAAAACTTCTCTCGCTTCGATGTTGATATGCTCATTGTTTCATTCAATTTTGTGCCAAATTAAGGTTATCCTGTAAGAGTTTGAGAACTTCTTGTTGATGCTCGATATGATCTTCCACTGCTTGAACCTTAGAATTTTCTCTTAAAGATGATGCGATGGACGGTGGATGATATCCATAAAGTGCCATAAATGGGGTCATTTTTGTTACAGTATGGAAGGAAGTGTTATACCACCATTCAGCGAGAGGTAACCACTTGACCCATTTTGTTTGTTTATCAGATACAAAACAACGAAGATATCCTTCCAAACATTTATTCACTATCTCAGTTTGACCATCAGATTGAGGATGATAAGATGAGCTATGAGCTAGTTGAGTACCCAAACAAGAAAATAACTTCATCTAAAAATTTCCAATAAAAATGGGATCTCTGTCGCTCACAATAATCTTTGGGTTTCCATGTAGCTTTTGAATTGTGTCAATAAATCTAGTAGCAACCGTACTTTCTTTAAATGGATGAGATGATGCACAAAAGTGTGCATACTTGGTAAGTCTATCAACTACCACCATGATGAAACTCTTTCCTTCAGAATCAGGTAAACCTCTGATAAAATCCATTGAAATGTCTTCCCAATGTTGACTTGGAATGGATAAAGGTTGTAGAAGACCCGAGGTCTTAATTTTCTCAACCTTATTTTGCTGGCAAACCAAAAATTTCTCCACAAAATTTTGAATATCAGATTTAAGGCCATCCCAGAAAAATTATTTCTTCTCCCTATGGTAAGTTTTTAAAAATCCATAGTGTCCTCCTAAAGGAGAAGTGTGCAATTCCAAAAGAATATTTTGTTTTAGTTGAGAATTCTTGCAAACATATAAGCGATCTTTGTACCATAAGGAATCATTTTTCCAACTAAATGTATCAGATGTACTAAGATCTTGCTGCAACTTTTGAATGACTGTCCACACTTCTTCATCCTTCTTCCATTCATCCCTTGCTTTGGTTATCCAATCTGGTTGGATAATAGAAATGGCACAAATAAATTCTTCCACCTCTTCTTTCTTTCTTGAGAGTGCATCTGCAACAACATTTAGCTTCCCTTTTTTGTAGATTTTTTCAAAGTCATAACCCAACATATTTGTGACCCATTTTTTCTGCTCTTCTAAAGAAATTCTTTGTTCCAAAAAGTGTTTAAGACTATCATGATCATTTTTTACCTTGAAGTGTCGTCCCATTAGGTAAGGTCGCCATCTCTTTAGTGCATGTAGTATTGGTAACATTTCCTTCTCATAAATATATTTTTGTAAATACTTTCCTTTGATTGGGTGACTTTCAAAAGCAATCGGTCTTCCTTCTTGCATTAAAACAACACCAATTCCATTTCCTGAGGCATCACATTCCATAATAAAGGTTTTTGTGAAGTCTGGCGTAGCTAAGACTGGTTCTAGGCACATTGCCTATTTAAGATGTTCAAAGGCCTTAGTTGTTTCAGGAGTCCATGAAAATTCATATTTCTTCAATAATGTTGTTAGAGGTGCTACTATTCTCCCATAATTATTAACAAACTTGCGATAATACCCTGTTAACCCAAGAAATCCTCGTAATTGCTTTATGGTTGTGGGGACTTTCCATTCCTTAATGGATTTAATTTTGTTAGGGTCTACCTTAACACCCTTGTGAGATACAATATGACCCAGATATTCCACCTCTTGTACTCCAAAGAAACATTTCGATGCTTTTGCATATAATTGTTTCTTCTGCAATAGCTTTAGCACCCTGTCAACATGTTGAACGTGATCCTTCCAAGACTTGTTGTAGATTAGTATATCATCAAAAAATACTAGCACAAAGTTTCTAAGGAAGGTTTTTAAAATGGAATTCATTAACCATTGAAATGTATAAGGTGCATTGGTAAGGCCAAAAGGCATGACCAAAAATTCATAATGACCCTCATGAGTTAGAAATGTTGTTTTCGGAATATCTTCAGTCTTCATTCTAATTTTATGATATCCTAAACGAAGATATAACTTTGTAAAATAAACTCCTCCATGTAATTCATCTAATAATTCATCAATCACAAGAATGAGAAATTTATCTTTAATAGTGAGCTTATTGAGCTCCCTATAATCTAGACACATGTGCCATGATCCATCCTTTTTGTTTACCAATACTACTGGAGCAGAGAAAGAACTTTGACTAGGTTGAATTATACTAGCCTCTAAAATTTTTGCAATCATACGTTCAATTTCGCTCTTTTGGACATAAGGATATCTATAAGGCCTGATGTTTGGAGGAACACTTCCTGGAATCAAATGAATAGTATGATCATGATCACAAATAGGTGGGAGTCTTTTGGGAGTTTCAAACACCTTGGAATGATTGTCCAAGACTTTTTGGAGATTTGCAGAAATAGATGATTTTGATGTTGGAACTTCTAGTGAGCATAATTGTGCAATTACGCCTCGTTGTTCTTTATTCAGAATATTTTTCATGACTTTAGAGATTATTATATTTCCCAGCTTCCCTGTGAGACCCCGTAATTCAAGTTCCTTTCCTTCTAAAAAAAAATTCAAGAAAAGTTCTTGAAAATTAAAAGCTATTGTCCCCAAGGTTATAAACACCATTTCTTACTCCTAATTTATTAACACCTCCCATGGAATGACATTCAATTTCTTAATACATATTCCCTGATGGTTAGCTTGATATTATGGCATTTTCCAGAGCAATTTATAGTTCCTCCATTTGCAACCATCACTTGAAATTCTAGTGCTAGGTATAGGAAACAATTCAATTCCTTGGCTACCTTACAATTAATAAAATTATAAGTACTACCTGAATCAATCAACACTATTACCTTTTCCTTCTTGATTTGTCCTTCTATCTTGAGAGTTTGAGGACTGGTAATTCCTGCCAATGCATTACACGACATGGTCAGACTAATTTCTTCCTCTTCTAGGGTTGGTTCCTGGAGTATATCCTCTTCTTTTGAAGATTCTTGTTCATTTTCTTCTTCCTCTTTACAGTCTATGTAAAATAATTTCTTCTCAGCACACTTATGACCTTTATTGTATTTTCTATCACAACTTTAGGAAGGCCCTTTCGCTCTTTTTTCTTCTTATTGTTGTGGTGTCAACCTTGTAGGTTGTGGAAGTCTAGGAGTAGCAACACTTCTGTCTTTATATGTGTGAGTGGTAGGCTTCCTTGTCACCATAATTTTACATTCAATTTTTCTTGCCAGCTTGAATGCCTTTTCCAATGAATCAGGTTCCCAAATGCGAACTTCATTTTGGATGTTATCCTTTAAAGTCCCTATGAAGACATCAATCCTGTGTTCCTCTCGAATATCATTTACCCTTATATTCAATTTTAGGAAGTCCTCAATGTGCTCCACCACTGAACCCTTTTGTTTGAGATTTATCAATCGGCTAAAGAAGGTGTTGCTCTTTGTATCTTCATAATGTGCTATCATTTTCTCCGTAAAAATTGACCAAATGAAAAAAAAAATATGGGAGAAAAGCCATCAATATCATACAAATGTATTTTTTTCTAAATGTAAAGTTGCAATGCGTACTTTTTGTGTGTTTTGCACATTATTGAAATCAAAATATTGCTCCATCTGTATTATCCATGTTACGAGATCCTTGCCATCAAAATTCCTCCTATCCATCTTTGGAATATGGTGGTTCTTCCTTCCAACATTAAAGTTTATGAAATCATGATTAAAATCTATTTTTTTGTCATCATGAGTTTCTTCTACTATCTTTTCGCCATTAGGAATCATTTCTTATATCAACTTTGTCAAACCTTCCATGTATACTTTTAGATCATCCTTCATTTTTCCATGTTGCCTTTTATTTTTTCTTCCATTTCCTCCATCTTAGATTCCACACCATCCATATTAGCTTCCACACCTTTCCTCAGACCATCCACCTTCGCTTCCACTCCTTTCTTCAAAACTTCGATTTCAATTTTTTTTTCTCTTTGCAAGAGCGAAATTTGGTGCACTTGCTCTTGTAATTTTGATAGATCATGTTGAAATTATTCATCTTCATGAGTCATGGTAGAGTATTCTAAGGGCTTAATGGGTGTTGAATTCTTTTTAGGAGGAATTTTAGAACTCGATACTGAAATATATTCTCAATAGGCCCTTGGAATCACTTCAAGCTGATCTTTTTCACAAGACTTATGCAATTTGGAAGAAAAACAAAATACACACCTTTTTCTTGCTTTTGAGGTGATCTATATTGAAACTGAATTATCTTTGAGATTTTGGATCTTCAATATCTGAAATTTTCACCTGAGTTAGCCCTCTAAATCCTCTTTCGAATGCCATAGGTCTGACCTGATTTGGATTCTTCAAGTCAAAGTTATTTCCAATCTCCCACAATGAATTAATTATGGAATAGTTTAGTAGAGCGAACTTGTACGACTTGCCACATGTCACTTTTTCCTCCTTCAGCTCTGAAATTGATAGAAATGAAACTAAATTCCGTGCACTTGTGTTCACTCTTTACAGAATTCCAAGCCGATGCTTAAAGAGAGTTATGAAGATTTTCCCACGATCACCTATTTGAGATGAAATTCGGGAGCCTAAAAAAGCCTTAACTTCCACAGATCCTACCTCCCAAAATAATGTGAATCAATCTCTAAAATTTTTCCATGACGTTCCTTCGGATTTCATGTTTTCTCTGTGAATATTTCAACTTCTGAACCCTCATAGATAAAATGTTATAGTGAAAATTCCGTGATGACCTTTTTAGGTTAAAGTCAGGAGCCTACAAAAAGCCTTAACTTCCACTGATCATATCTCCGAAAATGTTGTGAACCAAGCTCTAAAATTTTGTGACGATGTTCCTCAGGATTTCACCTTCACGCTCTAAAAATTTCAACTTTTGAACCTTTGTATAAAAAATGTTATTGCGAAAATTCCATGATGACCTATTTGGAGCAGCGAAACCCTAGAATCCAAAGCTTTGATACCAAATGTTATGAAACCAGCTCCAAAAATAGAAGAAAAGAGAGATCAACGCCTTATAAATCAGCCACTTCGAGGGAGAAACCTCCAATACATTATATAAATTAACAATTCTTGGATGATAAAAATGACCAAAACCTCCTTCTATATATAGGAGTCCATGGGGCCACAATATAATCCTAGCCGACCTAAAAATAATAATGTAAGGGAAAAATAATAACAATATTTGGGTTACATGGGTACACCAATAGCAATAAGGGGGCTACACTAATAACAATAAGGGACTAAACTAGTAATATAGGGACCTAACATTGTATGGTATCGATGTCTTTGTTCTCATAAACCACTTGTCACTTGGTTAATTTTTACAAAGAAAATGCTAGCATATTATGAAGATACAAAGAGAAACACCTTCTTTAGCCAATTGATAAATCTAAAACAAAAGGATTCAATGGTGGATAATATTGAGAACTTAAAAAAAAAATATTAGGGTAATTGATATTCCAAAGGAGTATAGGATTGATGTCTTCATAGCTATTTTGAAGGATAACATCCAATATGATTTTTTCTTTTAGGAACCCGATTCATTGGAGAAGGCATCGGGGTGGCAAGAAAAGTTGAAATAAAAATTATGGCAACAAGGAAGTTGACCACTCAAAATTATAAAGATGGATGTGTTGTTTCTCCAAGACTTCTACAACCTACAAGTTTGACACCACAAAAATTGGAGTAAAAAGGAAAAAAAGGGATTTGTTATAGTTGTGATAAAAAATATACTAGAGGTTATAAGTGTGCTAAGAATAAATTATTTTACATATCTTTTTAAGAGGAGGAAGAACAAGAGCAAGAGACATGAAAAGAAGAGGATATACACTAGGAACTAACCCCAGAGAAAGCATAAATTAATCTGACCATATATTCTAATGCATTGGCAGGAATTACCACTCCTCAAACTCTCAATATATAAGGATATATCAAGAAGAAAAAGTTAATAGTTTTTATTGATTCGGGTAGTACCCATAATCTTATTCATTGTAAGATAGCCAAGGAATTGAATTGATTTCTATATCCAACACCAGAGTGTCAAATTATGGTTTCAAATGGAGGAGCTAAAAATTGATCTATAAAGTGATATAATAACAAACTAACCATGGGTAATATGTATTGAATAGTCCAATTCTTTCCATTCCAGTGGGTGGTTTTGATGTTGTACTAGGAGTCCAATGGTTACAATATTTGGCAACAATAGATTTTTCATTTTAAGAACTTTCTTGATTTTGTTTTGGGAAAGAAAGAAAAATGAATTAAGATGTGTCACAAGGAAACCAGGGAAGATAATGAGCTCTAATAGCATGACAAATATTTTTAATAAAGAACAATGAGGCTTAATTTCAAAATTATGCTTGCTAGAGGTTCAAACAACGA
This sequence comes from Pinus albicaulis, assembly GCA_034641835.2. Taxonomy (NCBI): domain Eukaryota; kingdom Viridiplantae; phylum Streptophyta; class Pinopsida; order Pinales; family Pinaceae; genus Pinus; species Pinus albicaulis. Next base: position 641,019,456 of record CM076572.1, read on the forward strand.
AATCGTCTATTTCTCTGGATCTCCAAAATTTCTTGTACAATCAATCCAAGGTATTTGAAACTTCCAGTGTCCTCCCACCAATTCGTGATCATGATCATGTTATTCACTTGATTAAAGGAAGTGTTCTTCCAAACATTAGGCCTTTTAGATATCCCTATTCCAAAAAGAGTGTAATTTAATGTATGGTTGCATAAATTCTACAGGTCAGTATAATTAAACCTAGTCAAAGGTATTTCTCTACTCCATTAGTACTGGTGAACAAGAAGGATGGATCATGGCGTATGTTAATTATAGGGAGATAAACAAGCCCATTATTAAATATAAATTTCCCATTCATTTCATTGATGAATCTTTGGATGAATTACATGGATAAATTTACTTCACCAAGTTGGATCTTCTTTATTGATATCATCAAATTAAAATGAAGACCTAATACATTCCGAAAACAAAATTAAAAACTATTTAAGTTCATTACAAAGTTTTCGCCATGCCTTTTGGCCTTACTAATGAACCTTCCAAATTTCAAGGTTTGATGAATTTCATTTTCAAAACCTAGCTTAGAAAATTTGTGTTAGTAATGTTTTATGATATACTAATCTACAGCAAGGCTTGGAAGGATCATGTTCAACATGTTGATAGGGTGCTCAAACAATTGGAGGAGAAATAATTATATGAAAAAACCTCCAAATGTTTCTTTGGGAGTACAAGAGGTGGAATATTTGAGCCATATTGTATCTCATGAGGGTATTCAGGTAGACCCTAAAAAAATTAAATCCATTAAGGAATGGAAAATCCCAACAACCATAAAGAATATTAGAGGATTTCTTAGGTTTAAAAGTATTATCGAAAGCTTGTTAATAACTATAGGAGAATAAAAACACCTCTAACAACATTACTGAAGAAAGAAGAATTTTCTTGGACTCCGAAAGAAACTAAGTCCTTTAAACATATTAAATATGCAATGTGCCAAGCACAAGTCGTAGCTACACCAAACTTCACAAAAACCTTTATTGTGGAATGTGATGCGTCGGGAAATGGAATTGGTTCTATTTTAATGCAATAATAAAGACCCATTTATTTTGAAAGTCGTCCAATCAAGGGAAAATATTTACACAAACTTGTTTATGAGAAGTAAATGTTGGCAATACTACATGCACTAAAGCAATGCTTACCTTACCTAATGGGAAAACACTTCAAGGTAAAAAAAAATATTAATAGTCTTGGATACTTTTTGGAAAGAATATTATCTTCTGAAGAGAAGAAAAATTGGGTCACAAAGATGTTGGGTTATGAATTGCAAATAATCTACAAAAAAGGGAAGAAAAATTTTGTTGCAGATGCACACTCAAGAAAGGATGAAGATGTGGAAACTTTTTTTATTCCATTTCTATTATCCAACCTGATTGGATAACTGAAGCAAGGAATGACTGGAAGAATTACGAAGATGTGTGAACACTCATTCAAAATTTCCAACAAGATAATTCTACATCTCATATATTTATTTGGAAAAATGATTTATTGTGGTACAAAGATCACTTATATCTCCGTAAGAATTTCCAACTTAAACAAAATATTTTTTGGAATTGCACACCTCCCCCTTAGGAGGGAACTCGGGATTTTTCAAAACTTACCACAAGATCAAGAATGATTTTTTTTGGGATGGCCTTAAATATGATATTCGTAAGTTTGTGGTAGAATTTTTGGTTTTCCAAGAAAATAAATTTTAGACAATTAATACCCCGGGTTTTTTATAGCCTTTATCCATTCCAAGTCAACATTGGGAGGAGTTATGAATGGATTTTATCACAGATTTCCCCAATTCTGAAGGGAAGAGTGCCATCATGGTGTTAATTGATAGACTTACCAAGTATGCACACTTCTATGCATTATCTCATAATTCAAAATTCAATACATTTTCTACTGCATTTATGGAAACAATTCAAAAGCTACATGGAAACCCAAAGATTATTTTAAGTGACAGAGATCCCATTTTCACTGGAAAATTTTAGACATAATTTTTTTCTTTTCTTGGTACTCAATTAGCTCATAATTCATCTTATCATACTCAATATGTTAAGAAAACTAAGATAGTGAACACATGTTTGTAATGGTATTTTATTTTCCTTGTATCTAATAGAAAAACACAATGGGCCAAGTGGTTACCTCTGCATAAATGATGGTATAATGCTTCCCTCCATACTGTAGCAAAAAATGAACCCATTTATGGAAATTTATGGATATGATCCACCATACATCACATCATCTTTAAGAGAAAAGTCTAAGGTTCAAGCAGTGGAAGATCACATCAAGCATCAACAACAAGTTCTCCAACTCTTAAAGGATAACCTCACTCTAGTACAAAATCGAATGAAACAACAAGCAGGTCGACATCGCAGTGAAATAAGTTTTGATGCAGGTGACTGGGTTTTTTTAAGGATACAACCATACAAACAAATGTCCCTCAATAAAGCTAATAAGGATAATAAATTACTGCCCAAGTATTATGGAACTTAAAAATTGTTGCAAAATATTGGTACTATGGCATACAAATTGGAGTTTCCTACATCTTCCTGAGTACACCCAGTTTTATATGTTTCATGCTTAAGGAAGGTTATTAGTGACAATATCATAGATCAAAATATATTATTAGAACTTGACTAAGAAGGAAAAATTAATTGGATTTTGAAGCAGTTATGGAAACAAGAACCCAAAAACTATGGAATCGATCAATTTCATAGTATCTCATTAAGTGCAAGAACTTACCTGCTGAAGATTCCACATGGGAGGATGAGAATTTTATATAGGATCATCCATAACTAATCAAGCATCGAGGAAAAATTTTTTTTGAAGGAGAGGGGCATGTTAGGTCCCTATAATACTAGTGTAGCCCCCTATTGTTATTGGTGTTTCCATGTATCACCCATATTATTATTGGTGTGCCCCATAGAACCCCACTATTGTTATTATTTTTCCCTTACATTATTGTTGTTATGTATGATATGATTATATTGTGATCTTTTAGAGTCTTATATATTCCAAGGAGTTATTTTCATTTGAATCATCCAAGAATTTTTCATTTACGCGATGTAAAGGAGGTTTTCCCCTCGAAGAGGTTAATTTTAGTGTTATTGATCTATTTATTCTTTTGTTTTGTGATCTGGTTGCATAGAAAAAACTCTGAAGGTCTTCCTTCAAACTCTTCATTGTCTCAAAAATGTTGGGATATGTTCGCTCTTCTCTCCCCTTTTCCTTCAAATATATCATATCAATACTAATTTGTGCCTTTCTACTAGACATCCTTCTCTTTCTTTTCACTGCTCAAAAGTCTTATTATGTGGTGAAATAACACACATCTATTAGTATTATTAAAATCATAAAAATTATACATGTCTATTATCTTTACTTCAATAGTTCCAGTCCTATACTAACTTGGTGTCTATCTCAATACATCAAAATCGATTTATTATTCAAGTAATATTAGTGTATTCATATACACAACAAAATAATTTCACATAAGTACACATGCATGCATATATATTAATTTAAAACTTAATTTTTTTCCTATACTCAAGCCCATCCAAGTTCAATGTTGAAATTAAGCCCTAATAACACGTTTTCACCTACCCAAACCCCTAATCCTTCATTAGAGCTACAGGGTGTCACATGTTTTTAAAACTCGGTCCCTTAAATCCTAATTAAGGATATGGGGTATCAAATGTTATCCTATTTTTTTTGCTTTGATATCACAACAATTAGTTCTTATTTCAAGAGCATTCAGGAGACCCAACTTCCTTAAGGCATATCTTTTAAATTATAGTCAACCAAGATTAAAAACTTCTACCTCAAGTACCTTGATATTATTCTTTGTCTCATCCACGTTTTAGGGTTTGAAACCTCAAATAAATAATTTTATAATAAAAATACCATGCTACATTTTTGAAGCTTGATTTCAGGAGTATTCAAGATAGTAATATTCCTTAGAGAATATCTCCAAAATTATAGAAATAAATATCTAAAACACCAGATGCTTAGCAAGTTTTTTCATCATTATGGTCTAATTTTCATCCTCTAAAACCTCTTAGAAGAAAATTTATAGTGAGAATCCCAAGATGACTTGTTTAAAAAAACATTCAGGAAGCCCAAATTTAGTGATATTTCCCCTCACTATGGTCTAAGTTTCAAGCTCTGGAACATTTGAGAAAAAAATTATGGTGAAAATTAGAAGTTGATTTGTTTAACCTATAAATCACATTTTGGCTTCCACCTTTAAACTCTCTAGGTTCTACCACTAGCTCTTTTTCCAACTAAAATTCAGAGTGAGATGGAAAATGATGTATGACAGAGAAAATCGAATAGGATGAAAAGCTAAGGGAAGAAGAACCTCTTGATTGATCTTCCCTATTGTTCTTATAATAAAAAATTGAGCCTTCATCTTCCCAACCTATTTCTAGAAGATCCTTGGGAAGATTAATCATTTCATCAAAGGGGGAAATTAAATCAATGAAATTTTCCCTCCAAGGCATCACAATATGTTGGATATCCCTCGTCCTTTGGCTCTAGAATTTTTTTGTAATGAATAAAAATAAAATTACATCGCACAATTTATTTTTAACTCATAACATCAATTTTTGTACCCTAGAATTATATGTTCTCAATTAAATCATAAAAATTGGGAAAATAAAAGGGCTGTTAGAATAGGGTAGAGATTATTTCCTTTAATATTGAGGTTGTAGGTTATAAAATGCTTTTAGATTTGTTAAATATTTCTCCATGATTCTCTAGATATACTACAAGACCGAGCCTCACCTCCACATGAAACAAAAAGAGTGACGAGTCTCAAATATGAACATTTTTTTAATCCCAAATCTAAATATATCTTGACTTCATTTATCCCAAATCCAAATTTTTTCAAGCCCGAGGTAAGCTTTCCAACCTCCATTTAACCTTTTGTCAATGTTATAATTCCAATTGTGCTTATGATGGATGTAAATTCCTAGATAGTTGTATGAATAAACTATTTCATAAATGAAAATATCATAGGTGATATTTTTGGATTTAGTTATTATGACTTTAGTTTTTTCGGTATTAACAGTCATACACATCTTGGAGAAGAAATATTAGGGGATTCTAAGTTTTTTTCCAAGATCATAATGGATCGTTGCAAAAATTATGATATATTTCCATATAAAAGAATAATTAGGACCATAATAGTGAGTGTGGTGCCAACACATCATGCATCTTATAAACATTCTTCTAGCTTATCAATGTATATGCCAAAGAGGGTAGGGTAAAAAGGGAAGCTCTTTCTTGACTCAGATATTGCATTTAATTTATTTTGACTAACCCTTAGCAGTGCTAAGCTTGTAAATAATATACTTTTACATCCTTGTGAAAACAACCCTAAAATCGAGAGAAACCATTATTTCTTCTAGCCTCTTCCATAGCTTTGTTCAAGGTATGGTGTCAAAATATTTTCTAAAGTCAACAAAACAAAACAAAATGGAATAATTTTATTATTGTGGAATTCCTTTGCAATTATCCTAAGATTAACAAGATGGTCCAAAACTAAATGATATATCCTAAACCCTATTTTTTATTTAGCTCTTTTATCATGGCTTTCAAGCCAAAGGCTAATATTATTTTCCAAAAAATGGCTAATCATAACGGTCCTATAATTAGAGGGAATTATTTTATCCCTGTTCTTAAAGATAGACATAATAAATCTCTACGTCCAAGACTTGGGGAAACCTTGCTTCAATACCAAATTAAAGAGCTTTTGAATGTGTGGGATAAGGATAGGTTTTCCCATTTTAGAAATTTTAGCTCGGTAGCCTTCAATGCCCTTAGCTTTCCCAGTAGCGAGTTGCGTAAACACAAAATTAATGGCTTCTAAAGAAAATATCTCATCCTCTATAGGAGAATTTAAAATGGTGTCTGCAATGTTAGAGGATTAATATAATTTTTAAAGATAAATATTATAATTATTTAAGAAAATCAAATGATTTTCCTTAGTCTTACAAATCAAAATTTTCCTCCAAAACTTTCTAGGGTTGGACTTAGAGAGGTGTAATAACTTCTCTTTCTCTCTATTTATATAATATATTTTCTTACTTTTAATAAGAGCTTTAAATGTATTTATCTTATCAGGTTTTAAGGTTTAGTTAGGAGCATCCCTAATCACTTTCTTATCAATTTTACAATCATTATCATACCAAGGGTTGGTCATTCTATTTCTTTTGTTTATACGATAACTTGGTAGATAACTTGCTAATGGTGGAAAAGAGGTTTGTATTAATATTATGATATAGGTTTTAAATATTATCCTTATAAATTAAGAGGTGTAAATCTTTATTTAAATCCTTTAAGAATATATCCATTTTACTCTTGTAAAAACAACAGTGGTTTTGACTCTCACAATTCTCATGCATGTGCTTGTTATGCATGGTAAAGTTTATACTTGAGGTTAAAGGTCTATGATAAGAGTTAATATCATGGTAATTTCAGAGGTCAAAGTTTATGATTTGGTTGGAAATAGGGATATAATACATCACATAATCCATGACACTAAATCCCATTAATATAAATCATCTGGTTAGAGTTTGGCTACTTGATTATGTGCTTGCAAATTAGAAGGTCATGAGAACTACAGAGTTTGAATAACTCGATACCAAATAAATTCTCAATTATGTCATTGGATTTTCTTTTGAATATACTATCTAAATCAAGGTCTTCATCTAGTCAAATATGTAACACCTCCCATCCCCTTATTCCATCTTGGGTTGTGAGAGTACTACTTGCTCTAATACCACTCTATAACACCTCCCAACCTATTAAAGTATCCCAAGCTATGGGAGAATTACTTTTTTGACTCGATCTCCAAGGTCTATAATGAATATGGGGTTACAAAAACCTCTTTTCTCAAAATTTTTTAATTCTAAAACAAATTCCATCATCATGTTCAACTCGTTGAGAGTTTTCTAGCAATATAAATTCTACCTCAATCTAAGTCCTGCATAGAAATGTATGCCCTTTAGAAATTTATCCCATTAAAAGAAGCCACCATCAAGATGGATTTACGTGGCACCCACGTGGTTCTAGGCCAACGCAACGTGGGGTCCACATGGCACACACACCATATCGGGTTTGATTTATCTGAATTGGCCCTTCCATGAAATTTCTATTAACAAATATCCTAGTTCTCTAGTACCCAATATAGGGCTCCACCTTTGTAACGAGCTTCTATTATTCCAAAACAATGAAGGAATTAACACGTAAAAAATTTACTTAGAATCATTATGGCACAGATCCTGAGACCTACCGCATCATATCAACATTGACCAAATAGGAAATGGAATGTGGGTGCCCTATATCACCACATCACTGCCACGTTTTACTTCTCCAAGTCATACTATCCCTAACCTTAGATTTTTTCATTTAAATAACACTTCCGTGTTGGTGCCCCATGACCCTAGAAGGTTTCCATTTTTATGTTACTTTCTAAGTCACAATCCATGTCATATTTTCACAACTGTTAGGAAGAATACTGAGAGGTGGGGGGGGGGGTGAATCAGTATTTTAAAACTTATTTCAAATTTTCGTTTTCTATTCAAAATTCCATATGTGATTTTTATTCAATTAACCTGTGTATGTATGTGACTATGATGAGCGCAAACTGTGTATATCCAATTGAATAACTTTTCATATAATTAATCATATATTAATATTTTATCAGTGCATAATTAATTTATTATACATGTATTAAGAAAAAACTATGAGCGGGAATAATATATATATAGATCATCAATACACAAGAAACACATCAACACACATGAACACAAAGATTTTTAGGTGAAAACCCAATGTGGGAAAAAACCACTGTTGTCATTGTATCTGTCTTCATATTTTATTATAGAGGAAAACATCTTACAATATTGTATTTGTACAGACTCATACTAGTATGCAGGCATCCACCTGTAGAAGGCTACAACCTTGACTCGTTCTCCAACACCAACTGGAAGGGAGCTTCAACACCCTGATCTCATTTACCGACACCCATCGGAAGGAAGCTTCGACTCCCTCACTAAAGGCTCCAACCCTCAGCACCTCTGTTGACCATGTTTCATAATATTTCATATTGGATCCACCTTACTCAAACCAACAAAACATGTAGGCCACTTTTCATCATATTTTCAGACTGGACCCTGTTAGCACCCAATCTGAACCTTAGGCTGAAAAAGGAAAATCAGGGTAACAACTAAACCACGCTCAGCCTTGTAGCTAGCCCTACAAGGATAGGAGAGGGCTCTCTCCATAGAATAGATATCCAATAAAACAATAATGAAACTGATTTTAGTCTAGGTATATAAATGGGAAAAAGAGTTTTGATTGATAGCTGAAATTTCAGGGATGTATGGAACAAAAGGACAGTATGAACTGAGGAATTAAATCAAGGATACAGAGTATTTCATGGGGCAAGATAGGCAAGAGATTTAGCAATCAAGTTTGAAATAAGGTGGAGTGGAAAGACTGTTGAGAAGCTGAAAAGGGCATACTAAATGAATCCTTTTTAAACAGAAGAAAATACAGAGTATGAATGATTCCCCAAGGCAGAGCATATAAAACGGATTCTACCTTTCTAACTTGAAAACATTCAACTGTAAATGTTAATGAATGAATGGTGAAACATAACAATGTACATATGAAACATAAAGGAGAAAAATATGCTAAAACTCATACCACATGAATCCCATAAATCAGAGTTGCATCTCTTATTAATTCCTGTCAAACTGTACAATGTAGCGCAGAGATGTTTTTTGCCACACTATTACCCAGAACTCAAATCTCTTTCAAATGATTTTCAGTTACAATAAATAGAACAAATTCGTGGGAATATAGATCGACAGAAATGGGAGTTGTTTCAACTGAAATCATGAAGATAGGAAAAAGAGCCATCCATCTGTCCTAAGAAGGAGCAACGTTACATTTTCCACTCGAATTTGCTGATATCCAATGAGGAGGCGAAACCTGTAGCGTGGATCATCTCTGCAATGTAACCGAAAATGTGACTATTACAATCTGGGTTCTCGGCCTCTGACGTTTCACTTTCCATTAGCCGCTTTGAAGAAAACCGACTTTTTATTATTCTGCCGTTGAAAGAAGACAGACTGGAATTACCTGCTTTTCGTGAAGGGAAAAATGCGTTTAAATGGAAAAGGGAAGGGGAATGGAGGCGGGATCCATATTTACAATCGCAATCGGAATGGATGGGCAGTGGGAGATATATATAACATGGTAGTCGCAATCGCAAATACGGAGGTGGGACGGAGCAGAATGGTGTATACAATGTTTCTGATGCGATTGGGGGGCGGGGAAACCCTTTACATTATAAATTAAAATCAAAATTTCGCATTAACAAAGGAAAATGCTCTTTATCATATGAACGGGCGAAAGTATTATGGTGGGACCCATTGTCAATCGCAATCACAATATCGGAGGCGGGGAGCGATCGCAATCGGGAGGTAGGGATGTGCGATGTGATCGAGAGATGGATTTGCGATTGAGAAGTTTCGATTGGCGGAAGATCGTCGGATCAGAAGGGAAAGATCTACGACTCTAGTGTAATCGAGAGAGATTAATCAGAGGAGCGGATCGGGAGATTATTGCGATTGATCAATCAGAAGGGGTATTATGGGAGCGCCGATTGCGATGGCCCGATTGGTTGTGAGCCATCGGATCGGCGAGAGCAATCAACGGTCAGATCTGCCTCGGAGGTTTCGATTGGCGAGATATACAATCGGGAAATTGCATCGGAAGTTATGGAATGTGTCAATCAGAGTGCATGTTATAGATGTTGCGATTGCGATGGAGGGCGGGATACATATATATGGACTTTCAAAATTTTTACCATAAGGTTTTTCAACGGGAATGGAGGGGAAGTGGTTATGGGGAAGGACTTTGAAATATGAAGTTCTTTATTATAAAGTTCTAAGGCATGGAGGGGAAGTGGTTGGGTAATAAAAAGGGATTTGTAATGCGATATTATAATTGGAGGGGGGAAAATGGATTTATAAAGGAATATTCAATTTTAATAACATAGAGTTTAAAGGGAAAAATGGGGAAATAGGGGGTATATGAGGGTATAAGGGTTTTTACTTCACTTAAGCACAAAATTCAATCCAGAAGCCAGTTTTGAGAGTGTAGTATACCGTTGGAAAGCTATTTCCGGGCTCTTTCTGATGGATCTACTTTGAAGATGATTTGGCACTAAAAATACTATGGAAAACTTCTTTTAAGGCAGAGACATCACTTTGTGGAGATAACAGCTTCTGAATTGTGGCTGAAAGGCAAAGTATCATGTCTTCACCTCAAAACATGGTTTTGAGGTGAAGCTTGCATCAAACCAAACAAATGATATCTTTGATCTTCCTGGTGTTGTGCCTTTGTATTTATTGACTTCCTCATGACCCTGCTGATCTTTATTGACACCTGACTCATTAATTTAACCATGATGAGACCTTAGAGACTAATGAGACCCATCCTATGACCTACTGATATGATTTTGAGAATGAAAGTGAATAATGACTGCAGACCATAGGGAGGAAAATCAGCAAGTACCTCATGAGGGAAAACTGATAAAAATTACTACCATAAATGAATCCATGACCTAGCGGAATGGTGAAATTTATTGGTATGAGACACCTAATATGAAAATGCAAAAAGAGCAGTTTTGATCACTGATGGCAGTATAACTAGACTGACACTAACATTGGCTCCAATGGGGATGGTAGCTCCTTGGAGGTGCCAAGAACACCGTATACCAAGTAGCCTTATTCATTGGGCATGGAGTCAAAAATACTGAAAAACTAACACCAATGCAAACTAAAAGGGACTTGGCTCAACAAACTAACTCAACAATGACTAAGACCAAACTTAAAATTTAAAGCTTAATGGAAGTACATGACCACCTGTGTTCCTTGAAAACCAAAGTACCATCAGGCTATATCAAAATGCCAATGCAACCAATCAAGCATATGCCTTCTTGATTGATTCTCCTGATCAGATGTTTTGGACAATAATAGATACTCGCAACTGGGCATCCCAAAACATAGTTGACCACGATCTCCTTCATCACCGAATACTGCAATAATCACCTTCACTGCTGACTGCAACAGATTTGCCATTGGATCCTGGAAAGCATAAATATTTTCCTCCTGTTGAAGAAACAAGGCATCTTTTTCTTTTGATTCTGATCTTTCTTCATAATGTACCTCGGTAAGAACATGTTCCTGATCTTCAAAAAATTCTGAACAAGTGGATGAGAAAATTTCCTCTTGAAAAAACATTTCAAAACATGAGACATAGAAAGAAGAATATGAATGGCAGTATTGAATGCTCTGGTCTTCTGTAGTCTGTATATATTACTGAGCATCTTCATATGACATGGCAATCAGATTATCATTTATCACTGAGTTATTGAAAGAAGATTTTTCACTTACTTGAACAAAGATCTCATCTTGTTTTTCATGAACTGACTGAATTACCTCCTCATGAAGGCTTTGTTCTAATGAAATGAGAACATTTGGATCACTAACTCTGTCTTCTTCATTCCAGATGATCTCAACAGCATATTTCTTCTTCATGGGATTCAGCACAAGGTATTCTTGATCATCACAATCTGAAATCGAGACTTGACTTTCCTGCATATTGTCTTCTTCTATGGATAGATCTGAAATAAAACCTTCTCTTTCATCATTTTCAACCATATGGAAATCTTCAACCTGTTGATCTTGATAAGAATCCTTAAATATATCTGTGTGCTGCTGAAATGGATTTTCATACAATGCTTCCATGATTTCTTCATCCATGAATTCATCATCTCCATAGAAATTCTCCATATTTTCGATGAAACTATTAGCATGCTTGCAACAATTCTGAACTAATATTAAAGACGGACAAGATTCTCTGTACCTTTCAAAGAATATGGTATGAAAATATTTTAAACAATAAATACAACCAGGTGGCAAACTTTCATACCAAGATCGAGCTTCATCTTCTAGAGTAGCCATGAACATCTTCATCAAGAAATCTTCAGGAAAATCAATTTTTAACTTATGCACATGGATGTGGAATTTTACCAGATGAAGAGCAGCATCATCACCTTCCACGTTTCTGAACATAGGCAAATTCTGAAGCCAATCCACCTTGGGCATTTTATTTGGGAAACCTGGAATGTGATCTCGGCTCATGGGAGCATATCTTCTTGAAATACGTTCCATCTTAAAACAAAGATATTAAAGCTACTGATCTTTCCCCAGTGGAGTCACCATGAAGGATTTGATTTTGTGGATCTTTCAGTGAATGGAGTCGCCAGGTGAATGTTTTCAGCCTTTATATGCATCTGATTGTTGTTCACCATCAACATTCAGATATAACATTCTGTCATTCTTTTACCGGGAAAATATTACTGGGGTACTTAATATTCTAAGAAAAAATTTTGTAATTAAGTCCCCAGTATGGTCGCCAGAGATGTTAGCACCCAATCTGAACCTCAGGCTGAAAAAGGAAAATCAGGGTAACAACTAAACCACGCTCAGCCTTGTAGCTAGCCCTACAAGGACAGGAGAGGGCTCTCTCCGTAGAATAGATATCCAATAAAACAATAATGAAACTGATTTTAGGCTAGGTATATAAATGGGAAAAAGAGTTTTGATTGATAGCTGAAATTTCAGGGATGTATGGAACAAAAGGACAGTATGAACTGAGGAATTAAATCAAGGATACAGAGTATTTCATGGGGCAAGATAGGCAAGAGATTTAGCAATCAAGTTTGAAATAAGGTGGAGTGGAAAGACTGTTGAGAAGCTGAAAAGGGCATACTAAATGAATCCTTTTCAAACAGAAGAAAATACAGAGTATGAATGATTCCCCAAGGCAGAGCATATAAAACGGATTCTACCTTTCTAACTTGAAAACATTCAACTAGAAACGTTAATGAATGAATGGTGAAACATAACAATGTACATATGAAACATAAAGGAGAAACATATGCTAAAAATCATACCACATGAATCCCATAAATCAGAGCTGCATCTCTTATTAATTCCTGTCAAACTGTACAATGTAGCGCAAAGATGTTTTTTGCCACACTATTCCCCAGAACTCAGATCTCTTTCAAATTATTTTCAGTTACAATAAATAGAACAAATTCGTGGGAATATAGATCGACAGAAAGGGGAGTTGTTTCAACTGAAATCATTAAGATAGGAAAAAGAGCCATCCATCTGTCCTAAGAAGGAGCAACGTTACATTTTCCACTCGAATTTGCTGATAATCAATCAAGAGGTGAAACCTGTAGCGTAAATCCCTTTGAATCGTAATTGAAAATGTGACTATTACAATTTTATTTCTTGGCCCCCTGATGTTTCGCTTTCCATTTTCCGTTTTGAAGAAAATTGAATTTTTATTAATCTGCCGTTGAAAGAAGACAGAATGAAATCAACTGCTTTTCATGAAGGGAAAAATGCGTTTAAATGGGAAAAGGGAAGGGAAATGGAGGTGGGACCCATATTTACAATCGCAATCGGAATGGACGGGCAGCGGGAGATATATATAACACGGTATTCGCAATCACAAATCGGGAGGTGGGACGGAGCGGAATGGTGAATACAATGTTTCTGATGCGATTGGGGGGGGAGGGGGGGGAACCCTTTGTATTATAAATTAAAATCAAAATTTCGCATTAAAAATGGAAAATGCTCTTTATCATATGAACAGGCGGAAGTATTATGGTGGGACCCATGGTCAATCGCAATCGCAATATCGGAGGCGGGGAGCAATCGCAATCGGGAGGTAGGGATGTGCGATACGATCGGGAGATGGATTTGCGATTGAGAAGTTCCGATTGGCGGAAGATCGTCGGATTAGAAGGGAAAGATCGACGGCTCTGGTGTAATTGGGAGCGATTAATTGGAGGAGCGGATCGGGAGATTATTGCGATTGATCAATCGGAAGGAGCATTATGGGAGCGCCGATTGCGATGGCCCGATTGGTTGTGAGCCATCGGATCAGCGGGAGCAATCAACGGTCAAATCTGCATCGGAGGTTTCGATCGGCGAGATATACAATCAGGCAATCGCATCAGAAGTTATGGCATGAGTCAATCGGAGTGCATGTTACAGATGTTAGGATTGTGATGGAGGGCGGGATATATATATATGGACTTTCAAAATGTTTACCATAAGGTTTTTCAACGGGAATGGAGGGGAAGTGGTTATGGGGAAGGACTTTGAAATATGAAGTTCTTTATTATAAAGTCCTAAGGCATGGAGGGGAAGTGGTTGGGTAATAAAAAGGGATTTATAATTCGATATTATAGTCGGAGGGGGGAAAAGGGATTTATAAAGGAATATTAAATTTTAATAACATAGAGTTTAAAGGGAAATAGGGGGAAATAGGGGGTATATGAGGGTATAAGGGTTTTTACTTCACTTAAGCACAAAATTCAATCCAGAAGCCAGTTTTGAGAGTGTAGTATACCGTTGGAAAGCTCTTTCCGGGCTCTTTCTGATGGATCTACTTTGAAGATGATTTGGCACTGAACATACTATGGAAAACTTCTCTGAAGGCAGAGACATCACTTTGTGGAGATAACAGCTTTCTGAATTGTGGCTGAAAGGAAAAGTATCATGTCTTCACCTCAAAACATGGTTTTGAGGTGAAGCTTGCATCAAACCAAACAAATGATATCTTTGATCTTCCTGGTGTTGTGCCTTTGTATTTATTGACTTCCTCATGACCCTGCTGATCTTTATTGACACCTTACTCATTAATTTAACCATGATGAGACCTTAGAGACTAATGAGACCCATCCTATGACCTACTGATATGATTTTGAGAATGAAAGTGACTAATGACTACAGACCATAGGGAGGAAAATCATCAAGTACCTCATGAGAGAAAACTGATAAAAATTACTACCATAAATGATTCCATGACCTAGTGGAATGGTGAAATTTATTGGTATGAGACACCTAATATGAAAATGAAAAAAGAGCAGTTTTGATCATTGATGGCAGTATGACTAGACTGACACTAACAGACCCAATACCATCATTTAAGCCCAGTAAAAATACTGAAACCAATCATTGTATCAACTCATTGAACCAACTTAATCTTCAAATCGTCATCGAATTAACTCCTTCATTAAACCAATTACTGAATCTCAAACAACTAAAGCAACTAGATCAACTCATATCATTGTAAACTCATTCATCAGAATACCAGACCACATATTTTTCATCACTGAAACTAGATCCTATCACTACAAACAATTATCAATCATATGCGATAATGTATACACTATTGTTCTGTGGCATACCCGCTTATGTATGTGTTTTTTTTTTTAAGAATACTTGTGTGCATATCTCAATACACTAAAAACTAAATCTACATCTCTATACCATTGAATCAATCACTCAATAACACTCTTAAACCATCACATATTACTGAGATAAATACATAACCAGATGTTGAATCAATTCACTTAAATACTGAAATAACTGAATAAATCATTGAATTTCAATCAACCGATGTAACCAATGAAACTAGATCAAAATAAACCAGATTTGATTTGAAACTCAATGAAAAACCACTCAATATACAAATCCAAACACTTTTACCCATCACAAAAACCAACTTCTACCACTGCAAACCCTGATCAAGCATGCATCATATTGTATATGAAATTGTTCTTATTCATACATGTGTATGTATGCACTTATCCTAAAGAATTCCCGTGTATAGATCTCAGGACATTGATACTTGAATCTGAATCATTTTCACACTGAATCACATGTTGAACCTATCACATATCATTGAACAAAATACATATCATAATACAAAAATATCATCACAAGTCAACTTTTCATTCCAAAATCAGTTCACCCCAACCAGTGTTGTCACACATAGATTATCATGAGAGAAACATAATTGATAGACCATAGAAAACTTAACGGATTTGACCGAAAATCATTAAACGTTCATACTGTAAAACCCTACCATATATATGCAACTCTTATAAAGCACACCCTCATATGTACAAACTTTTAATACTTGACACATGTGTATGGATTTGTGAGCTTTTACAAAATGTATATGCAACTCACCTGAAGTAGATCAGTGTATGTACGTGACCTCTCTAAAGAAAACCTATGTATAGATATGTAATCACTAAATCATGCATTCGCTGCAACCTCAAAACATACTTCACAACACTTACCGTCACATGTTGATGTCAGAGTATCATTACCATAAAAGATCTATAATTGTTAGCCATAATCATAAAATATCAAGAAAGCATGTTCATTAGTCACTAAAATATTTTCAAATCAAATATGAACCTCCTTCATGCTCCTTAATTCACACCTATTTCAGATCAAACCATTCATCAATAACCCATAACTTGCACACATAACACCTTGATCTCCATCTCTGTATATAGATTAGGCCTTAGCCAATAACTTAGACCAATCCCTTAGTAATTTTGATGGTATTCTTTGACATGATCAAATATCCTTTGTCGCTCTCGTTACTATGGGTCAATACCATGGAAAATACCCCTGGTATTGACAATACGATGGTACGGAAATTGTACATGGATTTTCTTCACCATACTCGCATATGTACGTGGCCTTTGTTCATAAGACCCGTGTATACTTACCAAACTTCACCTTTATCAGTCCTCTGTCTCTAAACTGATATTTCTTTTTCCATTCTCTCTGATACATTTGTACTAGCATGTATACTCATTATTATATCATTATTTTTACATCTTTATCAAGTAGGTTTCCATCAAGGACAACACATTAGTCATAATGCCAATAATCTCCCCCTTTGGACTTGATGGAAACCACTTTGGTGTTTGGTTACCACCATTTATAAACACCTATAGAGACATTTGTAGACATACCAAGCTTCTCTCCAAAAATTATTTCTAAAACACCAAGCTACTCTCTCGTTTCACCAAGAATTCTACTCCAAACACCAAGCTACTCTCCCCCTTTTACATCAAGGGAAAAGGGCTGACCAATGCTAAATCAAGGCTTTATTTTTCCGTATATAGAGAGGATCATTGTAGAGAAGATTTTTCTGAATATGATCACTGAACATGCTCCCCCTAAGCATATGCTAAATCTTCTAGAAGATATAAAAATATTACATGACTCTATGACTCAGCCAAATATGGAATTTCCTATCATCAAGGACCCATGCTTACATCAATCACCCAAAACAGTGGGGTTACGTATTTGACTCAAAGTTACATAAAGTTCCCAAAATAATGGGATTAAATACATAACTTAATTGACTCCAATAGTCCAAACATGACTGAATATTACAAATATAATATCATAGGTCTTTACATGACCATTACATCAAGAGAAAAATATGACAATTATAACCGACACCAAAGACCTCAACAATGAAGTAGCAAGACCATGATAGTCATCAACAACCATTATACACCATATAGGATCTGCACTATAAGAATCTCGCAATGGAAACATGAATATCATCAAGAAGCTATGTAGTTCCAGTGTCATCACCCTGTGATAAAATATGCAATGCTTTCAAGCATAATCCAACGGTTGTAGCA
Source organism: Pinus albicaulis (assembly GCA_034641835.2). Taxonomy (NCBI): domain Eukaryota; kingdom Viridiplantae; phylum Streptophyta; class Pinopsida; order Pinales; family Pinaceae; genus Pinus; species Pinus albicaulis. Next base: position 641,037,106 of record CM076572.1, read on the forward strand.
AAAATAAATCAATAACCATCCTCTTTTCTTCATGTAACATGCCTTTTATTCATATATGAAGAGTTATAATTCATACGCAAAAATATGATTCTCTTGGACCAAAATCTCATCATATGCATCTATAAAAGATAAGGAGAAACTTCAACATCAATCAAGTGTATCACATTATTGGAAGCTTTACTAATATGCAACTTAAGTAGTTATCCATAAGATACCTATTTACAATTTATTGATATCCCATGACATAGAGATAGAAATATGTATGAATTCATCATCAACCAATCATAGCATGATATTGTACAATCAACCTTTGTTCATCTCTGTTAGCTCATATTATGAAGATCAAAATTTGTTTTCCATACATAAGAATAGCTACAATCCTCATGCAACATAACATATGCATCATCACTAGGTGTGCAAATAGAGAATCTCCTGTCATCACAAATATGATCAGCAACATCATTGACCATGTTATATGCATATATTCAAGCAACATATAAGCATCATCCATAACTTCACCATAATAAACCCAAGCATCAACGACATAATGACAACATCATATAGATGTCAAAAAATAGTGACTAAATCATTAACCATGGCATGAACATATTCATTAAGTGTATTATGTAGGATCAACTTTGCTAAGTGAAACTTCAGCAATATATCAACACTTCATCAACTTATGTTTCTTCAACAGTATCACCAATGATATATATAATTTTCATGAACATCATTATGCAACAAATAATGCTCAAGAAATCATAATGCCAACAATGTACTAATAGAAGCTTAGCGAATTCTCCCCCTAAACATGTATCAATTGTTTATTATTATTTCTGACCATATCCAAGTCATCCATCAGTAAATTCATCAGGCCAGTACTGTCATATTGCAGTAACTCATAAGCCATCTTAATCCAATAACACTTCTAAGTAACATTTGAGCAACAACAGACTGTAACCAATCAACATCAGAACTAGAAAGTCAAATAATAATTGACTGAATCATATCATAACCTCTCCCTGAGTCTGTCCCATTGATTCTTCATCTCAGGGAAATATACGCTACCATCTAGATAAAACATCGTGTATATACGTGATTGTCCTTCAAGTGATCTGCATACATAAAGTAAAATAATAAATTTTTATAACCACAACTCCCCATGAGCATGTACTATATGTTTTCATTCGTAGTTATTACATTATATGCATTTTCAGTAATATAAGAAACACAACATGGGAATCATCATCAATATGTACATATGTATAGCTCCCCATTAGATCATACATCACTGGCCCTGAGGACCTGATAATCATCCTCTACTCTCCATGCGGTCATGTACCTCACATCACTTTTTCAGTCATTTTTAGAAGTATTCTCCTAATAAAAATGGATTGCAATGGGCACCAACTGTTGGCAATATGACGTAGAGTGTTGTCCTTGATGGCAACCCACTTGATAGAGTGTTGTCCTTGAATGGCAACCCACTTGATGAAGATGATGGCAACCTACTTGATGAAGTTATGCTTGATAGAATATGTCTTGATAAACCTGTTAAATGATGTAAATATGATTATGCTCTGGGTTATGTCAAGGAAAATGAAGAAGATGGGTATGTGGTGATGAATATGATGAAAGAGGCCACTGTCTCAGATACTATGCTGGATGTGTCTGAAGGAGGTCACGTATGCCATTGAGCCATCAAAATTTTAAAATTAGCGTAGACAGCGCTCATGAGGGTATAAAACTGGGGTAATACCATGAATATTGACCATTGTATTGAGTAATGATTCATCTATGTGACCCCGTCCAGGAATACCATCGGAAGTAATGTAGTTTTGGCTCATGGTATTGAAAAAGAGTAAACCTATATAAAGAGAAGAAATTCATTGTGCAAATCATGAGTGTGTGTGCAAGATGTCTGAGCTTGAATGAATACTTCTCTCTGAAGTATATCTGAATGGAAAGGGTTACAGCTGAATGAAAGATCTGAATGTATGATGCACCAATGAAGAAATGATAAAGAAGGGAATCTAGATCTAGAATGTATTTGTATCTGCTAGATCTGTTTATGGAAGGATTAGATCTGAGATGAGGCGAACATATGTCTGAAGTGAAGAGTTAAATCTGAACTGAATATCTGATCGGAAGAAGTATGCAGCTCTGTAATGGTTGAATATCCATACGCTAGTTTATTACAGTGGAAGCGCGTATATACGCGAGTTTGGTAAAGCGAAAGCGCGTATCAGTCCTGAAGTATGAATAGATGTATACGCTTGTTGATGTAAACATAAGCGCGTATATACGCGATATCAAAGAAAGGAAAGTGCGTATGCAAACTAGGGTTTGCTGAAGTATGGGGTATGAAGTGTCTGATCTATTTTTCTGTGTTATAGCTATCTGTTGATGATGTTTGACTGTGCTTAAATGTATGGAGTGGGTCCAGTCTGAAAATATGATGAAACATGGCCTACAAGTTATGCTCTATTGAAGTTGTTGGATCCAGTGTGAAAATTGATGAAACGTGGTCCATGGTGGTGCTAAGGGTTGTAGCCTTCAGTCAGGGGGTTGTAGCTCCCTTCCAGGTGAGGCTGGTAAATGAGATCAGGGGGTCGGAGCTCCCTTCCAGGTGAGGTTGGTAAACGAGCGCAGGTGGGTGCCTGCATGCTGGTAGGAGGCTGCGCCAGCACATTTGTTGTAAGATGTTTTCTCTATAATAAAATATTGAAGGCTGAGCAACTGCAGCGGTGGTTTTCTCTCGACTTGGGTTTCCACTTAAAATCCTGGTGTTCATGTGTGATGCTTATGTGTGATGGTTTATTCTATTCTTACTGCACATGTTTACTGTTTATTGAACATCTAATAAATGAATGATGGAATGATATAAGTGAATAATTAATGGCATAATTAGATCTCTGTGTATACGCGAGTTTTATGAAAGATATCCGCGTGTATACGCTAGTTTGGTTCAGCAAAGTAGTGTATGGGTTTTAGAGAGTGAAAAAGTAAAAAGTTCTGAGCATGCCCTAAATAATGATTCACCCCCCCCCCCCCTCTCAGTATTTTTCCCAACAATTGGTATCAGAGCCGGTCCTTCTGCAGAAGCTTGATTGCTTGAAGGAGATTCGTCGCAATGGGAAGTCGTGAAGGAGTATTTTCTATAAGGCCACCTCTATTCAATGGAAGTAATCTGTTATTCTGGAAAATGAGGATGATATCCTATCTTCATTCTATGGGAGCAGATGTATGGGCCATTTTTGAACAAGGATATCAATATCCAACTGCTACACCAACAGATCCAATTGAAAGGAAGAATTATGAATCAAATGCAAAAGCGGTCAATGCTATAACAGGTAGCTTAACTGAATCAGAATTTGTCAAATTCATGCAGCTGAATACAGCAAAGGAAATATGGGACAAAATCATCCTAAGTTATGAAGGTGATGCAAAGGTAAAAAGTGCAAAGCTCCAAACCCTCAGAATTGAATATGAAAATTTGAAGATACATAGTGATGAGAGTATTGCCCATTTCTTCTTACGTCTAGATGATATTGTAAATCGAATGAGAAACTTGGGTGAAACCATAACCGATACTACTCTGGTAGAAAAAGTCTTAAGATCTTTGACTTCAAAATTTGAATCTAAAGTGTCTGCTCTTGAAGAAAAGCAAGATCTGCAAACTCTAACTATTGTTCAACTACATGGTATTCTGACTTCTTTTGAAATGAGAAAAGGAGGTCCCTCTCAAATCAAAGAAGTTTCCTTTAAGGCGTGTGCTAAAGGAAAATACAAGGAAGATGTCAAGGAATCAGATTATATATCATATGAAGAAGAAGCTAATTTTGTGAGAAAACTCCAACTAGGAACTGGAAGATTCAAAGGTAAGCTTCCCTTCAAGTGTTTTGCTTGTGGAAAAGTTGGTCATTATGCTGCTAAATGTCCCTATGAAGAAAACCATGGTATATGGAAACAATTTGAAAAAGGAAAGAGTTATTATACTAATGAAGATAATAATGAAGTGTCTAGTAAGGATGAAGAAGGTTCTGACCACGGTCTACAAATACTCATGGCATCCACTATGGAAGATGATAACTTCACAAAAGAAAGGGATCTGATTGGTAAGGGTTACTTTCATGGATGTTGCTTCTATTGTAACTCATTTGGTCATAAGGCCACTGATTGCAGGATAAGTATGATGAACAGATCTGATAAATTGGAGAATTTCCAGCACACTGTAAGAAGTCACAAGAAAAGCTGGAAAAAGAAGAGGCACCGGTCAAAACGTAGGGAATACTGACCCTACTGCAGTCATCCGATTCTAAAGCTTAATTCTCTTGATTACTGCAGAAGTGATGTGAGATACATTATAGGGATTAGTAATGTATCACCAAAGGGGGAGCGATGTATGGTGATTTCCATGATTGTTTTGGCAATTCTGGGTATGTGTATTTCTGACAGTGCATCTGGTGTGAAGAAAAGACAGGTACAGGAAGGAAAAATTTAGGGGGAGATGGAGGAATGTGAAATTTTCTATGTTTCACTTCCCATACGCGGGTTCTATGAACTAAAGCTGTGTATACATGCGAGTTACATCAGACACAGTCGCGTATGCATTGATGATAAGAGAATTGGGATGACAGCTGAAGATCAGGAGCAGAGGTTCAGGGGGAGCATCAGTCTGACTAATAATGATTGAACTATTAACATTATTCTGGTTATACTCATGCTAATGAAATGATACATGGTTTCTTATGTTGAAGATTATGGATGAGCCCGGATTTCTTATTTGATGAAAAATATCTTTTGGATATGATGGAAGTCTTTTGATTCGGAGATCAGGACAGATCATGCAGAGAATGTTGCTGATGACTTGCTGATGAAGGTATTCAGGTTGCACAATTTAAGGAGGAGCCTTGGCCATATGGAAAGGATGCATTGGATGCACAGCTTCAGGGGGAGCATTGGTCTTGCTGAGTATAATGCATTATTGGCATTATGATGATTCTGAAAAATGATCTCTTTCTTGAGGTCTTTCTGGTATTGGTCATGAAAATTTATATTTGTAATTTGATGAAAAGGTCATGTTGAGACCCATGATGTAAAATTGTAATATTCAGTCATGTAAGGATTTGTCAAAATTTGTAAACCCACTTGGTTGGGTAGCTGAGTCAAATTTGTAAACCCACTTGGTTGGGTAGTTGAGTCTCATATGTAAATCCACTTGGTTGGGTAGTTGAGTCTCATATGTAAATCCACTTGGTTGGATCTTTGATGTAAGTATGAGTCCTTGGTGATAGGAAGGTCATAGATTCATGTGCTTCATTGAAAAATATGTTTGAAGATTCAGCATGAACTCAGGGGGAGCTTGGTTACTTCAGTGTACATCAGATCTGCAGAACGCTTCCTTCTACAAAAGGAGAAAAAACCTTGTGTTGGTTTTGGTCCGCCCTTTGCCCTTGATGTCAAAGGGGGAGAGTGACATGGTGTTTGAATAAAAGAAAATAATGGTGTCAAAGAATGGGGAGAGTGACATGGTGTCATTGTATTCTTAATGTATCTATCTGTTGTAGTGATCAAACACCATCGTGGTTGCCATCAAGTCCAAAGGGGGAGATTGTTGGAAATATGATGTAGAGTGTTGTCCTTGATGGCAACCCACTTGATAGAGTGTTGTCCTTGAATGGCAACCCACTTGATGAAGATGATGGCAACCTACTTGATGAAGTTATGCTTGATAGAATATGTCTTGATAAACCTATTAAATGATGTAAATCTGATGTATCTACAGTGAGTACAGAAGGCAATGAAAAAAGGAATTCAGTATGTGTTAGATCTATGATGAAAAGAGTATGTCTCAAGGCATACGCGGATATGTCTAGGAGAAGTCGTGTATGCACACGGTAAATAACGTGCCAAGTCGCGTATGGGAAAAAGCGCTTATAAAGTGCAAAACCAGGGGTAACCACCATGATATTGACCCATTGTATTGAGTAATGATTCATCTATCTGACCCCGTCCAGGAATACCATCGGAAGTAATGTGGTTTTGGCTCATGGTATTGAAAAAGGGTAAACCTATATAAAGAGAAGAAATTCATTGTGCAAATCATGAGTGTGTGTGCGAGATGTCTGAGCTTGAATGAATACTTCTCTCTGAAGTATATCTGAATGGAAAGGGTTACAGCTGAATGAAAGATCTGAATGTATGATGCACCAATGAAGAAATGATAAAGAAGGGAATCTAGATCTGGAATGTATTTGTATCTGCTAGATCTGTTTATGGAAGGATTAGATCTGAGATGAGGCGAACATATGTCTGAAGTGAAGAGTTAAATCTGAACTAAATATCTGATCTGAAGAAGTATGCAGCTCTGTAATGGTTGAATATCCATACGCTAGTTTATTACAGTGGAAGCGCGTATATATGCGAGTTTGGTAAAGCGAAAGCGCGTATCAGTCCTGAAGTATGAATAGATGTATCTGCTTGTTGATGTAAACGTAAGCGCGTATATACGTGATATCAGAGAAAGGAAAGCGCGTATGCAAACTAGGGTTTGCTGAAGTATGGGGTATGAAGTGTCTGATCTATTTTTCTGTGTTATAGCTATCTGTTGATGATGTTTGACTGTGCTTAAATGTATAGAGTGGGTCCAGTCTAAAAATATGATGAAACATAGCCTACAAGTTATGCTCTATTGAAGTTGTTGGATCCAGTGTGAAAATTGATGAAACGTGGTCCATGGTGGTGCTGAGGGTTGTAGCCTTCAGTCAGGGGGTTGTAGCTCCCTTCCAGGTGAGGCTGGTAAACAATATCGAGTTGGGGCTCCATTTAGTGAGGAAATTTGGTAAACGGCCACGTGGGTGCAGTAATGGCAGTAGGAGGTACAACGCCAGCCTGTTTGTTGTAAGATTTTTTTCTCTATAATAAAATATTGAAGGCTGAGCAACTGCAGCGGTGGTTTTCTCCCGATTTGGGTTTCCACCTAAAAATCCTGGTGTTCATGTGTGATCCTTTGTGTGATGGTTTATTCTGTTCTTACTGCACATGTTTACTGTTTATTGAACATCTGACGAATGAATGATGGAATAATATAAGTGAATATTTAATGACAAATCTAGATCTCTGTGTATACGCTTTATGAAGGATATCCGCGTGTATGTGTTTAGTTAATGAAAATGACGTACGTGGGTTTTAGGAAGTGAAAAATAAAAAGTTTCGACATGCCTAAATATTTGATTCACCCCCCCCCCCCTCTCAGTATTTTTCCCAACACCAACTTCTTTTACTCTGATTTTGAAGAAGAGGAACTATCCTCCTCATTTCTATGAGAATTCATTTCTTTAAACATGTATAATTTGTATGAATTTCTATATCCTCTTGTTGTGACCTTTCTGGTTTCTTCATCTATAACCTTTCATTTGGTTGATGTAAAAACAATTATATTTCCTTTATCCACAATTTTACCTACACTTAGAATGTTCTACTTTTTCCCTTGAACTAATAATGTATCAGCTGCTCCTCTATACTTATTGATTTTAGTACACCATTTTCCTAGAAATTTTGTAGGGGCACTATTTCCAAGGATAACCTTACCATCTGTGTTTTTCCTGAGAGACTTCGTCTTGCTCTTATCTCCAATCATGTGATGAGAAAATCTGTTTTCTATGTACCATTCATCTTTATCTTCAAACGAGCATAGAGAAATACCATACCTTATCTATTATTTTTTCTGCTTATTAGAATGGTGGATCCATCTTTCTCAGGTATTTTTACATCAATATTCTCATTTTATTTCCTTCCAAGTTGTCTGTGGTGATCCATTAATTTGTTCCTGCATTATTTTTCTACATTATGTAATATCCCAAAAGGGAGAATGCAGTAATACAAAAACACAATAATTGAAACTGCAACAAAGTAAAAATTTAATCTAAATACACCATAAAATAGACATAAATAGTTGAGCCATTTTATTAATATGAGGTGGATAGAAATTACAACAGTGCTCAAAATATGATACACTCAAGCCAAAGAGATGGCCTATAATGACCCTGAAATGTTCCCACAAGAGGGATTGCATAACTATTGGACTGCTAGAAGGGATACTGTGTTGTCCCTGCTGCAAATGTTAGGATTGTAACTGCCAGAAAAATACAACAATGTAGATCTACCAGTTCTAGAGCTCAAATGATGCTAAAACTTTAGATATGGGTTCTATGATGGATACCCAAGATAACCCAGAAAGGATTTCTAGATCTGACAACCTTGGAAAATCACCCTCTTAGGCCCTGCAACTATGACTACTGGGTATGCAGATCTGAAGCATAATCTAATCAAGGATCTCTACAATATGATGCGCAATCAGATCTATGCTTGAAGGGTTGCTCCCTTCACTAGATCCTCAAGCTCGAAGCTCAAGATCTAGCTTATCTTTCCTCCTCCACTGAATGTGGTTGTTGATTGCTCAACAACTTCAGAAAACTACGTTGTCAAGGAGGGAGAGTCTCAATCCTACTGCTAAATATGAAAAATCAGCTCAAAAATGGTGGAAAAAGTGAATACAAAGTGAGGAGATGGTCCCTAATAGGATTTCCAGCTGAATTACTGGAAACTTCCTTCCTCCTTTAGATCTGCAAGACTGTACTACGCAATCCTTCAGGGGACTGTTGATGCATGGAGGTAAAATCCAATGGCCTGAATGTCTGATATAGATCTACTACTGCTCAAAGGCTAAACATGAATCACAAGGTGAAAGGATGAAACTTCCACTGGTTTCCTAGCTTAATTTCTAGAAATAACCACCACCTCTCAAACCCTAAAGAAGGAATGTGTTATTCCTGTGACTGAATATGCATATGAGAGTGGCTGGATATGGCACCAATTCCTGATGATGAATAGATCTCAATAGAAACCTTCCTAAAGTAGGCACTCGAATTCTCCCGTGGGTAAGGGTGAGATTTCTTCTCAGAAACGCCTGTGTGGTAAACAACACTACAGACTTAGCTAAATAGCATACGTGTGCATACAAATGTCAAATGCCAAATCTAGATCTAAAAATATCAAAACTAATACTACAAATCCTACCTTCTATTGTGCCTTCATCTTCATTATATAGATTATGAGCCTTCCATAGCCCTGGCCCACCTCATAACTGCATTGTACATGTGGCCACTAGCCTCCATGGAGAGTGTGTTGTCTCTCCATGATCTCCATCATGTGTGCATAAGATGCACTACTTCCTCCACTATGTTATCATTAGTTCTCTATGATCTTACTTTGAATGCACCATCATCTCAGTTGACCTCCTCCAATATCTCCATGATTTTACATTAATGATTCATGATCTCCACTCTTCCTCCATTTAAGAAGATGCTCCACTACCCCATAATGCAGATCTAGATCTAAAATATCCACATACACACTTCAAAAGTGGATTTTATTCATCGATGGGGTTTGTGGGTCCCTCCACCCTCTTATTTACTTAATTAATTAGGAAAATTAAGAACTCTAATATTCCAATTATTTGATGGAAATTTGGGAATATTACAGCCCTCCCCGCCAAAATGTTTCTTTTCGTCAAGCAACTGAAAAATTGGATGATATAGCATGGCATCCTCCCTCCAAATGGCATCCTCATATGGAAGGCCTTCCCATTTTCCACAATGTTTAATGCATGTCCAGCTCCAAAGTTGCCTCTCTAGAATGTCTAGAATGGCCTCCAACTAAAAAGTTAGATATCCCTCTTCATAAATGAATCTCCAAGTGGCAACAATATGATGTCCAAATATCTCTTCTATACATGAGATACATGAAATGAAGTGGTTTCTTCCCAAAGTGGAAAGTCCCACCTCATGACCTATCTCTCCAACCAATGTCACATAGAGTAGATTGCATCTATCAATTCTCTCATCATTAGCCCTGTTAGCCATGTAGGATCTAAGCATCACATCAACATAGTGAAAAATAAGAAGTAGAGACATATGGGTGAACATGTACAATGTCAAACCATATTCTCCCAATAAAAATCACCACAGCAAAGCCTCCTGCTGTCATGCTATATCATCATGAAAATGAGTAAGACAGCCATACTCTCTCAATAGAAGCCACTGCAACAATGCTTCTTGCTACCATGCCAAATGAGCTTCAATATAAGTATGAGAGCCATATTACCTCAAAAGAATCCATCACAGCAATGCATCTTTCTGCCCCATCACATCATCATTATATCAAATACAATTACCATAATCTCCCAACAGAAGCCAACACAGTAAGGCCTCTTTTTTCCATCCTCCATCAATATCATGCAATGTATGGGGAGAAATCAACCCATACTCTCCCAAGAGTAACCAAAGAAACAAGGATTCTTGATTCCTTCTTACATCATCATGATTCAAGTCATGGAGAAACAACATACTGATTAACATGTGGTATGCATCTTCCTGCCCCATCACATCATCATTATACCAAGTAAAATTACCATATTCTCCCAACAGAAGCCAACACAATAAGGCCTCTTTTTTCCATCCTCCATCAATATCATGCAATGTATGGGGAGAAATCAGCACATACTCTCCCAAGAGTAAACAAATAAACAAGGATCCTTGATGCCTTCTTACATCATCATGATGCAATTCATGGAGCAAAAACACATTGATTGACATGTGGTATGTCACATCAGAACACGAAACAAAAGCTCCCTTCTAACACATCATGTGAGAGCCATGCCATGTCCCAAACCCAAGTACATACATGAGCATAAGATATATCCAAAACAGAAATACATGTAAAGACATGAGACATATCCCAAACAAAAACAAATACATGGACATAAGATATATCATGAGATGTCCAAACTCTATCATCAATAACCAACACATCCATGCCTCCTGTTGTTGTGTGTCATCAGTGATATACATGGCATGGATCCTACAAATATGAGATGTTGGGTAGTATCCATACTCGCCCAAAAGTAACCAGTGCAGCCATGCTTCTTGTTGCCCAGTATCATAGATCTGCAGGAAAGTAGGCAACCTCCTACTCCTCATTCAGATCCATTCTTCCCAATGTGGATGATGTATCATGCCAAGCTCAATCTTGATATCCACCCATTGTTGAATACCAACATCCTCCATCTGAATAGCTTTGCACTCCATGAAATGTTCAAGTGCATCTCCTTTGAGGTCTCTCCATGATATCCTCTCATCAATGGCCCATAGGAACCCATAAGGCTCCATACATGTTGTAGGTATAGATCCCTCTTTGAGCTATGAGATGCTCATCAAGGAAACTTCATCTTGACAATGGAAAGTGCTCTCCATCACAATATGTCTACCATCTATCATATGTCCCTCCAGTGATTCAGGAGTGAAGATACCTTTAGAATTCTCCAAGAATAATGGGGCCCTCATCTCATCACTGTTTCTAAGTGACAACGTTGTGGATCTGCATGGCGATACATGTGTTGTCTCATGGCCACATATAATTCTAATCTCATAATCTCGCACTATACTAAATAGGATATTTCTCCTGCCATCTTCTGCAACTCCACACTTCAACACAAAGTGTTGAATGTAGCTCAACCATGACAAATTGGGATATCAATACATCTTCTCTTTGATTAGGTCAAGGGTCCTTTGTGTAGTGATAATTTGCTGATCCAAATCAGCAAGGTGCTTTAATCCTTGGTTATGCACTTGCCCTAATGGCATGGTCTCACAAATCTCAATATGAGGTATTGAAATAATATGATATGAAATTATATGCAAACCTTGGATAAGTTGAATCTCTAGAACATCTTTCACATTTACAAGAGTTCCTCCAACTAGTGTAATGGCCTCTCCAACTGTTGGTAATGATGATGGTTTCTCTTCTTCAACTACACCAACACTGGTATCTTCCTCCTCCTCATCATGCATCTCATGAATCATGCATGAGGCTCCTAATATCAAGAGATCAAGACCATCTTTCAAAGATGCAAGTGTTCCTCCTACTAATGTGAGTACTTCCATAATTGTTGGTGGTGGTAGAGGCTCCTCCTCCTGAGTGATAATGAGGATATCTTCCTTTGGCTCTTCATGTACTATCTCCTCAATGATGGGAGATGTATCTATGTGAGATGTCTCTGGTTTCTTTCTAACAAACTTCTTCTTTAGTCGTTGAATGAAATCTACATAAGGAGACACTTTCATACGGGGCAAATGACTAAACTACCAATCTCATGTGTTGGGCCAGAATTGTAATCTATGGATAAATTACGCTTCCCTAGATAGGTGCTAGTCTAGAAAAACAGGTGAAAGAATATACTACTATTTCTCCTAACTCAAAACATATATACAGAGAGGATTGGAGGCTTACTTGTTCAGTCGCTTCCAAATGACTCCTCTTGTCGCTTCCTATGTAGCTTCAAATTCAAGTGGCTTGTGAGCTCAATGCTTCCTGTAAGAAAGAACACTGAAAAAGCATACTATACAATACTATAGATATCTATTCAAGCTAGTTAGCTAAATCAGTAAATCATAAACCACATACATCAACCAAGATCTTACAATATAGAAAATCAAAGCCAATACAGATGCATGTAGGGAAAAATAAGAAGTAATCTTTATTGATGATAGGAGAGGTTATGACCTAGTGACTAATTTGAAGTGACCTTCTAGCAACATTCCCAAGCCTCATCATAGTATAAATCTCTCCAACAGTAGCTTCAAAAATCTAGCTCTCAATTGAAAATTCTCCAGCATTCTCTACTCAAATTCTTCCTTCTCAAACACTTAGATCTGTGTTCAATTTATACATGAACTGGAGGTTTTTTTGCAATCAATAACTTTCCAAAAATAGGCAATACATGTTTCCATTCATGTAGATGTCAAATGGACACTTGGATCTGAAGCTTAACACATGTGAACTCTTCTAGAAGGCACTGGCCAAGTGGAGATTTCAAAACAATGAGAATTTCACTCCCAATGTGACCAACACACCTGTGAATGTCGGAAGTGCTTTGCAGAGCAGCCTTGCATGGGGCTACCTGCATATGCAATGCACTTAGGCCCCTAAGAACCTGCGTTGGTGAGCCCTCATATGCTATACAATAAGCTTCAAACCATGGAAACTTTTGCTTGATGAAAGTCTTGCTTGATTTGTATTATTTCTTGTCTTAGGGCATGTAGCAACTGAAATGATAGGGAATGATAGACCCTTGATCATTGGTCTTGGAGATGATGCCTAGTTAACCAAGTCATTGGGAATGGTGCCCAAATTTACCTATAACAATTTCCCCCTAAAGCATGAGATCCAAATAATAAGAAAATTTGATTGAGATGTTTTACACTGTGATGAGTCTGGAAACGAAGCGGAGTGGTCACCTACATCAATATTACAATACATTACATCATGATATATCCTCTTTTGATCATAATTTCTAAGGGTAGGCATTCCCATGTTCAGCACATAAAAAAATCTAATAACATGTACATAATTCAGAAAGTCGTCTTCATTGGAATGTTTCCTAGATGCAGACATGCCTACCGATATAGGCCCATGTTTGGATGAAAATATATATGTAAGGTCATCGTATAGATGATGTGTACAACAATTCTAAAATTAAAGCCTGGATGGATGAAACTAGATCCAGGGTCTTCTTATCTTGTTCACTCGATCATTCAGGTAAAAATCTAGCCATGCGAATATATGATTTGTCGTCGAACATGGAAAGACATCGTTTGATTACCAGCCAATGATGTGAGTTGGTATTAAAAGCGAGAGAACCACCATTAATGTCAATGGCCCTCAAGGTACTGCAGTACATTTCGTAAGGCGTGAATAGATGATTTGATGTCAAATTCCAAAAAAAAAATTTGGTCAAAGGTCCAGAAGTGAGGATCTTATCGATGCTGTAACAAGCCTCATGGTACTGGAATCTGATGTTTCTAAGTGAACTTCCTGGATATTTATTTATCATCGAGAGGAAGTCACCTTATTGCAAAACAGGAGTATCTGATTTTGGAGACAAGGGTATGACTTGATATAGCAATTTTCAGGGATGACGGTCATAAAAATGAAGGTTTATGAGTATTGCAAATGGATGAGTTTTTAATCACTGGATGACTTCTCTTGAACATATCGGTGACATCGTGATGAGTTGGAAGCATTGACCCAAAACCGAAGTGAAGGCATGACGAACCATAGGTGTGAATGAACCGTCAAGATGATTACCCAACCCAAACAGTCATGGACATGGAGTGAAAGAAGTGTCATGTTCAAGAGCGACTTGTTACCAAAAAGAAACTTTGCTTACTTTTCCCAAATTTTCCCCAGTCATTTGTTGACCAGTACCTCTTTATTTTTTAACAAGCTTGAGGAGGATAACATTTTCTTGATCTATAATTTAACCCTTCGGTCGAATAAAGTATCGTTATTTAATAATTTAACAAGTCTAGCAATGAATGAAACTCGATTCTTGCCATGATCGACAAGCCCGTCGCTATTTTATGTTTTAACAAGCTTAAATACAGTGATAGCCCGGTCCTTTTTCATATTTAGAGAGTCTGAAAAAGAGGACGAAAGAGAACTCCAAAAAGTACTTTTTCGAAAATTTGTCACTTAGATCCGAAAAAGTGTAAAATAATATCTAAGAGAACCTCTTTGGTCATGTTTAACCAAGGTATTCCTTTTTCGTAAATAATCTATCTCAGTCCGGAAAAGGGTTAAAATTATACTGAGTAGATATTGATTCATTTACTTTAACAAGCTCGAAAAGACAAGTGCTCGACAATCTTTTCATATTATCAGAGTTTGAAAGAGCTGAAAGAAGACTCCAGGGGTTCCTTTTTCACTGTTATTGAAGCTTGAAAAAGAGATAAAAGTGTGCTTCAAATCCTTTTTCATTTTTAACAAATCTCGAAAAATAAGGAGAAAAAGTATGCTTTGTGGTCAAGTCATTCTTTAAATAAATTTGCACGACTAATCTGTTCATCAGTTGTATTTCTTGTTCAGAACAACATCAAATGGATTAAAAATACCTATTTCATGATAAAAACATAATTAAACTATATTCATAGCAATAAATTTAACTTGCAAACAATTAAATGACTATAAAAATTAGTTTCACTATTCATTTTTACCATTCCATAGTTACCAGTTGCATTTTGGAGCTCTGAACCTGATTTTTCCCATGAACTTCAGCTGGGGATTGTGTGCAATTGGTAAGAATGTTTTTAATGCCCCCTGCAAGAGCACATGTCGAATGCTCCCTGCAAGAGAATATGCCCCCAAAGCTTCATTTCATTCACCTAAGTAGAATATTAGTTACTGATAGCTAGATGGAATGAAGGTTCATTATAGGGGAGGATTTGTTTCATTTTTTAATGAGCTTGACACAGGAAAAGAACTATGCTCATGACCTGTTTCATTTTTTAATGAGGTTGACACAGTAAAAGAACTTTCCTCAAAGGCACTTGTTTCATTTTTTAACGAGGTTGACACAGAAAAAGAACCATCCTCATGACTCTGTTTCTAGATGATGACATGGGTGAAGTCAATGGACAAAACATCGAAAATGAAGCAACAAAATATGTTGTCACAGCTGAAATAGATTGTTCATTTTGGGATGTTATCTCAGCCATGGTCAAATGACCCAATGTATACCCTATAGAATCTACGGGAACTGAAAGTGAAACAGGATCAACAAAAGCAGAGGAAGGTGATTGAGGAAAAGACTCAGACAGGTAAAGCTCCAACCGAAAATGAGTTGGAGTTAAAGGTGTCTCGTCTTATGATATGTCTTCAATCGAAATCAATCCAGGCAGAAGAACTTCTCCGTCAGGCCCAAATTATATTTCAGGTAGTTGATTGGGCGATATGGGAGACTCAATGGCTACAATAGATTGTGGAGTGACCAATACAGAAACAAATTTCAGTTGTTCAACTTCGGGATCAAGATTTTCTCCACTTAGGGAATATAGCAATAGAAATATAAGGGGATGATAGACCCTATTTCATTGGTCCTGGGGATGATGTCCAATTTGACCAATAACAATTCCCCCCTAAAGCACAATGGGATCTGGATCAACTTCCAGTTGAACGATGTTGGGTTCAGGAGGTATGGTCTCACAGATTGGATGGATCGTGACCACGGGTAGCTGTGAGGACTCTGTCTTGACAACAGTAGACAAACCAGGATTTGTAGAAACAACTTGTGCCAATTTTGGTATATGGGAAGATGATGCTTCACCAGAGGTACTGATGGTATTGGTTTCGGTAGAGCGATGTCTACGAAAACGAAGGGGGAAAGGATTTTGTTCTTCCACGATGACTGATTTATTTTAAACAAAATAAAAGGGTAATACTAGGCAAAAGGGTTTACCAAGAAAATGTGAACTTCAGAATACCTCCTGGCGAACCAAGAAGTACGGGCAGGCAATCTCCCTAAATGTTGTGTTCGGTGTATCACAATTTCAAGGTGGCTAACTCAGTTCACTATGGATGGATAGCACCTAAACGTTGTCCTCCAAAATATACTTGAAGGTACGTGGAGGCCCAAGTTTGTATTAGCGCTGTCTGATGTGAAACCGCACAGTGAGAGCACCTCGTTATACTTATCGTACTGTAACACCGCTCGATATACCCGAAAGTACGTGGACAAGCTATGATATAATTACGTACGTGGAGTGAGGTATCACACTCGGAATGTATCGTAGACAAGTTAACGATAGATGCTATGTTTTACGACGTTGGAACACGTCTCTAGACTAGACCTTCTAAATGTTATTGTTATGGTTCCAAAGCGTTGTTAAATAAATTGAGATTTATTTTATGTTGATCTTGCTTAAAAATTTTCCTTTCAGTTTCATCGCAATGATGTATATGAAATTCCTAAAATGCAAGCTAAGAATGATAAACAAACTTTCAGTTTCAGCTTTTTCAATGAAGAACCTAGCTACTAAGGGAAGAAAGAAAATAGTTCGTGAGCAAACAAATCACAAAAACAAAATCAATGAATCACAAACTAAATGCAGATTTCCTAATGTTCCTTTTGCAAAACACACACAATCCTACATGCAAATACAAGTTTTTCTTTTTAGTTTCCTTAATGTTATGAATGCAGAAAAGAAACTAGGTGCACTAGATGAATAATTCAGATGCTTTTTACTTTTGAGAAATGAAGAATACACACAACAATTTCTCTTTTGAAGGAAAAACGAGGATTTCAACAACAATTTTTCCTATCAAAGAAATGAAGATTTTACAAAAATTTCCTATTTCGAAAGCAAATGATTCTTAATGCGACCATAAAAATTACTTTGAAATCAACTTTTCAATGATAAAGAAAAACTTTTCTAAACAAACTTTGAACAAATTTTCAGCCAAAGGAGGAAGAAGTATATAGATTTACTGCTCAATTGAGCATCAAAATTTTTAGAACACGGCAGCAAACAAAACTAAAGCAAGTTGCAAAGTCAAATTCAAGGGAATTTGGTCACTTTCAGGAGTCAACACAGTATCCAAGGGGAGACAGTGCTCTGCAATGCATGCTAGGAAGGGAGACAGTGCTCTACAAAGCACTGTCTCCAGTGTAAGGGTGCATTAGGCGCAGTAAATAAAGAAAAATGCTATTGTTTAACTCACTGAACTTGAAAATTAGGCTCTGAAAAAGGTTAATCTTTATGTGTAACAACTACTGGGTGAATAAAAAAAGAAAATCAGAGGCTAAAACACCTATAACTAAGAGAAATTCTCCCAGTGGAGACGCTAATTTCTTGGGCTAGAATTGTAATCTATGGATAAATTACGCTTCCCTAGACAGGTGCTAGTATAGAACAATAGGTGAAAGACTATACTACTATTTCTCCTAACTCATAACATATATACAAAGAGGATTGGAGGCTTACTTTTTCAGTCGCTTCCAAATGACTCCTTCTGTCGCTTCCGTTGCGGCTTCAAATTCAAGCGGTTTGTGAGCTGAATGCTTCCTGCAAGAAATAACACTGAAACAGCAGAAGATGCAATAATATAGATATCTATTCAAGATAGTTAGCTAAATTAGTAAAGAATAAACCACATACATCAACCAAGATCTTACAATATAGAAAATCAAAGCCAATATAGATGCATGTAGGGAAAAATAAGAAGTACTCTTTATTGATGATAGAAGGAGAGGTTCAACCTAGTGATTGATTTGAAGTGACCTTCCAAAAACGTTCCCAAGCCTCATCACAGTATAAATCTCTCCAGCAGTAGCTTCACAAATCTAGCTCTCAATTTAAAATTCTCCAACATTTCTCTACTCAAATTATTCCTTCTCAAACACTTAGATCTGTGTTCAATTTATAGATGAACTGTAGGTTGTTTTTCAATCAATAACTTTCCAAAAATAGGCAAGACATGTTTCCATTCATGTAGATGTCAAATGGACACTTGGATCCGAAGCTTGGCACATGTGAACTCTTCTAGAAGGCACTGGCCAAGTGGAGATTCCGGAACAATGATAATTTCGCTCCCAATGTGATCATTGCACCTATGAATGTCAGGAAGTGCTTTGTAGAGCAGACTTGCATGGGGCTACCTGCATATGCAACACACTTAGGCCCCTTAGAACCTTCGATGGTGAGCCCTCATATGCTATACAATAAGCTTCCAACCATGGAAACTTTTTCTTGATGAAAGTCTTGCTTGTTTTGTATTTTTTCTTGTCTTAGGGCATGTAGCAACTGAAATGATAAGGAATGATAGACCCTTGATCATTGGTCCTAGAGATGATGCCCAGTTAGCCAGGTCATTGGGAATGGTGCCCAAATTGACCTATAACATCCAGCTTCACCTTCTAGGTGCAACGATGCAATCTCCATAGCCTCTCTTTCTACTACAGGATATTGCAGAAAGAATGTAGCTAATTCTTCCCTCTAAGACCTCAATGTTCTTGTAGAAGATCCATCAAATGTATGCAAGAAGAATCTATGCCTCTTTCTTCTATTATTGCTGCGGGATCTCCTCTCCTCTTTGAGTTGCAAAAATTGTTGGAGAGTTAGATTCTCCTTGAGAGCTCTAGGTTGTGCTTTTTACTCTGACATATATTCACTTAGGGTCTCATGCCCCAAGTCTCCTTCATATTCACACCATTCCCTTTCCTTCACAAAGGAAGTGAATCTAGTAGAATTATGTGAAGCTCTTTGCTTCTCCAGTTGCTTCTTCTACTGATAGGAAGTGTTGGGACCTTCCTCATCAAATCTTCTTGGATCATTCCTCTCCCTTTCTCCCTTCAATTTATTGACCTCCTTGGAGAGATCTTGCATAGATATAAATAGAAGAGTGGAAAAATTGCAATCCTCCTTCATGGTGAATCTCTACTATCTGCTTCTTCTTTTGATGCAAAAGATGAAGTGCCCACAAGATGAGCCAAATATCATGCTCTGATACCACTATAATATCCCAAAAGGGAGAATGCAATAATACAAAAACACAATAATTGAAACTATAGAAAAGTAAACATTTAATCTAAATACACCATAAAATAGACAGAAATAGCTGAGCCATTTTATTAATAGGAGGTGGATAGAAAGTACAACAGTGCTAAAAATATGAGACACTCAAGCCAAATAGATGGCATAGAATGGCCCTGAAATGATCCCACAAGAGGGAATGCGTAATTGCTGGACTGCTGGAAGGAATACTATGATGTCCCTGTTGCAAATGTCGGGACTGCAACTGCTAGAAAAATATAACAATGTAGATATGGAAGTTCCGGAGCTCAGATAATGTTGAAACTTTAGATCTAGTCTTTATGATGGATACCCAAGATAACCCAGAAAGGATTTCTAGATCTGACAATATTGGAAAATCACCCTCTTAGGCCTTGCAACTATGATTGTTATGTATGGAGATCTAAAGCATAATCTAATCAAGGATGGCTGAAATATTATGTGAAATAAGATATATGCTTGAAGGGCTTCTCCCTTCACTAGATCCTCGAGCTAGAAGCTCAAGATCTAGCTTTTCTTTCCTCCTCCACTGAATGTGGATGCTGGCTTCAGAAACCTGCACTGTCAAGGAGGGAGAGTCTCAAGCCTGTTGTTAAATATGAAAAATCAGCTCAAAAATGGTGGAAATAGTGAATACAAGGTGAAGAGATGGTCCCTCATAGGATGTCTAGCTGAATACTGGAAAATTCCATCCTCTAGATCTGCAAGACTGTACTACGCAATCCTTGAGGGGACTGTTGCTGCATGGAGGTAAAATCCAATGGCCTGAATGTCAGATATAGATCTGCTATTCCTAAAACATTGAACATGAAGAACAAGGTGAAAGGATGAATCCTCCACCGGTTTCCTAGCTGAAGTATTAGAAACAACCACCAGCTCTCAAACCCTCAAGCATGAATGTGTTATTCCTATGACTGAATATGCATATGATAGTGGCTGAATATGGCATCAATGCCTGATGATGAATAGAGCTCAATAGAAACCTTCCCAGTGTGGAAATTTATAAACACAGTGATGTATTACCAGACTCTCCTGATCTAAAAATTTTATTCCATTGTTAAATACATAATCCTTCTACTTAATTCTCGCAGAAATTAAATCGCCAATTGCAAACACATGAATAAAAATCAATCGCACATGACAACATGTTTTACCAGGAAAGCATAAAGCTGAAAACCCCAACTATCATATATTATGTATATCATGGATCATGAAACAATATCATACAAAGCTCAGCTCGTAGAGCTCTCTGTACAATATACAATCATCTCACACTGTCATACAAAAATTGGTTCACACATGCACCAATTTACTACCTCCTGATAGCCTGCCTCCACTGCACAATCCCTACTGAACAAGATCCCTAAATGAATGAAATATTTCCTTGCTTGACTGCGGAATCCTCATTGGCATATCCTATGTGTGTGTAGATGCATTGAATGCATCACTATAGTTACAACTGATAGTCAACCAAACCCTTTCACCTATCTCTCCACTGGGTCTCCACTGGATCTAACATGCATGTAGTTAACAGTTGTATTTCTTCAGTTGCATGTGAGACACTGCTTGTGAATTAATTAAATAATTAATTCACTGACCTCTCACTAGTGTATCATTAGTTACAAATAGCACAACTGAGTTTAACTCACTTAACTAAGTTAAATTAAATAACAACTCCCATAACTACGCTTCCAACTCTATTACAACTCTGCTACAATCAGTTACAATGAAGTCCACTATGCATGTCCCACCAACCAACCTTGGAATGTGTAATTCCTTCAATCAAATGGTTTTCCACATAATTCTATTTTTAGATATGCAATATATAAATAGACTTCGCCCATATATCTAAAAATAGAAACTCATCTAAAGATATAATTTTCTCAACCATCTAGAATTATTCTCCTGTTAATTTTAGAATATGCTCACCATTCTAAAAATAGACATACACCTAAAAATAGCCTGCAGGCCCCACCTAGTGAAGGTGCCTAATTTTCACTAGGATCATCATCTTGTTGAATCTCAACACTCCCTATCAACAAGAAAGGGATTATCCTTCACCTCGATCCTATCTCTCTGGTATTCGAATGTTCTCCTGGTGAGCGCCTTCGTCAGAATATCTGCATCCTGACCTTCTGTAGGAATGTACTGAATCAACATGATCTTCCGTTGCACACTATCTCTGGTATGATGATACCAGATATCTATATTCTTATATATATCATGAAACATAGGAATTAATCAAGAGTTTAATGCAACTCTGATTATCACATTGAATCACTGTAGGATCAAAATGAGAACCAAACAAACCAACCAGGATCTTCCTCACCTAGATAGTCTCACATGCAGCTTGATTTTCTGCCATGTATTCCGTCATATCTCTGTTTCCTGCTGTACCACCAAAAAACTGTAGATCAGATACTAAAAACTCCTCCTTATGTGCTCTTTCTATCCATTGGACTTCCTTCCCAATCTGCATCCGTGAAGCCATGAAACTTCACCTCATCCGTCTATCTGTACCATAAGCCATACTTAGATGTACCCCTAAGATATCTCAGGACATACTTTCCCACCTTCCAAAAGAGCTTGGTAGGCTTAACCATCACTTGACTAAGTTGGTTCACTGCAAATAATATGTCTAGTCTTGTATTAACTAAATACATGAGTGAACCCACCAATTTTCGATAGACAGTAGCATCCACTACCTCTGTCGATGTAGCATCCTCTTTCCTCCAATTTCCTAGAAGAGGAGTATCCATGGGTTTGCAGCCCTCCATGTGAAACTTACCGAGTATCTCCCTTGCATACTTTCCTTAAGACACAAACAGTTCACCATCTTGCTGCCATATTTCCAATCCAAGGAAATAGTAAAGGAGGCCCATATCCTTCATCTCAAACTCCTTTGCAAGGTCCTCCTTGCATGAGTGTATCAGCTACTCATCACCAGTCAGTATTAAATCATCAACATAAAGAAAAATGATTAAAATCTTACCCTCCACCACAATCTGGTATAGGTTTGCATCTGCCTCACTCTTGGTGAAGCCAAGTCCAATGAAATAGTTTTTAATCCAAGTGTACCAAGCACGGGGTGCTTGCTTTAGCCCATATAGTTCTCTTTTGAGTATGCACACATGCAAATCACTACTGAAGATCTCAAATCCTTCAGGCTGCTCAATGTACACTTCTTCCTCAATGATCCCATTAAGGAACGGAGTATTCACGTCCATCTGATGAATGTGCCAACCCATCTGCGCTGACAGATCAAGGATGGGTCGTATGGAAGAATATTGTGTGACAGGTGCAAAGGTTTCTTCATAATCAATCCCCTCGATCTATGAGAATCCCCAAGAAACAAATCTTGCTTTATACTTCTCAACACTCCCATTATCAGCTTGCTTTACCTTGTAGATCCATCTCGAACCTACCACTAATTTATCAACCAGCCTTGGAACAATTTCCCAAGCACTGTTCCTAACAATAGAGTCATACTCCTCCACCATTGCATCTACCCATGTGGGATCCTACACTGCTTCCTGAAAGGAAGATGACTCTGTCACAATACATTTTCTCATGACAGCCATGTATCCAGTGAATCAGTCAGGTGACTATCTTTGTCTGCATTGTGAAGTAGGGACTCTTACATTCTCTAATGCATCAAGCTTCAGCCTCTCAGCTTCTGTGGTACGCCTTTTTCCTATTTTGATGTTTGGCTCTGCGTGAGTGGACTCCTCCACTCCATGAACCTCCTCCTATGGCTGATCCACATCTAGAGGCTCATCTTTGGGAACCAAAAGTTCCTCCTCTGCATGTAAGTGTAGCTCCCTCTCAAGCGACAACTTCATGGCTTTCTCCTCATTGAGTTTTATATCCCATCACACCACAGTCATTCAACTATTTGGAAAATACACACGATAATTATGGGGTGTCTCTGTGTACCCCACAAATATCCCAACTTCAACAGTTGGCTCCATCTTCTTCCTGGCATTCTTGGTCACATGAACATAAACAGATGAGCCAAAAATCTTAAAGTGAGAAACATTTGGTTTCTTACCAGTAAAATCTTCTTCAGGTGTACTCATGCCAAGTACTCTATGAGGACAATGGTTTTGCACATAAACTTTAGTATTGCATGCTTCCACCCACAAGTGCATTGGTAGGCCCTGATCATGCAACATATCTCATGCAGCACCCACGATCGTTCTGTTCTTCCTCTCCATGACCCCATTCTATTGTGGGTTATGAGACGCTATGAGTTCTCTTTTAATTCCTTCTTTGCTATAGAATTATTTGAATTCATTCAAGATATATTCACCACCATTATCGCTCTGCAGAGCCTTCACTTGTTTCCCCGACTCTTTCTCCACCAATTATTTAAACTCACAGAACTTTGATAATGTTTGATCCTTCTTCTGGATGAAGAAGATCCAGCATCTACGGGAATAGTCATAAACAAAAATAACATAATACCTATGTTTTTCTGTTGAAGAAACTGAGAATGGCCCACACACACCTGTGTGAACTCTCTTGAGGATCACTAAAGCATGGTTCTCCTTTTCATGAAACGTGGTCTTCACAAACTTACCCATTGTACATCCCTTGCACTGATCTAATTGCGCAAGTGGACCCTTGAGAATTCCAGTATAAATCTGCTGCAAAATCTTCAGGGCGCCATGGTGAAGATGGCCCAATCAACTGTGCCATAATTTTCCCTCATCCCGTCTCACCACTTCTTCTGCTTTGCCCACCATTGCAGCGCAGCCATCTACCTCCAGCTTGTAGATATTCTTGACTCGAATCCCTATCTTCTTGGTTTGACCCATTGTTTTGTGTCGTAGGAAATCTTTTCCATCGCTGAAAACAACGTCATAACCTCTGTCCTCCAACATCGCGACTGAGACCAAGTTATTCTTTAGACCTGGAACATTCATAACATCTTTCAATAGAAATGGTTTACCTGACTCCCTCTCAAAGGTAATGGTACCAATGTTGGTCGCACTGTATCATCCATCGTCGCCCATCTCTCTATGCATTTGGATATCTTTCTCCTCCAAGTCGTTGAAAAGCTCCTTATCTCCCATCATGTGGAAGGAAGCACCACTATCAAGATACCACACCGGTCCCATTACACTTGAAACCAAGCATGTGATCAAAGAGAAATCAATTTCAGATTGCGAGGCAAGGGCCTCACTAGCTGCAACTCCAACAGCCTTCTTGTTCTTCTTTTTCTGTGGGCGATTAGTGGCGAGATGCCCATGTTCGTGAAAGTGAAAACACTTCACCTTGGACAAATCCAACTTCTTGCCTTTAGCCTCGGATTTTGAGTGGAAATTATTCCCCTTCCCTTTCCTTGCTTTGGCAGCCAAAGAAAAATCCTCTTCATCATCATGATTTGATGAAGAGCCATCCCTAGAGTTCCGCCTTATCTCCTCTTGCACTAGATCTTACCAAAGTCGTTCCCAATTCGGTAGTTTCTCCTGTCCATTGACAAAGTCTTCATAACTATGCCAACTCTTTGGACGACCCAATAGAGCCAAGTTCACCAAGTCATCATCAGCAACCATAATTCCCACACTCCCTATTTCATCCCGACATTGCACAAACTTCGTGAGATACTTTGAAATATTGTCGCCCTTCTCCATTTTGATTTTTCTGAGTTTATATTTCAGCGCCAACTTCCTATGGTCACTATTGCTTTGGAAAAGATCTATCAAAGCCTTCCACATTTCAAATGGACTGGCTTTCCCATGAAGCCTTAAGACAATATGGTATCTCACACCTTCCAACAGAATCCTTCTCGTCTTCGCTACTTTATTTTGCTAGCCATCAAGTAATGCAGCATCCGTCAAAGTGGGCTTAGGAAAATCACTTTCGATGAATTCCTTCAAGCCATTATCTTCAATCACTGCCTCCATCCTATCCTTCCATGAAATGTATTTCGAGCTGCCCTCAAGTGCATACTTCAACTGAAAACCATTGAAATCCATTTCGATGTTTACTCAACTGTCACACCAAGAAATTCTTGTAGCAAATTCAAATTGTTCCACCAACAAAACTCAGCACTGCTTCAATATTTCAATCTTCAATGATGAAAACTACTCCAATACCATGTATAAATTTATAAACACAATGATGTATTACTAGACTCTCCTGGTCTAACAATTTTAATCCACTATTAAATATAGAATCCTTCTAGTTAATTCTTGTGGAAATTAAATCGCTAATTGCAAACACATGAATAAAAATCAATCGCACATAGCAAGATGTTTTACCGGGAAAGATTAAAGCTAAAAACCCTAACTATCATATATTATGTATATCATGTATCATGAAACAATATCATACAAATATAAGCTCATAGAGCTCTCAGTACAATATACAATTGTCTCACACTATCATACAAAAATTGGTTCACACATGCACCAATTTACTGCCTCCTGATAGCCTGCCTCCACTGCGCAATCCCTGCTCAAGAAGGTACCTTAATGAATTGGGCATTACTTTGTCTTGAAGAATCCAAATCAGGTCAGATCTATGGCATTCGAAAGAATATTCAAAGGGCTACTGCATGACCAAATTTCAGATATTGAATATCCGAATTCACAGAGATAATTCAGTTTCAATATCGAGCTCCTCAAAAGAAAGAAAAAGGTGTGTATTTTTTTTCAAATTGCATAAGTCTTGTTTCAAAAATCAATTCGAATTGATTCCAAGGGAGTATTATAGAATAGATATTAGTATTGGGTTCTAAAATGCCCCCTAAAAATAATTCAACACTAATTAAGCCTTCAGAAGGCTCTTATATGACTCATGAAGATGAAGAATTACAACATGACATGTCAAAATTACAAGAGCAAGTGCACCAAATTTTTCTCTCACAAAGATAAAAAAAAAAATGAAATGGAAGTTTTGAAGAAAATTGTGGAAGCTAAGATAGATGGTTTGAAGAAAGGCATGGAAGCTAAGATGGATGGCATGGAAGCTGGCATGGAAGCTAAGATGAATGGCATGGAAGTTGGAATGGAAGCTAAGATGGATGACATGGAAGCTACGATCAATGAAAAAATTAAAGACAACATGGAAAACATGAAGAAAGATATAAAATCAGACATGGAAGGTTTGACAAAGTTGATACAAGAAATGTTTCCTAATGGCGAAAAGATAGTAGAGGAAACTCATGATGAGAACAAAATAAATGTTAATCGCGATTTCATAAACTCTAATCTTGGATGGAAGAACCACCATATTCCAAATATGGATATTAGGAAGTTTGATGGAAAGGATCTCGTAACATGGATACTACAAATGGAGCAATATTTTGATCTCAATAATGTGTAAAACACACATAAGGTACGCATTGCAACTTTTCATTTAGAACAAAATACATTTGTATGGTATCGATGGCTTTGCTCCCATAAAAAAAATGTCACTTGGTCAATTTTTATGGAGGAAATGATAGCACATTATTAGGATACAAATAGAAACACCTTCTTTAGCCAATTGATAAATCTTAAACAAAAGGGTTTAGTGGTGGAGCACATTGAGGACTTCCAAAAATTGAATATAAGGGTAACTGATATTCCAGAGGAACACAGGATTAATGTCTTCATAGGGATTTTAAAGGATAACATCCAACATGAGGTTTTCATCTGGGAACCTAATTCATTGGAGAAGGCATTCAGGTTGGAAATAAAAATTGAATGTAAAATTATGGCGACAAGGAAGCCTACCACTCACATCTATAAGGATGGAAGTGTTGCTACTCCTAGACTTCCATAGCCTACAAGGTTGACACCACGTCAATTGGAAGAAAAAAGAGAAAAAGGGATTTTCTACAGTTGTGATAGGAAATACACTAAAGGTCATAAGTGTGCTGAGAAGAAATTATTTTACATAGATAGTGAAGAGGAAGAAGAAAATGAACAAGAATCTTCAAAAGAAGAGGATATACACTAGGAACCAACCCTAGAAGAGGAAGAAATGAGTCTGACCATATCGTGTAATGCATTGGTAGGAATTACCACTCCTCAAACTATAATTATAGAAGGAAATATCAAGAAGAAAAAGGTAATAGTGTTGATTTATTTGGGTAGTACCCATAATTTTATTAATTGTAAGGTAGGCAAGGAATCGAATTGTTTCCTATACCTAGCACTAGAATTTCAAGTGATGGTTGCAAATGGAGGAACTATAAATTGCTCTGGAAAATGCCATAATATCAAGCTAACCATCGAGGAATATGTATTGAATAGTCAAATGCTTTCCATTCCAATGGGAGGTGTTGATGTTGTACTAGGAGTAAAATGGTTACAATCTTTGGGGACAGTAGCTTTTAATTTTCAAGAACTTTTCTTGAATTTTTTTTTAGAAGGAAAGGAAGTTGAATTACGGGGTCTCACAGGGAAGCCGGGAAAGATAATAATCTCTAAAGTCATGACAAAGCTTCTGAAGAAATAACAACGAGGCGTAATTGCACAATTATGCTCACTAGAAGTTCCAACATCAAAATCATCTATTTCTGCAAATCTCCAAAAAGTCTTGGACAATCATTCCAAGGTGTTTGAAACTCCCAAAGGACCCCCATATATTCGTGATCATGATCATGCTAGTCATTTGATTCCAGGAATTTTTCCTCCAAACATCAGGCATTATAGATATCCTTATGTCCAAAAGAGCGAAATTGAACATTTGATTGCATAAATGTTAGAGGTTGGTATAATTCAACCTATTCAAAGTTCTTTGTCTACTCCAATAGTATTGGTGCACAAGAAGGATGGATCATGGCGCATGTGTCACCATTAAAGACAAATTTCCCATTCATGTGATTGATGAATTATTTGATGAATTACATGGAGAAATTTATTTTACCAAGTTGGATCCTTTTTTAGGATATCATCAAACTAGAATGAAGAGTGAAGATATTCCGAAAACAACATTTCTAACTCATGAGGGTCATTATGAATTTTTGGTCATGAATTTTGGCCTTACCAATGCACCTTACACATATCAAGGGTTGATGAATTCCATTTTCAAACCCTTCCTTATAAAATTTGTGCTAGTATTTTTTGATGATATACTAATCTACAACAGGTCTTGGAAGGATCATGTTCAACATGTTGATAGGGTGCTCAAACTATTGCAGGAGAAACAATTATATGCAAAAACATCAAAATGTTTCTTTGGAGTACAAGAGGTGGAATATCTGGGTCATATTGTATCTCACGAGGGTGTTAAGGTAGACCCTAACAAAATTAAAGCCATTAAGGAATGGAAAGTCCCCACAACCATAAAGCAGTTGCGAGGATTTCTCGGGTTAACAGGGTATTATCTCAAGTTTGTTAAGAATTATGGGAGAATAGTAGCACCTCTAACAACATTATTGAAGAAAGATGCATTTTCATGGACTCCTGAAGCAACTAAGGCCTTTGAACATCTTAAAGAGGCAATGTGCCTAGAACCGGTCTTAGCTACGCCAGACTTCACAAAAACATTTATTGTGGAATGTGATGCCTCAGGAAATGGAATTGGTGCAGTTTTAATGCAGGAAGGAAGACCCATTGCTTTTGAAAGTCGTCCAATCAAAGGAAAGTATTTACAGAAACCTATTTATGAGAAGGAAATGTTAGCAATACTACATCCACTAAAGAAATGGCGAACTTACCTAATGGGAAGACACTTCAAGGTAAAAACTGATCATGATAGTCTTAAACACTTTTTGGAACAAAGACTATCGTCAGAAGAACAGCAAAAATGGGTGACAAAGATGTTGGGTTACGACTTTGAAATAATCTACAAAAAAGGAAAGCTGAATGTTGTTGCAGATGCACTCTCAAGAAAGAATGAAGAGGTGGAAGCATTGCTTTGTGCCATTTCTATTATCCAACCAGATTGGATAACTGAAGCAAGAGATGAATGGAAGAAGGACAAAGATGTATGGATACTCATTCAAAAGTTGCAACAAGATCCTAGTAAATCTGATACATTTAGTTCGAAAAATGATTCCTTATGGTACAAAGATCGCTTATATCTTTGTAAGAATTCCCAACTAAAACAAAATATTCTTTTGGAATTGCACACTTCTCCTTTAGGACACTCAAGATTTTTAAAAACTTACCACAGGGTGAAGAAAGAATTTTTTTGGGATGGCCTTAAATCCGATATTCAAAAGTTTGTGGCAGAATGTTTGGTTTTCCAGCAGAATAAAGTTGAGACAATTAAGACCCCGGGTCTTCTACAACCTTTATCCATTCCAAGTCAACATTGGGAGGAGATTTCAATGGATTTTATCACAGGTTTACCTAAGTCCGAAGGAAAGAGTGTCATCATGGTGGTAGTTGATAAAATTACCAAGTATGCACACTTTTGTGCATTATCTCATCCATTTAAAGCAAGTATAGTTGCTACTACATTTATGGACACAATTCAAAAGCTACATGGAAACCCAAAGATTATTGTGAGCGACAGAGATCCCATTTTTACTGGAATTTTTTGGACGGAGTTATTTTCTTATTTGGGTACTCAACCAGCTCATAGCTCATCTTATCATCCTCAATTCGATGGTAAAACTGAGATAGTGAATAAATATTTGGAAGGATATCTTCATTGTTTTGTATCTGATAAACAAACACAACGGATCAAGTGGTTACCTCTCACTGAATGGTGGTATAACACTTCCTTCCATACTACAGCAAAAATGACCCCATTTATGGCACTTTATGGATATCATCCAGTGTCCATCACATCAAATTTAAGAGAAAATTCTAAGGTTCTGTTATCACCCTAGTAATTTCTAAATATTGTGGGCTTTTGGATTTTTCAGTTTTAAGAAAACTAGGGGTAACCACAAACCTACTTCGAAAATTTAGGATCTAGCCTTCCTAAATTTCAAAGAGGGCTCTCTCTTTATGCTTTAAATTTGTTTTGTTTAATATTTTAGGCTAGTTATGATAGTTCAATTTGGTTTTGGTTTTGAAATGTTTGGTGGAAAATAAGATTACTTGAAGACAAATTAAAGAGGGATCTACTAGTCCATTGGGCTATGGAGTCAAAGTCTAGCAAGCAGCATTAGAAGGCAAGGCCAAGAGGATGCTAATGTATTTAGAGCAAGGTAGATAGCCCTCAGAGATTTGGATATAATGATCCTTTGATCCGGAAAAAAAGGAAGGAGGCAGGGGTTAAACAGGACTAGGAGCAATTAAGAATTCCTAAATCTGGAAATCAGCAGAAAACATTTAAATGATTAAGTAGTTAAGACAGGGAGTTCTAACACTAGTCTTGAAGTAATATTCCTACTTAATCATTAATATTGAACAACATATATGAAATGAATGAAACTCAGAAAGTAAACAATGACAATATAGATGCACTTTACTCTTCAAATTATCGCATGAATCTTGAATTATGAAGTCCAATTGGCAATTGTCTAGATTGCTTCTTTGAAATCAACACATGTGAGCCTCCAACGTACCAGTAAAAAGTATATAATGTTCTTAGAAATTTTATTCCACCCTAAACACTTCATAAACTAAAGTATTTATAAAAAAATTTATTACAAAATATCCTAGAGCAATCTAGGAATAACTCTAGGAAAATAAAATATCTTAACACACTAAGAGGGCCAGCTACTTAACAACTTTAGCAAGTTGTCCTCTTATCTAGAAAATATAGAACTAACTTATCTAATCAAAACAGTTTGTTGACTAGGTGTACATGCTTGCTGGCATATTTGGAAAATATCTCTTTGAAGATTGCTTGATTGATACTCTTTCACTTTATATCCTTTAACACTGCCTTTCTTCCTGATACTCTTTCACGTTGTTCATTTATCTCTTCGCTGCTGTAAAAATAGAGAAATTACAGTAGTAAAAATTTGTTTCTTGTTTCTTTTCTGATACTCTTTGACCCTGTTGTTTAGCCTGATACACTTTCAACTTATATATTAACCTTTTGACAACTGTAAAATGAAATTTTCACTGTGGTAGAAAAATTAATTCACTGTCATACTTGGATTTTCCTTTTACCCTTTCACTGTTGTAAAAGATACTTATCAACAGTAAAAAACCAAAATCACAAAAATTGTTTGGTTTTTCCTTCTCAGCTTCACTGTTTTACATGTGCCTTTCTTCAATGTTCTGCCTGCATGCTGTTATAACAAATCTGTAAAATCTTGCCATTGTTGAGCACTGGGTATCTTCATATTTTTCAACTTTCTGTAGCTTTCATCTGCATCAATGTACTTTGCAAAATTTGGTTTGACCAGGAAAATATGTTTGATCTCATTTTGTAGAAATAATAGAATTTCAAAGTACTGTAGAATCACTTTACCAGTGGGAGAACCTTGTGGAAAAGGCTTGTTTACTTGCTCTTTGGCATGGGCCCTTATTTTCTTATCATAATCTATTTTGACCATCAATTTCTCATTAAATCCATGGATGTATGGGAGGCCAGCTTCTCTAAATGTTGTATACTTTGTCAGAAACTTTGTTATTGATAGGTTCATATCCTCACATTCTCCTCCAAAATTTTCATTATGTTTCTTTTTGTGAGGACTTTTTTGATCTGAAGTATTGTCTCAGTCCTCTCCTGTATTTTCAACTCCTCAAGTTCATCTCTATTTTTTCTGTTCAAGAATGCAATAAGCTTTAAAGCCTTAGATGGTTTATTTGCAATTTCTTCCTTTCTTTTTTGAATCTCTACCTATGCTGCCAGAAGTAAATCCCTTTGCTCGTATATAATTTGAATTGATGGCCATTGGAGATGGATGCCTTCAATTATCTTGGTCCAGAGATAGTTATTTATATAGGACACTATTCACTAAATTTCACTTGCTTTTGCGAAGTCTGTACCTATTCTTCAAGTCTTTTTTCTCTTTTTTCATGTCCCTTTGATGCTATTAAATCATTTCTGCTGGATGATTCAAGAGTTTGAAGTGTCTTCTTTAAACCATTGATTTCATTATTCTTAAGGAAAATCTCCTCCATGGCTTTCACTGTCTCTGCTGCTCCACCTGTTTTTTGTACCTGTGTAGATGATGATTTTGTGTGGGAAGTAGTATTTGATTGCACTGATACTGCAGTTACCAATGACCCTTTGGGTGCCAACTTGTCTCCCAATGTAGAAGGAACAATAGTAGTAAAAATAGGGATAATTGTGGGAATAGGGGGAACATCACTTTCTTTCAAAGCTTATTTTTCTTTCATAAGGATATCCATTTGATCTTCCATATCATTGACTTGAGTAGTCAGCTTTAGTATTAATTTTTCCATTTCATCATTTTCTATTTGTTCTTTTAGTATTTCTTTTGCTTGTGGATGTTCACTTTAAGGAAGTTTTAATTGTTTCCTCAAAGAAGTAATGTCAGCATTATTTTGCTTTATCAATGCTTGAGCAACTTGTATATTTGATGGATCCACTCCTCTATGAAGGACTAGATCTTCTAAGGACTTAATCCTTAGCTCTTTTGCATGTAAAGAAGCTTTTTCCAGCGTCATCTGATTTTGCATATAAAAAATAGTGTTTTTCATTTGTGTGTCACTCCTGGTTTTATCCACTACTTTTGAATAGAGCATTTCTGATGTATGTCTATGAAATTCTATTTGATCCAGCTCATGGATGCTCTTTGCATCAACTTCCAATTCTGTCTTTTTATAATCTAAAACTGTTTTAGGATCTGCAATATTTGGCTGAAGGAAGGACATTATCATTTTATTAGTTGAATAATCAAAAACTGTTAATAATATGTCCTTGTTACCTGCTTTTTCTTTGATAAATTGAGAATAAGTTTCTCTTTTGATCTCCTCATTTTTCTCCTTAATTTGCTTGTACTTTTATTTTATATCATAATATTTTTCCTCTGTTGTTTTGGAAGAAGAGGGAATTTCTAAATCAACCTTCTTTTCAACCATTTTCCTACCTTGCTTATCTTTTGCACCCTGTTCTTTTCCAATTTTTGTCAATGTTTCATTCACTATTACAATGGACTCATTATTTTCTTGTTGATCATTGGTATCATCTATTTGAATAGCCTTTTCCTTTTCAACAATAATAATTTTGGCCCTTTTATTGTAAATCAATTTGAACTTGTTCTCAGTAATAGTTTCAGTTGAATAACCTTGCTCCTCTCTACCTCTTTTACTTGAAGTTTCTGCCTGTTTGAAGACCATCATTACCTGTGAATTGTCTTCTTTTTCCACTGTTTCTGTATTATTAGTAGGTTCTACTAATGTGTTTTCCACCCATTCTATTTGATTTGCAAATTTCTCAATATTTGGTTTTGAATCATGTATAAAAGGTGGAAGCTTGCATTTGATCCTTATAGCACTGAGGAAACCCTAGGGGTCATAATTCCACTGAAATCTTTCTTGAAATTGATATTCTAGTAATCTTCTAGATATTTATTTCTCAGCCTCCCTATTGTTTACTATGAAAGGGCCAATTTGGTTTTTCAACTTAAACTGAATCTTTTTCTTTGAAGCCATGAAGTTTATAGCATCTGCATTTAAAAATTTCCTTAAATATTCCAATGAAAAAACCCTGATGGTTAAAAATTCAGGTAAATTTTAAGCAGAAAAATTGGTTCCAAATATTCTTATTTCAATGTGTCTCTCATATAAGTACCAGTCTCCCACTTTAATTGTTCAGACAGTTGTAATATTCTTTTCATTTCCTCACTCACTCTGGGTTGTTCTGACTTGTAAATCAAATTCATGGCTGGCCTAATAAACAAGTCTGAAAAATCTTTGTAACTGAATTCATTTCCTTCCTTTCTGAGCAAGGATGTCCAAAATATCACTGATAGAGGCTAGTCCTCTACATTCATCTTTTGTAAAGCAATGGGAAAATGCTCAGCTTGAAAAAATAGAAACAAATGGAATAGATATGATGAATATCTAAAAACTCCTTCATTAGGCAATGTTGTCAACTGATGATGGATGCTATCAGCAATGAATCTAGCAAAATCAAAGATCATGGCAGGAGGCCACCCAGGAGATAATGTAGATAGAAAACCAATGATGGATGCATCTGTGAATTCATCATTAAAGTATCCTAGTATAAATGATAACATGGAAATCACATGTTTAGAAGCTTTAGGGAACTTTGAAGTGGAATAAGGAGGATTAACCTCTGGGATGTATACATATGCAGGCATGAAATTCTGAAAGACCATAAAACTCTTAGGAAAATCCATCTCTAAATATAACTGGGTAAATGATTCAAAAGAAAATGGAACTACTCTGGGATCCAATTTTATTTGAAGCATCTCATTTATAGATTCTGTTGTAATGGAAAACAAAATCTCCATATCTGCATTGACAATGGATCTTTGATCAGGAACATAGTGCTGCTGACAGACTTTGACAAGGGCTTGGGCTGGATGAGTAATAGGAACTACATATTTTGGAAAATTAGACTCCCAAATAGATATATCATCCTGCTTTTTATCCAAAAACTTACCATGACACTAGTTATGAATCTCTAGTAGATTAAATTCCACTATAGGGTCTACAATATTGTAATCTAAATCAGTTAAAGGAATGCTTTCTTCAGTGGAAATTAGAGGCTGAAGGGGATTAACAGTGGCAGCAGTGTTGGCAGTGATTATTGTAGTAGGTTTATTTATTTTTTAGGATTCAGGCTTGGAAGGCTTGACTGTCATAGCTTTAGCAGCTTTGGGACCCCCATCTTTAGGTGTAGTCTGCTTATTTGTCATTTTTAGGATAACTAAAGCAAGATTATACTATTTGCAGTAGTTAATTTATAGAAACAAAGGAATCTTAAGAAAACCTAGGACAATTTAAGAATCTGGGAATCTGAGCAAGAGCTCAGGACAAAAAACACAGGTTTTCTGGATGGATAAGACTAAAAAAAGGGATTTTTTGGCTTTCTGCATGTTTTTAAACCCTTTTGAACCATGGAATTTGTCTTTCAATGGTCTTGGATTGAGAAATTGGCTTTAAACTGAAGCTTTCTGCAAATGGAAATTTCTATAAAAAAAATTGCGAGGGTTTGCCCTCTTTTTCAAGGTTTTGGACACACTAGGATTGGAAATTCAATTCTTTGTATCTTAATTCATTTGATTGGTGGTTCAAATCATGAAATTTGCAGGTCAAATTCAGAAAAATACCTAATTTATAGGTGTCTTAATAGCCGAAAAGGGTTTCTGGTGGTATCTTCGGCTTTAAATTGGATTTTTTGATGCAGAGGATGGCTTCAATGGCCTCTGGATATGAAAACAGTGGTTGAATCAAGCTTAGGGGAAAGAAATTAACAAACAGGGACTTAGGGCTCTTTACACAGTCGAGCGAAGTTTTCTTACCAGTCAGGACTGCACAAATACATATGAAAAATGATATATCAAAGGTTTAAACTTTAATATGAATCAACATAGAATGCATTAAATGCAGGTCTAATCCAAGGCAGGAGGTGGTTTGATTTTTCGAATGTGAAAAACCACTGGTGGGTTTCACGTCAGGGTAGAGTGGTAAGTGGTTGCAAGACTTTTGAATGCGATCGAATGATAATAGAACACGTTGCATCGAGAGGTTTTGAAATACAACTTATTTCGCGTGATTTTGAGCTCAGGGCCATCGATCAATTTCGGAGCGCGAAACAGATTGTGTGCCATTGGATCAAAAAAGTGGGAGCGAATGGTCAGGATGGGATGGGAAGGTGTGGGGAAAGTTTATGGTGGGGCCCGGGCGGCTTTATACGATGGCACATTATAAATATAACAAAACCTTCGTAAAAATAGACTTTATAACCAAGGTTTTAATATATGGAATGGTCTATATATAAGCGGGTATAATGCAAAAGGTTTTATTGGGTGATGTTATATATATATATATATAAAGTTCATATATATGGTAAAAGAGCACGCGAGGTGAGTTTTAACCAAGGTTAGGATATGGTAAAGCTTAGAATGATAATAAGATTTTTATAGTGGCGCAGATGAAAAAACTTTAGGATAAATGATATAATAGAGGTGATGTGGTAAAGCTATATTTTTCCAATAGCTTATTTATATTTATATTTTTATTATATAGTTATAGACCATGGAGGGGTCAAATGACTATATGGGGCAGGATTATTTGAATATTGATAGTTTTATTCCAAAGGGATGTCTTTGGGATTTATTTTCACATGTGGGTAATTACTTTGGCATAAAAGCTTGTAGTAGTGGGTTTGTAGGGATAATGAAATAAAAGGATTTATAATAATAGGACAAGGACCCTTATAGGGAATTAATAGATAATTTATAAGTTAATATGAAAAAAGGGACAATGAAAACACCAAAATGTAATTACATAACTTAAGCAAAGTGATAATATAACAAGCAAAAAGCTTTAACCATTTATAATTTAATCACTTTACCTTAGAATATAATAATTTTGGAGGGTTTTTATGTTTTGATGAATGAAGGATATTAATCAGAAGGGGATTTTTCTTTTTCATTAAGTAAAAGGTCTTTACTTATGAATTTTTAAAAGTAAATGGATGAATGTAGAGTAAATGATGGTAGTTAGGGATTTAACATAGAATTTCAACACCTTTAACTTAAAATTCATTGAGCCTTGGTTCCAGTCCCAAGAGAAGTCAGAGAAATGCTCTGAGCCTCTTTGACTGAAAGTCTAGAATGTAGAATAACTATAGGGAAGGGAAATTAGTGATTTTTTCTTGGTGAAAAGGTATTTACATGATTTTCCCACTTCTTTCTACCTACCCAACTTTTAATCTAACATTTTTCTTCCATTTTGTAGGTGCATTTAAGTTAGCAACCTTGAACATGTTATTCTTTTGGAAGCAATAAAAACTATCTAAATCTACCTTATATCGTCTGAGGGCTTAGATTAAACTGATTAGAACCTTTTTATTCTCTACCTATCTACTAATTAGTCAGGATTAAACTGTCTCACTAATTTTTATTCACTATTCTACAACAATAAAATTGAAACATGACAAGTCAAGATTAAGTAGTTCAACTCATCATGGATTATGGCATTTATTGACACTGCATAATCATCAGTAAAAAGTAGTGGCATTTGGACTTGCTCACTTTCATGTTTTATTTATTTTTCTTTGGGGTACATTATTTTTTCTAAGTCCTTTGATTTTTCTTTTAGGACTTTTACCCTCTTTTTTCTTTTCTATTTTTTTTTTATTTTTTACAAATATGGGAAAAGAACTTGCAGAAAGCAAAGTATGTACTTATTTACATAACTATCGTAAGTCAATTCCAAATTATGAATCCTATACTTATAGGACACTAACAACGGCTTCACATGGGGATGGAATTTCCTGGTGAAATGTCAAGAACTCTAAGATCAGTAGCCTTCAATTTTGACAATGATGATTCTGTAACTGTCTTTTGTTTTCTGCAACAACTCATACTTATGATATTTTACTCTTAAAATCTTAGGGCCTTCACTCCGGGCTTCAACTTTGAGAGGAAAATATCCAATCCAATCTACACACTTGCAATGAGTATTTGCAATGATGTAAAAGGAAATTAGATTTAATTGTTATTTAACTCAGAGCAATAGTAGTGTTTGAGAATTCTACCATTCACTGGTCCTTTAGCAATGTCATTTCCATCCAAATTTCTGATAAAAAATGCATTGTTACCTCTGTACCCATAAATAACATAAGGACCTTTCCATAGAAAGTCAAACTTTCCATGTTTTCCTTTTTCCTCTCTCCTGGAATCCCATTTTAACACTTTATCACCTATGGTAAATTCATCTTCTTTTGTTCTTTTATAAAATATTTTCTTTATTTTATCTTGAATTACTTGAGATTTTTGATATACTTCTTCCCTAATCTGCTGCAGATGAATAGTCTGATTTATCCTTCTCTGTATATCATCGAGTTATACCTGTGATTCTTGGATAATTTTCATAACTAGGACACCTAAAGATGATGGGAAAACTGCATCCATCCCATATACAATCTGGTAAGGAGATGTTCCAATTGAATTTTTGGTAGTAAGTCTATCTGCCCATAAGGCATAGACTAATTTTTTGTTCCAATTTTTCTTATTTTCTTCAAGTAGTTTTTTTATGATACTCACAAGGCTTTTATTAGAAGATTCAGCTAGGCCATTACTTTGAGGGTAATAAGCAATAGAGTGGCCTATGGTTATATGGTACTTGTGACAAAAGACACTCATTTTATTATATTTAAATGCAGCTGCATTATCAGTAATAATTTTCTGTGGGCATCCAAATCTAGATAAAATGTTGTTTTCTAGGAAAGATATAATGACTGAGTCAGTGGCTTGTCTGGTTGGAATGGCTTCAATCCAATTGGTGAAATAATTTGTGGCAGTCAATATCCACTTGTGCTAGCCAGAGGACAGAGGGTGAATTTCTCCAATTAAGTCTAAACCCCATTGTTGAAAAGGCATCTCAACAGAAATAGGTTTGAGTGGTAAAGGTAACAACTTCCTTTTTCCATCAAAGATCTGACATTTGTGACATGAAGTAACAAATTTTTTCACATCAGAAAATAAGGTAGGCCCATAGAAACCAGCTCTAAGAATCTTATCTGCTATACTTTTCCAGTATAAGTGTCCTCCACAATCACCTACATGAAAATTTTTAAGAATTTTGTCAGCTTCTGATTTCAGTAAACAATTCAGTAAAATCCCACTTTTTTCTTTCCAATAAAGCATATTATCTAGAATACAATATCTCATTGCTTTAAGTTTGATGAATCTAGCTTTTGTTCTAGTTAATCCAGGAGGAGCTTGTAAATTTGTAAGTACAAAGATAGTATCTAGATACCATGGTGAGTCTAGAAAGGCTTCACTGATCGATGGAGTCGCCATCTCTCCCTAGTCATCAACCTGGGCAATAAAATTTATATCTAAAGCATTACAATTGGATTCAGCCATTAACCTGGCTAAACCTTTTCCTTTTATGAGCTTGGTTGGTTTAATCTCTATGTCATATTCAAGGATAGTGGCAATCCACTTCCCTTTTCTTCCATTTGGCCCATCCTGTGTAAGAATATCTTTGACTATAGTATTGGGGACATAGGAAATAATGTGGGAGTAAAGAATGTAC